>OY759170.1:68842930-69263697 GCA_963662145.1 Sturmia bella | reverse complement strand
ATTTTCTTATTTTATCTAAACAATTCTGTAATAGGAAAGCTTAAGTTAGATACTCTATGTTTAACATATGTATGTACGCATATATTTTTAATAATGTATCAAAATGATTTCTATTTTTATTATTTATTCTGGTGGCAATTATATTATTCGATTAAATTGAAGAAAAGAAACAAAAAACTTTCGTTAATGAGATGAGAAAACGAAAATTTCTGCCTTTGAATCGCCCTACACAATTACACATTTCGTTTTTATTATTAAATATTTTACATTAATTTGTTTGTTTGTTTGTTTGTTTGTTTTTAAAGCTAAAGTGTTTTTGATTTTTCGATAATAGTTTGAAATTTTCTTAACACAAATATAGATACATACATATATACTCCATATCAAAAAAGTATTACAAATTTTGGTTTTTGGTTTCATTGATTTGAAGAAGTATGAAATGAATAGTCTTAACTTCTAGCTAATGTTACTTAAAAATTAGATAATTTTACTTTTTTGTTTGTTCTTTTCATTTTTTAAATTTTAAACTTAAAAAAAAAGAGTTGGTATCATTTTGTTGTATGTAGTAGTTATTAGCATTTTGAGTTTCATATTTATTTGTATGTGTGTATGTATTAATTTAGAGATTTATTGTGTCTAAATCTTGGCAAGGAGCACGCGGACTAAGTCCTTCAATATTTGTTTCAGTATTGTGAGTTAAGGCATCATTATGAAAAGAATTATCTTCCTGGGAAGAATTTTTATTATCACGCATGCTGTTATTGTTATTGGTCTTGTTGTTGGTATCTTGTGTAGCGCCGGCACCTTGTTGTATTTTCTTACTACCCAAGCCCAGCGGGAACGCAAACTCCTGCGGCAATTTTCGCATAATTTTGCCCGAAGTAATAAGACGACCAAAGCCTTCCTAAAATTGGGAATAAAATATAGTTTTAACATTTTGTATTACGTTTTATCGGGCTCAAGTTCTCTCCATATTATTTTTGTGCCTGCTATTAATTAAAGTACCAGGTAAACGAGAGATTGGCTCGGCATTCTCAAATTAGCATTTCGAGACAAATTTTGCTGCGACATTTTCATGTCATTATCATATTTTTTCTAGTTTTTTTCTGTTTTTTTAAAAATAGAAAAATATGGCTATTTAGTGGCACAACGTTTTCATGATCATTTTTTTTAAGGTTATGTCATGATACAACTAATAAGGTAGCTTTAGTTGTATCATGACACTACTTTTTTCTAAAATTCTTAAAGTTTTAAGTGCCCAGGACATGTGTAAAAAATTTGCCACTCATTTGATTTCGAACGTGCGGTCGTTCTCGTTCGGCTACACATACATGAGATCGGCTCTGCTTGAAGCTCTGAAAACCAAAAGTTTTTCATATTTTTATTGAAGTAATTTTTTCCTCTCGTGTGCACTATTGCGTGACAGAAAAAACTAATTTCTTTGTGTTTCTTTATGCATACATACATACCTGCAGAAAATGTGACTGCAGTATTTTATGATTCGAGCCAGTTGTATTACTGACAACTGAAAATACTGTTTACTATAAATATTTTAAAATGTGGGTGGTATTGAATATTGACGTCATAGTAACAAAACTGTAGATTCACTGTTTCATGGATAATTCATTATAGTATTCTTGCTGCCATGTCTTTCTTCAGTTTACTACAGGGGAACTTAATTTTTAAAAGTATACATAAACCTGGAAAAAATGCATTCCAGGTGGGAAAATTAAAGGAGAACTCTCTTTTCTCTAGCTTTGATTGAATAAAAAAAATAACAATTGTTAAGTCCTTATGAGTATTTGAAGCCTTTCTGACGAAAAGAGGTAATTTAGTACGCAATTGTCGAAGTGATGGAAAAGTGCACAGAGGAAAAAAGATAATTTTACGGTTTACTGAAAACTATCTTTGTGCCAGACATAACAGCACAAGGCAAAAGTGACTCACGAACGCTAGAAAGTCACAAAAGTCATAATGTTTGCGTCTTTTATTGAATGTCTGCAGCAAATTATTAAAATAAATGACACGCACATAATCAAACGTGAGTGACGACTTTTTTGCACACGTCCTGGACACTTTAGAGAGCAGTGGAAATATAATGTATGTAATAGGAATTACTACATACATTCAACTACGCCAATGTAAATACCACGAGTGTTGTTTTCGAATAAGTTCAGGTACATAAATCAAAACTAATTTTTTGCCCCTTTGATCTCTTTAAAATTCAGAATTAAAAAAAATACCAGACACCTATCCGATTGTTAGTGTTAGGTTAGGTTAGGTTAGGTTAGGTTAGGTTAAGCCCGGAGATACAGAATTAAAAATAATGCCTGTTTGTATTCCTTTTTGCCCCTAAATGTTTAAAAAGTAAAAAGAAAATTGCATAGTTTTCGAAAATTATTTCTTAGGAGCTTAATTCTTGTTTTGCGTTTTTTCTTGCTCCGATCCACCTCTGCTATTCAAAAAAAAAAGTACCAAATTTCAGTTTTACCCCTTTTATCCCTCTAAAATTTAGAATTTCGAGAAAGTACCAGATACCTATCCGATTATTTTTAGTATGCATTCAGGTATTTTTTGAACTTGTTGGTGCTTGTATTACGCTCGGAGATACAGAATTACCGATTTTGCCCTTTTTACCATCTTATAACCAAATTTAAAAAAAAAATTAGAAAACGTATTTTAGATTTGTTAATGTAAGGCCCATTCAGGTTTTAGCGTTTTACTGTTTCTTTCTGTTTTACAGATAAATTCAATTCAAAAGAGTATCGAAATTCAGTTTTACCCGTTTTATCCTGTTAGTGCTCAAAATTTCAAAAAAAGTACTACACACGTGTCCATTTATTTTTATCATACTTTTACGTGCTTTTTGAATTTTTGTGGTTAATAAACTTAATAAAATCCGGAGATCCGAGACTATGCTAGATCAAGTTTTTGTACCTAAAAATCACCGAATACTGAGCTTTATCAAACTCCTTATAGGCTTTTTACATTTACTCACATCTTACATCTTTCATCATTTTGACAAGATGTTAACATCTTCCTATACAAATTCTATATGAAAAAAACTCAACATCTCTCAACATCTTTACAAGTTGTTCATTTCTCATTTTGCTGTATTCAACATCTTTCTATTATTTTAATGTCATCACTAAAAAGAAGTTAAAAAAAATTAAAACAAGTAAGAGTGCTATATTCGGCTGGGCCGAATCTTAAATACCCTTCACAATCGTACATACATTCCGATTGATTTTTGGTGCGAAAAGTTGTTTTATTTGGCTTTTAAATGGGCCGATTTTTTCTGAATTTCAATATCAGTTCCACTACCGGGATTTAACACAGGCTGCAAAACTTTTATTTAAATAATTCCTAATATGCTCAAGTTCAACCACTGGGTGACACCAATTCTTTTTAATATCAATGAAATAAAGAAAAGCAAAATGTATTTCTTAATTATTTATCAGTTAACTTTATAGTAAAATTTATTTAACAAAAAATTGCATATAACATTGCCATTAAGTGTGATTTGCTTTTCAATTTACTTACGTATGTGGGTACATGCATACGTATGTATGTATCTATAATAGAAAACTCTAAAATAAATTCTTTATTATTGAATATTTTCAGTGTGTTCCATAAAACAATGATTATATATATACATACATATATACATACATACATATTTACATTGCTTGCTTTTACAAAATTATTTTTTTCTTGTGCACGTTGTTGATGATCTATTGCGTATCATCATACACATGTGTGTGTGTATGTACATATGTAAGTACGTAGGGAAACCCAAAATGATTTTTTGTGTGAATGAATTTGAAGACGCAATTGTTTAAAAGAATTTCATTGCGTACCCTTTTTTCAACAATTCTTTATATCACTTTCATTTTCAAGCTCGTGTATACATATGTATGTACATACATACACATTTTTACACCAAAGCAAAAAAATTGTTTATGCTAACATACTTGCATGCATACATACATATGTAGATACATACATACCTACATACATACAAACGTATCTACATACATACATACATACATACATACATGCATACATACATACATACATACATACATACATACATACATACATACATACATACATACATACATACATACATACATACATACATACATACATACATACATACATACATACATACATACATACATACATACATACATACATTCACATTGCTTGCTTTTACAAAATTATTTTTTTCTTGTGCACGTTGTTGATGATCTATTGCGTATCATCATACACATGTGTGTGTGTATCTACATATGTACCTATAATTGAAAACGCTAAAATAAATTCTTTATTATTGAATATTTTCAGTGTGTTCCATAAAACAATGATTATATACATACATATATACATGCATACATATTTACATTGCTTGCTTTTTTTCACAAAATGATTTTTTTCTTGTGCACGTTTTTGATGATCTGTTGCGTATCATCATACACATGTGTGTGTGTATGTACATATGTAAGTACGTAGGGAAACCCAAAATGATTTTTTGTGTGAATGAATTTGAAGACGCAATTGTTTAAAAGAATTTCATTGCGTACCCTTTTTTCAACAATTCTTTATATCACTTTCATTTTCAAGCTCGTGTATATATACATACACATTTTTACACCAAAGCAAAAAAATTGTTTATGCTAACATACTTGCATGCATACATACATATATAGATACATACATACCTACATACATACAAACGTATCTACATACATACATACATACATACATACATGCATACATACATACATACATACATACATGCATACATACATACATACATACATACATACATACATACATACATACATACATACATACATACATACGTACATACGTACATACATACATACATACATACATACATACATACATACATACATACATACATACATACATACATACATACATACATACATACATACATACATACATACATACATACATACATACATACATACATACATACATACATATGTACATACATTCATACATGATCGCAAATATTATATACATATGTATATAATATTATATATATATGTATGTACCATTATGATTGATTTTTGGTACCAAAAGTTGGGTGCATATGGGCCGATGTCCAAAAATTTTCTAATTTTGCCCCTAAACAGCCTGTATGTACCATTCCGACAAATATTTAGTGCAAAAAACTATTTCGTTTAGCTTCCAGGCCCGACTTCTTGAGATATCGGGAGGCGCTATATCTCGAACATATATGGGCCGATGACAAAAAGATTTCCAGTTTTGCTTCTGACTAGCCTATATGTATCATTCTGATTGATTTTTGGTGCCAAAAGTTGTTTTATTTAGCTTATAGAGCCGATTTCTTGAAAAATCGGGAGATGCTATATCTCAGGTATATATAGACCGATTGCAGACATTTTCAAATTTTGCTTTTAAACACCTTATATGTACCATTCTGATCGATTTTTGGTACCAAAAGTTGTTTTATTTGGCTTTTAGAGCCGACTTCTTGAGAAAACTTGAGGCGCTATATCTCGAGTGTATATGGGCCGATGTCCAAAATTTTCCACGTTTGCCTCTAAGTAGTCTATATGTACCATTCTGATTGATTTTTAGTGCCAAAAATTGCTTTATTTGGCTTAAAGAGCGGATTTCTTGAAAAATCAGGAGTCGCTATATCTCAGATATATATGGACCGATTTTAAAAATTTTCCAATTTTGCTTTTAAACACCTTATATGTTCCATTCTAATCGATTTTTGATACCAAAAGTTGTTTTATTTGGCTTTTAGAGCCGACTTCTTGAGAAAACGGGAGGCGCTATATCTCGAGTGTATATGGGCCGATGTGGAAAAATTTTCCACTTTTGCCTCTAAATAGCCTATATATACCATCTTGATTGATCTTCGGTGCCAAAAGTTGTCTTATTTGGCTAATAAAGCCGATTTCTTTAAAAATCGGGAGACGCTATATCTCGGATATATATGGGCCGATTTCAAAAATTCCTTCATTTCTAGGATTTAATGAGCACTAAAAATGATATGATTTAGTTTTTAAGGAAAAAATTTATTTCAAAAATCTGAATACAAAAATTACACAAAATATCCCTCAAACCCCGGTTTTTTGAATATATCTCGGCTATCCGCGGACCTATCTTACTGAATTTCAATAGCAGACCCACTACCGGGGTTTCACACGTTTTAGCGAAAGAATGAGGTTTCTATCTCAAACCGTTTTCTCAGAAACGGTATTTCAACGACTACAGACGGACAGACGGACAGACGGACAGACGGACAGACGGACATCGCTCAATCGTAATCGCTATTGATGCTGATCCAGAATATATATACTTTATGGGGTCTTAGATGGATATTTCAATGCGTTACAAACGGAATCACAAACTTATATATACCCTTACACATTTATGTGAAGGGTATAAAAATTCATACCATCACTAGAAAATATGCAGGTGTCAAAAATTTTTACAATGAGCGTGAACGAACAATGTAAGTAAATTTCAATTAAATTAAACATAACATGAAATTAATAATACAATACTTTCATTTATAGTAAAAAAGAATAAAATACTTCGTGTTGTGTGGTCTGCTGCTGACAGATGAAAGATGTTGAAAATGTAATGCAAACAGCTTTTTTAAATTTTCAACATCTTCAACACACATCTCAAAGATGTGAGTAAATGTAAATCCGCTATTAGAGCCCCGCAAGTTGTGGTATATTTCGTGTGTAAATTTTTATTTACATCAAACACACCCACTATTATTAATTTATTTTATATGTATCATTGACGGGTCCTGGCAGCTTCGAAACAGCTACTTGTCCAACCCTTTAAATGTCTTTGATGCTTTCATTACCTTATTTAATTAATATCAATCACAAAAATAATATAGAAGGAACTCGAGCCCGATAAACTTAATATAAAATAATTATATAAGAAAAAAGTTCGCATAATAGAAATTAATTGTTTTAATATTTTCACAAAACAAACTTGTTTCGAATGTAATGCTTACTTGATGGGCGAAGGCGTAACCAGATCTTAGTGATCTTCTTGAACGGGATGATGGCGCTCTCATCACCCGACCGGTTTGTCTGAGTTTCAAACTTGCTTGGCGTCTCTTCATGCGTATCTGTTTAAAGGACAAAAACATAAATTTCAATGCAAACTTCTTCTGACCATTTGTTTGAAAAATTCTCACCTTATCGGCCAGACTGGGTCGACAATCTATCAAATAGAATTTATAAGCTAATACTGGTAACATTATAAGCACCACTGTTATGAACATTGTTGTCCAAAATGTGAGATCCTTCATGGCCATTGTTAAGGAGCCCACATAGGGCCCACCTATGACATAATTGTAAAAGTAGTCTAAAATAAAATACCATATAAGACTACCCCAAATTGTTATGTGATTAAAAACTGTCCAATAAGATGTATATAAGGCAATCTAAAAAAAAAATCGAATTACATATTATTAAATTCAACACTTTCTCACAACTCTAAGGTCCTTCTTACCTGTGCAGTATTATCAATAATTAAAATAGTTGCCACAACCGCTCCCAGAGTCATGTGATCACTTAAAATTAAACCATTTGGCGATACGCCTTTGTGATAAGTACCTTTGAATAAATAAAAACAATAAGGATTTAGCTATTCAAATCGTTTGTGCTGACAACACTCTCACCATAAGGTATTAAAAATAATATTAACGAACTAAAGGCACCATGTAACACGCTATACACGAATTCTTTGGTATTAAACAATTGACTTTTCAGGCCGGGCGTATACAGTTTGGGAAAATCCAAACTGTGCCTGTCCGACACATCTTGCTCGAATACGCCCAATGCCAAGACGGGCAACGATGTATAGAAGAGATTATAAACCGATATAAACATGGGATCAAAAACAGTCTGTAAAAGTTTAAAGTATACAAATTATTATTGTTTCTATGAAAACAAAAACTACTGTCAGGTCCACGTATCAGTCGACATCGCTTGCTCGCTTACTTACTTGCAAAATAATAACAAAATATAAAACTTTGTTTTTATTTTCAGTGTTTTTGTGTCAGCGAACGATGTAGAGTGACATCACGGGCCTGGCACTTAATTTACTGCCAGTTCATCGATATCGAACATGCACGTGCATGCACATAGATTGAAAACCAAAATAAATTTCAAAATTCTATGTATCTCTTAAACGTTTGATATGAATGAACTGACAAATCTGTTCTCGATTTGCAAGCCAACAAACCTGTGCGCTAAAGCCACAAAAAAATGAATACCAACAATGACACAGAGTAAATGCAAAATTTTTATAGAAAAAATAACGCAAAAATTTGCACATGCGATAGTAGGACCAGCGGCCGTGCACCAATAAAAGTCTTTCTAAATAGCGAAATTGTGCAATCGAATAATCGCTTGCCAAAACAGCTTGTAAGCCCTCTTGACCAGAAATACCAACTCCAATGTGGGCGGCTGTAAATAGAATATAAAACAAACAATTAGATTTGCAACACAAAACGTAAATAAGAATATAATCAAACTTTAACTTTCTTACCCAGAAATATGATTTCTGATTTATAGAGCTCTTATTTGATCAATTTGTGTGTGAAAATGTTTCGAGTATAAGCCTAAAATATTTATTATGAATAAGACTCTAGGATCCTATTAACGCCATGCATTGTTAGTTATGTTATTAATTTTTTTAAATAGCCACATATAGAGCTGAATTCAACTTTACTTTTCTTGTCGTCTTTAATTACAATTTTAACACAAAAAAATTTTTTTTTCAATTCTGGGGAAGTAAATCGAACTCTAGCCTGAAACAATTATTAAAAATTGTAAATCATATAGGTTTTTTGATATTATTGTCCTGAGAAGCTTTCCGAAGGAGAGCGAAATATCGACAAAAAATATTCAAAAACGTATATGCTATTATAATAAAAAAGACCTTCAGCTCAAGAAAATTATTATATAAAATATATCCCGATCAACAGAAAAACACAGCGATAAAATGGGAAGTCGATGTGCTGCTGCTTAAAAAATATTATGTAATTAGTCATGACCTGGGTTCGAAGCAAGTTATGAGCTGATGAGCGTAGTGGTGTACGTGAAACGAATCAAACTCAATACCTATAAAATCATTAGCAATTTATTTCTCTATTCTATTTGATTCGACCTTTTTCCTTTTTAATTATAGGATTTCTTAGATTTTGAGCTTGAGGCATTTAATTTATAAAAATAGTGTTAGGAGTTAATATTTTTTATTTAGGGCCTATTTCTCACCTGCGAACGTTGTCGTTCGCTCACACAATTTTTGAAAGCAAAAACAAAATATTGAATATTGTTTTTGTTTTCAATGTAATTGTCCGAACGAACGACAACGTTCGCAGGTAAGAAATAGGCCCTTAAAAACAAAAAAAACTTTTTCTATTTTAAAATAGTTTTAAGAATTTTTTATAACATTTTCTCAATTATGTTAATTGTATAGAATGTTAACTGTATTTATGTACATATGTTAGAATTTTTTAATTTCCTTTATGGCAGTTTTTGAAAATTGTAATATTTGAAAAAATACATTATTTCCTGAATAACGAAATGTTGAAAATAAAAAGAAAATAAAAGTAAAAAACTGTTTCATGCAAAAAGTCACTGACTTATTGATCCACCCTCGCTTAACAATAAAGTCCATATTCATAATAATTATTCTAAGTTTATTCAGCTCTTATTTGACGTATTTCTACGGAATATTTGCAAATAATCGTGTAATAAACCTTCAATAGTTTTTATGAATATGGATGTAAGAGTTTAAAACTCAAATTTATTTCATATACTCTTAAGTATTTACCCTTGATCATAGAGACATCGTTGGCACCATCACCTATGGCTAACGTAACCGCATTTTTGGCACGTTTGATTAATTCCACAACTAAAGCCTTTTGCAATGGTGTTACACGGCAACAAATCACCGCCTTACATTGAGATGCAATATCCAGGAATCTGTAATAAATATTATATAGATATTTACCAATCAAATGCAATTTTACAACTCACTTTGTTTCCAATTCAGGCGATAAACAATGTACCAGCGAATGTCCATTAATGACAATCGCAAAACCTGTATTCTCCTCAAGAATTTCATCATCTCTTATGACATTGCGGGCCGCACTGCCTCCCTTCTCTATAGAATCATACAATTCATTTATCTCCGCACTTTAAAGAAGTCAATAAAAGAAAAAGTTTAACAATTATTAAATGAATGAATTTTAAATTTTCAAGGCAAAAACACGCAACATAGTACATATGTAAAAAAAAATCACAAGAATATATGTTAAAGCCATTTGAAATTGCCAAAACGAAATACGCAAGTAAAATGTGTTACAAAGCATTACAATTTTTCGAATGAAAAAAAAAATATATGAGTTTACTAAATAGTCCAGAAGAAACAATTAAGCATTAATTTACTATTTACAACTTAAAAAACAAAACACTTTGCATTTCTTGAAAGTAGAAAGAAAAATATTAACAAATATATATTAGACGCGCACAATGAATTTATGTCGTTAACAGTCAATGAATTGAAAATTATTGGTGGCTATTCTGAAAAACGCGCCAATGAAACTTTGAAACTTTGGATGGCAAACAAAAACAAAAATCTGAAGAATTGTCTGTGTTTTCCATACACTACAAGCAAGAATCAAAGTAACGAGGCAATCGACTACGCGTATCTCTCTCACTTGTAAACAGTAAATTTTGTATGATACACAAAAACAATTTATTCGTGCTCTTCAAATGTTGTTGTTGTTTTTTACTTCACTAGCACGTTTTCTCGAATAACCATCATTATTTATATATTTTTAATGCAACAGTAACGAAACTAAAATAATAATTTAACACGAACTTATATTTAATTTATTAATTAATTTACATTACGGGCGAAACAAGGTACCAATAGAGGGGGGAAATCATCCATTGTATCAACTGAATAGAAATTTGATATTTAGGTAAAAAAAATTTTTTGAGAGATATTGTTTTTTGTAAAAAATATGTTCTGTTCAAACCAAAGAAATTCAAATTAAAAAAAAAACACTTGTAGTGAAATACATTATGTATAAAAAAAAAACTTACTGCCTGTTTTTCAAAGTGCGAACGAGGTTTCCATTCACATATACATACATATATGTATGTATGTATACATATATGTTTTGAAAACAACAATAAAAAATTCTTTTTATTTTCAATAGAAGAAAGCGAATGAAAAATTTGTTTACTTTCGCGCACATGTTTTGAAACAATAAAAATTAAAAAATTGTTTTTGTTTTCAATACATGTATGGGAATGAAAACTTCGTTCCCGTTTAGAAAAACAGGACATCAAACGATCAAAGAAAACAAAAACACCCAAAGTAATAAAAAAAATGTAATTTAAAAATTGTGTTGAGGTCTTAAGCTTGATATTTTAATAGTTCAAGCTTTACGGTCACCTGGTTTTTTTTTTTTTAATATTTATTAAATTCTATATTTCGATACCTCAATGGATATCTTCTTTATTTATTATTATTGTATAATTTTTTTTTAATGTTTATTAAATTCTGTATTTCGATACCTCAATGGGTATCTTCTTCAGTAATGTTTTTAAATGATTAAAGAAGATACCCATTGAGGTATCGAAATATTGAATTTAATAAACATTTAAAAAAGCCAGGTGACCATAAAGCTCGAACTATTAAAATATTAAACAACAAATGTCGAAAAATTAGCATCAAGAATGTCTTGAGCTTGAGTTCACTTTTATTTTTTAATACATCAGTACAGCGGCCCTTTTATTCTCTTCGTCAGGAAACTATTTTCGTGTTTTTCCTATTGCCAGGCCGCTACCAAAAACCAAGTAATCAATTCACAACTAACAAAACGGTGTCCCCACACAAGAAACAGCAAAATTTAGCTTAAACTTCCGAGCCATAAGAAATAGAAACAAAAGTGGAAAAGTGATAACTAAAGATATCACGAATTATTAGTTGTAACTTTCGAAGTATGGGAGATAGAGTTTTAAAGCTTTCACAGGATATGTAGCACTATAACTGCTACGCCAATGCCAAGGACCATAACAAAGTTAAAAGTTAAGAGATGTGCCCATAAAAGAAATTTTATTCTCTAAATATTGCTGCAACAAAAATTAATTTAATTGTTATTTGCTGTTTTTTTTTTTTTGGTTCCTACTCACAGAGTGAAAACGAAACTCTTTTATTGAGACTTCGCTGTCCTTCTACTGTCCTAGTACTTAATCGTTATAGAGAGAGAGAGAGAGAGAGAGAGAGAGAGAGAAACACTGGATAATTTTAGAAAATATACGTATGTACAGAGTGTCCGCCGGGAAGGTGTATAGGCTTGTTGTGCGCTCCGTGGATTTAACCGTGATACAGTTTGACCCATAGGTCTATAGGAACTCCGTGTCATTCACAAAGTTCCTTAATTTCCTCCAGCATATGCCCCGTAATTGTGTTATGTCTGGTAAGGTGTCTCTCCCAAGATGTCGTGATCGTATTTGTGAGAAGGCGGGGCAATGGCATAAATAGTGCTCTAGTGTCTCGCTCTCCTCCCAGCATGCTCTACATTCATCTCCTCCCGCTATTCCCATGCAGTTAAGATGTAACTTTCCAACTAACTTTTATAAAATTATAAACACCAGCAGTAATTTGTTTGCCAAGTGAAATAGACAATAGATAGTATGGAACCGGCTTGCACCAGCTAGACGCGTACTTGATTGAATTTATCAGAAGTACACATGATTTATCTATCATTCTAGCTTGATTTTGATATCTATTTGATTATATAAGCATGTATGCACGTAGCATGATGAGTTTGTTCTAATGTCAACCTTTAATTACGCAACACAATTGATTTTAACTATTCCTTCCACATAAAACATTTGGTTAGATACCGAAACATAAAAAATGTTTAACAAAATAACGAGTAAGTTTATATAAATGTTTGTTCTAGCTAATAAATGTGAGCTGTTTTAATTATTGACCAAATAAAACTGTGTTTCTGTATTATTTACCCTTGACTACAGCAAAACGAAATGAAAAAAAATAAAGAACCCAAAGAAAAAAATTAGAAAATACAACTAAAAACAAAAATTAAAAAAAAAAATACTGATAACAAAAATATCTTTTATGAGAATAAAAGATTTTCCTCGTTAAGAAGAGTGTAAAAATTGTTTTGTATATTTCTTGAAAGGGGGTAAGAAGAGATAAAGAAGAAGATGATGATATGATATTCCCTCTACCTGTCCGGTTCGCCCTTTTTACGCATATTATTGACATCATCATCCCACCTAAAGGTAACAACCGATATTGCAGGCGGCGGTGGTGGTGGCGGTGACACCTGAATTTTTAAAGATGACGGACTGCGATCATTTAAATGTGATCCATTTAAATTCACAACTGGTTCAGGTGCTGAAAGCGAACAAACAAGTATTGCGAAATGTGTTTCAAACTGTTCAAAAGTTGAACTTACGTGTTGGCCTAAAAGTATTTAATATTCTAATTGATTCTTTGAATTGTCTTAGTTGCTTGTCCACTTCGTCGATTGTGCTGCCATCCACTATGAAAACGTCAGCCAGGTCATCGGTTAATAATTGACATGAATAACCAATATTTATAGCAGTTTCTGTAAAGAACATTTATAGAAATTGTTCAAAATATTTGCTATCACAGCAAATTTAAATTTATTATTTTGTTAATTCTTTTGTGTATTTTTCAGTCGTTCACATTTGTTTGATATCACTCAACTCCCCAGTGGAGTCGAAAAATCTTGAAACTCTGTTTTCTATAAATAAAGTCTGGAATAACATTTCCAACGACTAGCTTTAGATTATACACAAAAAACAAAAGATTATCATTAAGGCAGGTGTTTGATTTAGTTTTGATTTGAAAATCACTTGATTTCAAGCAAAGTGATTTTCAAAGCAGACCTGAGTAAATCTTATACATATATTAAATAATATTTGCTACATTATAACAACTTTACCTTGTTTATCACCCGTTAACACCCAAACTTTTATGCCAGCAGTTTGTAAATTTGCAATGGTTTGTGGTACACCGTCCTGTAATTTATCCTCTATGGCAGTTACGCCTACAAGCACCAATTCACTTTCAACTTCTTCGTAGAGTAAATTTAGTTTTTCCTCTCGACTATCAAGAGATATTGAAGCTTCCCATTGGCGTGTACTCCAATCCTCATAAAATTCTGGTGTTAAATATCTTTCAGCTAAAACAAGTGTACGCAGACCTTCGCCAGCGAATTTCTGTAAAAATGAACAATTATTTTTTGTTCCAATTTTGTATAAAATAGCAACGGAAGTGAATTTACAGCCTATTTCTCTAAATGCAAATGAACGTTTCTTTCGTATACTAGTATTGAAAGTAGAAAAACTTTTTTTTACTTAATTGACATTGATTAAAAAGTGACAAACCAAGGGTTGAACTTGAGCCTGAAAAAGTAATTTAATATAAATGTAATTTTGTATTGTTAAACTGGCTTTAGTGTAATTTTCAAAATTTTGGTTTATTATGAAGTCACATCCAACAAGAGCACATTTTTCAAAACTCATACTGAGAGAATTTCGTTGATAAATCGAATTAATTTAATGAAAACGCTCATTAATTTTCAACCTCCGTTGGAAAGGAAAGAAAAGTTCCACTACCACATACCATAAAAATAATTTTCGAGGCGTCCGTTTTTCATTTTTTTTTTTTTTTTTTTTTTTGTATGGGAATATTCTAAGACGGAACAGTACGGGGTCGGTGTGTTTGGGAAAAAATTATTGGCGTTTGGTCTACGGGTACGCTGGTGCAGACCACTCGAAAGTCAATTTTCTCTCCATCACACTAACTTGCCCCAGAATGTCTGCAGCGATGTATGACCAACTTCCAATCATTTCTTCTAACCAATATTTTTTTCAAACACACCGATCCCGTTCCTACTCCTTCTTAGGAGGAGTCCCTGGTTATAATAAAAAAATTAGTAAAGTTGAAAAGCGCACGATTTGAAATAGATTTTTTGATATGCCGTTGTGGAACTTTGTTTCCTCCTCCCAAGAGATAAAATAAAAATATCACAATATAGAAAAATTTGTCTATACAAATCGCCAGCTGGCCTGATGTAGTATATGAATTTTTTTTCGCACAGCTAGTGAAAACATAACATTATTTTACGAAGTTTGAGGTTAAGGAAAGAGGATATACCTACTCCATTCGAACAAAAAGGCAGAGAAAATAAAATGACGTTTTATGTGTGATGACGGTTTTTTGCTGCTAGACTTTAAAGCCTTTGGGAAATGGGAAAGACTTTTTACCATGTATCAAATTTTCTCCACAAATCAAATAAGAATTGAAAAGCTAAATACTCTAATGAAACCTTTCTTTGATTTAATGAAATCTTTCAATCATGTAATAAAATTTTTGCACAAATCCAATAATATTTTTTAACGAAATTATGAAAATTCATGAACCGTTTTTAATAAAAATTGATTGATTAGGTCCATGAAAATGCATTGCCGCAATGTAAATTTTCATTGGATCAATAAAAAAAGATTAATTGAAAAATTCATTAGAAATAATTAATTTAACTTTAAAGCCGACTTTTTATAATTTTTTACAGGCTTTTCAGTTCTGTTCCTCCTCCTCCAAATATAGAAGGATTTATGTGTTTGGTAAAATTGTAGGGATCAAAATTATTAAAGAATACCAGTAAAGTCTTAAAGCCTTGTGATAAAATAGCAGCAAATACAAAAAAAAAATGACTGGAAATCAATAGGATGTTGGTGAGAGAATAAAAAAATTTACTCTAATCAACAGAACAAAAAAACAAATGCAGTGATAGAATTGAAAGTTGTAATGCTGCTTAAAATCAGTATGAAATTTTAGTTATGACCTGAGTTCGAAGCGATTTGGATGATCGCTGTGACGCGAGCGAAACAGTCATGGTATATTCCCCAACCAAAAAGTTTTCAACTCTATTTTTTCTGCCTTCTATAAAAAAAAAACGTTGATCAGTACAATTTTACCACAAAGAAATCTTTCTCAATTTGGAGGTAGTAAACTGGAACTTAAAATCCCAGTAATTAATAATCAATTGATATACATATGTATATGCATTACAACTACGAACGAAAACTCTTTGAGTGCTGCAATTTGTAAAATAGTAAATTACTTACATTCAAATGATCCTGCGTACGTATTTTAATATCGTCTTGACTAGAACTTAGCCTATCGTAAATAACGCTATCAGCTCCCTTACAATATAGGAATATATTGTTGCCACGTCTTAATATGACCGACATACGCTTTCGTACGTTGTTAAAGTCCAAAATATGCAGCAGTTCATATTCCTGAAATAAAAATAAAAAGAAATAGCATTAGAGAATATACAAAAAAAAGTTACTGATTAACTACCCGGTTTTCTAAAACATACATAAATTTGCACTCTTGAATCTTAATTCAAAGTAATAATATTCATTAAATGTGAAAATTTGCTCTTGCTCTTAATACAAATACAAGAAACAAAATTTATGTACGTTTTAAAAAACCGCCAATAAGATGAGATTTATTTCAACAACATTTTAGAACAAAATTTGTATGTGAAAGAATTATTATGAATACTGATATAAATATTTTACCTCCGTCCTGCCCATAACTTCAATAGTAATACTGTTTGGTGTTCGAGAACGAAAAACAAAACCAAAATTTCTTGCCGCTGACACTAAAGCCGACTCATCCGGACTCTGAGCCTGATATTCTAAACGTCCTTCCACATATTCGGGCATAACGGTATGACACAAGGCCAGCAGCCGAAAGAATATATGAGCATGCTCCTCATCGGAACGCACCGCATCCAAAAGCGTGTGATCGTACCAACGAAAGTCGGGTTCATATTCGGGATTAGCAGAGAAATCGACTTGTTCTAAAGCCTTTAAAAATTACAAAAATATATAAAAGAAATTTATTTTCAAACTTTGAAGATTTTCCACTATTTTGCATTTAAGTTTTATATTAAGCTGTAACATTTTCATTTATTTTAAAGTATTTCATATTTAATTTAGCATAAATAACATGTTTGTACATTGAAATAAAGAAAAGCAGCTGTTGTTTTTTTTTGTTTCAATTTAATTATGGGTTAATATGTTGTTTAAGGTATTTATTCTTCATGCATTTAAATATTACTTAAAACATAAAAATATAAAACAATAAACTACTTGAAACTATAAGTGAACAAAAGGAAATATGACAAAAAGAAGTATCGAAAAAAAATCCAAAAATCTATTTATATACAGGAACAACATTACAATCTTAGTTTCGGTTACTACTACGAGTTCAATAGCGCGCTACAGAAAAGCTTACAACTGTCACAGGCATTAGAAATCATGCAAATCTTAAGCTTTTGTCCAACTACAGTCTAAACAATTATCGGACTATTTTCAGTTTCATTGCAGCAGTTGGTGTTCTCTGAGACAGTTTTAATTTTGATTTTATTTTGCAACTTCAAATGAATTGTCAATTTTTCGTGAATGTTTATTTATGTAGATTTTCGACGGTTGTCATAATTACCCTAACAAACTTTCAATTTAATTTTTACCACGTGGCGTCGAGAGTTTTCGCCAATGCAGTCAAGTTTTTTAAAACCCAACTTGAGTAGCGTATCAGAATCAAGAATTACTAACGTTCTCTTCCATGCGATCTTATAGTTGCAATCAACAGCTATGTATATGTTGCTATCGAGATAGCAAGCGCAACCCCGAAGAGGGACAGCTGATCCCAAAGGAACATACCGCACTACAGAAATATCTGCCTAGAAATGTGATCACCAAGAGGGCCGAGGTTCTCCTGCATCGCTTTATTTCAAAGACTGAATTACACCCCTACTCACATATCGATAGCCTGCACAATTCCTCTTTTTTTTTTTATTTAAAGATTCGTTTGGTTCATTTTGGATTTAGAAAGCAGGGACCGTAACTTTTATGACTTTTATCAAAAAAATCAAGAAATAAGAGTTATTTTTGATTTTTATATTTTTAGATAGAAAATAAGAGTTATTTTTGATATTTATTTTTTTAAATGAAAAATAAAAGTTATTTTTGATTATTCAAATATGAACTTAATTATTTATTTGCTTTAAGAGCCAATTGAAATGTATTAATTCAGGTCCAAATTTTTTGAAAAGGTTCATTTTTGGACCTGAATTAGTTATTTTTGATTTTTATATTTTTAAATGAAAAATGAAAGTTATTTTCGATTTTTATATTTTTATATCAATAATAAAAGTTATTTTGGATTTTTATATTTTGTTATCAATAATAAAAATCAATTCAAAATTCGTGACATAGGTAATATGTCCGCAAAGCTTATTTTGAAATAGACAATTACAAAGAAAAGCGTTTCGATACTTCTGCTAATTCATTGGAATATTGGGAGAGCAAAAAATTTGCGTTTCCATGGCTTCGAAAATTAGCTTTAATTGTTCATTCTGTACCTGCCACTCAAGACAGTGTAGAAAGGTAATTTTCACCACTCAGATTAATATATTGGGAGATTTGAGATATAATTTATCTGAGGAACATTTAAAATCAATTATGATGGTAAAATTGAACACCTGAAAACGACCTCTTAATACTGACTTGAATGGCAGCCAAAACTAGTAAGCTATTTCTATGCATTCATGTTTTTATAGCTGATAATGGAACTATTTTATATAGCTTCAGATCGTTTTTATATAAAAATTTTATTAACAATATTATTCAATATTTCGATAACAATTTGTTATCATCTTCAGGATAATATTTGTAATTCTTTTTGTAATTTTTTTAATTTGTAATTACAAATATTATCCTGAAGATGATAACAAATTGTTATCGAAATATTGAATAATATTGTTGATAAAATTTTTATATAAAAACGATCTGAAGCTGTATAAAATAGTTTTTCAAATAATTAAAAAGATCAAATAAATATTATATATGTATGTATATATTATATTCATATAGAAATTTGAATGAAGCAGCATATTATAATACATACGGCATCAACAAATAAATAAGAGTTTTGAATTGATTTTTATTATTGATATAAAAATATAAAACTCAAAAATAACTTTTATTTTTCATTTAAAAATATAAAAATCAAAAATAACTTTTATTTTTCATTTAGAAATATAAAAATCAAAAATAACTTTTATTTTTCATTTAAAAAAAATAAAAACCAAAAATAACTCTTATTTTTGATTATTAAAATAAAAATCAAAAATTTAAAACTCATGCAATATGTTGGATGCATTTCGCCTAAAAATCATGATGGTGTAATTAAAAGTTTTCTACGATGTTCATTTATGTATGATTTATTTCTTCAAAAATTGAAAAATAACTCTTATTTCCGGTCCCTGTTAGAAAGAGAGTATTCGAAATTTCTTTCTTTCTTAACAATGATCGATGGCTATTTCTAAATAAAATTTTTTTGTTTAAATGTGTGCACGTCCGTATGTCCAAATTGTCACTTTTTAATTTCATGAGTTGATATTCCTTCAGGCGTCAGACAGAGCACATGTGTATATAGAACAAAACTAAAAAATTTTACCCACATTCATTGGCATGTGTTGGAAATTCCCTTTGTAGTTTTTATCACTGAAAACAAAAACTAAAACTAGCATGCAAAGCAGCTTTTACAGTCTAAATATGGTATTGCATAAACTTGATTACAACTAAATTATTTCAATTAAAAACTAATCGTTGCACATTTGCAGTATAGATAGCAAAGCTTCAACTCGAAATTATAAAATTGCAAAACTAAGAAATAATATGAGCCAACGAATAATGAATCAATTAATTTGCAAGGAAATTACTAAAAACGTTAAGGAAATTTCTAATTTGATTGACAAAATTATAAACAAAAATAGCTGATATGTAGACACAAAACATAGAAGAGGAGTCCAAACACCGCTTTCGATATTCAGTAAATTGTTGAATAAAAATGAAATTCAATAACTATCGATTGTGGGATTCACTTTCCTATTAACCAAGGTACTTTTATACCACGGTAAGACTAGCTGACTACGGCTTCTAGCTTGAAGAACTGCCAAAACACACAACACAAACGCGAGCAAATGGGTTAAAGAATTTAAAGCATTTCTTCCAACATAAAGTGTTTGTTGGTATTGTGTTTGTTGCAGTTCTACGGCTACCTGGTATTAAGATACCTTGCTATTAACCGTAATGGATCGAATCAAAACCCAGCAGCACGAAACATAAGAACGAACGGGGGAGAAAAGGAGAAAGCATTCCCCACTACCCCATTCCATACTCATATATTTTTTAAACGAGGTGTAAACCAAGGCTTTCGAATACCTGGCCTTCTAGAAGTCCTGTCCGAGAAGGCTGAGTGGAAGAGGGGGGTGCTGTTTTTATTGTGCTCGTGGGAATGATCTATATAAAGACAAAGCACTGCGTTGATAAAATCTTTCATATAACTGAAAAAGTTATATGAAAAGGCCGATCAAAGTTTGTCTTGTTTTTTGATGGTGGTTTGAGCGCGTATTAGAAAACCTGAATGATCTAAAATAAAGTATGAGAATGCCTTCAAAAAGGCCTGATTGTGGCAGACCACCGCTGGAAGTCCGCCGCTGGGGAGATATCAAATTTTATTTTTCTAAAACGGTGATTAGACTCCAGAGGAAGAGTGAGAGAAAGATAGAGTGTATATGTGTGTGTGATAGCTAAAAACAAAAACAAACAAAATCACATGCATACGTGCACTTGTTGGTGGTGGTGAATATTGTCCCAAATGTGAGCTGGGCTTGTTGAAGTTGTACGAGTATTTAAATTAAATTTGTTGTGACAGTGATGCAAAACTGTTGGTGGTACTTTTAAGCAATTTTTATCACAAGTAGTGAATTCATTAGTACAATTTGTTGTGGTGTTTTTACAATAAAATGGTGCCTCAGATTCTGTACAATCACAATCATCATACATTTCAACAAAATGTTTCCTGTTGTGTTGGTAATCTTCATTTCTGAACGAAGACGAACAACTACAAAAAGATGTGCAGAATTGTGGTCGACAACGTGTCGGTGGTGAAGGTGAAGCAGTTGTCATTGCCACTGTGTCAATTAAAGGTGGTGAAAGTGTTTTCTTGCTAAATGGTGAAAAACGAAATTTCTTATTTGGATTTTTCATTTTCGGGTTGTGCAAATGTGTGACAACTGTTGTTGAATTAGACATGTCAAGTGATAAACGTGAGGTGGGTGAAAGCGTGGTAATGGCTATTGCTGTATTTGGTGTGGAGCCATTCGTTTTAAGTGCTGCTAAATCGCTGTTTTGATTTTTATTACTATAATTGTTACTGTGGTGCTGTTTATTGTTATTTGAATGATGGGTGGTGATTGAGGCAATAATCTTTGGTTCTTTAATGGCTACATCACCCAGTATCATTACTTTGTCACTGCTTGTCGATAAAGTGGAAGCTTGCCTGCGAATTCTCGCCTTTTCCGATGATGGCTCAAGTTTGCTACGCCCATGAACTTTTGGTTCTTTGGCATATTTAACACGTTTACATTTGGGACTTGGTGTACTACATAGACTAGACGGTGGGCTATTTACATTAGCATCATCGGTGTGGAATATAGAATTTGCTACTTCTACTTGAGCAGTTGTTAAAAGTGTGTGACGTGGTGGAGCAGGAGGAGTTGTTGGAGCAACTTGAGCACCTGTTTCGCCGATATTTTTGGCATAAATATCCAAAGTTGGTGATGTTATGGGAGTGGTGGTAGTGTTTTCACTATTCATTTGCTTGCTGGTTGTGATAACATTTGGATTTGGCTGCTGTATAATTCTGGAAGACACTATATCTAAAGGCGTTGTTGGGCTTTTACCACTACTATGTACATCAACTCTGTGTAGTCGCAACGTGGCTGATGTTCCCATATCTAATTTATTTTTCATAATTGTGCTGTTGCTATTTTGAGTTTGAATTTCATTCTACAATGATCAGTTTTTTTTTTTAATTGAAAAATTAAAAATAAACTTAAATTAAAAGGGCATTTTGTTTTGTTCAGTTTATAGTTTTTTTTTATAAAAAAAATTTTAAAATAAAAGTCAAAAGTTAGATTCACATTTTATTTGTCCTGTAGAAGCTAACCGAAGCAAAGTGAAATATCACAAATATTTCAAACAAAAGAAGAAAGGACATTAGGCTCGCATACAAAAATTATATATTTAATGAAAACTTTCAATTAAATAAATATCTTTAATAGTTAGCTGTTAAGTAATGATTGCAAGTTACAGTTATTACTAATTATGTATTTATTAGAGTATTTTTTTAAGATTACTTTGCTGTTTTAGGTAAAATAGAATTACTTTCAATTTTCAACACTTTGTAATTAATTACGATTACAAAATATTTAATTATTTTATAAAGGTATTTTATCAAGAAAAAGTAACGCGACAAATTTCCATAAGTTTTTTTATTACTTTCCACATATTTTCTTTTACTGTAGATTTAGTTCGTTTCTGTAAGCTAAAATGGAAAATAATCAAAAATAGTTCTTGAAAGTAAAGTACTGCTTGATTACTTTTGAGTATTTTTCAAAGGCAGTACTGCTTATTTTGAAAATTCTTTGTACCATCAGACTCAACACTCAGAAATCAGTTAAAAGAGAATTATATAACCCTTATGACTCTTTTTGAGAAGTCTTATAATTGATTACTAATCGTAATCAAAATTTAACAGATGAGCTTTCATATCCTCTCTCTCTCTCGCTCTCTCTATCTATCTTTCTCTCCCTTATTAATATCAAGTTTTTTAAACTAATATTAAACTTTTGTTTACTAGATTTCTGTATTATTCAGCAAAGAATATATGGGTGTTTCCATGGTTACGCACGTGACATTTGTACACGTTTACTTGTTTTGAATATTATAAAAATATAAATGGGTTAGAATTTTTGAATGGAATTTTGCCATTGTTACATTTAATGTGATGAGTTCCTTCCAAGAAGTATATATATTGGAAAATTGAGCACTGGGTACCCAAGTTCCATGCGATCAAAGTTGACTTACGCACGTGACAAAAAACGGAAGTGCCTTTTAAAGCAGCATGAAATACTGCAAACGGAGGCGAATTGTAGAAGATTTTTATTTCGGAAAAAATGTTTTTATAAAGGTTATTAATGGACCTTTATAATCATGGTTTGTTCAAAAACAAGTGTGCATGGGTTGGCTAAGAAAAAAAAATGTTTTGGTTACGCACGTGACACTTTTTATCTTCATACATATTCTTGTAATTTAACATATATTTTCAGAAGTTTTTACCATCATTTAAAATTATTATAAGTTAAAATTTTTTTTTATATAATAAAATGTCAATAGTTTTTTTTTAATTTTCTGTGCTTAAAAAAATTGTGCGAGCGTTTTGATTTTTTAACTAACGGTGGACCATTTCATGGAAATACCCATATGTACATATATTATATGGAATATTTTTAATATTTGTAAAAATATATGTATATATATTATATTGTTATGCACAGCAGTTCCTATTCTAGTGATTCCTATAGTCCAGTGATTTTAAATTTCCAAACAAAAATTATAGCTGTAAAAAATTTTTGCGAATCTTATTGAAAAGAAAAGAAGCATTTTCTTTAAAAAAGAAAAATTTTATAGAGCATAAACTTTGAGCATTTTATAAAATGTTATCTTTTAAGTATTAAAGGCTGGCAAAATATATTCATATTTTAAATTGTATAAAATTTACAAAACGTTATTTGAACAAAACTTTACAGAACTAACTTTTGACTTATTTGAATATTAACATTTGTATATGTACGTATAAAACTTTAGTGTATAAATATGTTAACTATAAAAATAAATGGTGCAATTATTTTGTGCTAAGTTTGTTTTGTATTTACACACATAATGCAAAAAATAACGATATAGTGTAGAACAAATTCACTCATAGAAGACAAGTCATGTGTGAAAAATGGAAGGTGAGCAGAAAAGAATAAAGCAAAACCTATTAAAGAGAACAATTAGAAATCCGCACTGGTTCATATCGGACCAAAACTCAATAGACGACCCTACAGTCACAAGTAAACGTCTAATTTTGAGCTCATACTCCTGATAATTGAAAATCTAGTGAGGGAACTGTTTAGTTGTTTAAGAAAATACCTTTGGAAAATGGCAGAAAACGCTACTTTAAAAAATGGGTTTGAAAAATACTCTCCCTAATGAACACCTTCATAAAAATATACCTTTTTTTTAGTAACAAAAAAGTATTATAGAACTAAATATTTGATTTTATTCGACCCCTTTTTTATTTAGTATTATTATTTTCTTGAACTGAAGGTATGTTTAGTACATAAACTTTTTTAGTTATTCGAATATTTTTTTCGGATAGTTTCTTCAGGACAAAAAACAATTTTTCAATATTATTGTCCTGTAGAAGATATCCCGGAGATGCTATACAAAAAGTATATACATATACTAAAAAGACCATCAGCTCAAGAAAATAATAATACTAAGTATTATAGAACTTTTACAAAACTAGATTTTAGAGAAAGTTTCTTCAAAAATTAATGGAAATTTATTGTTTTAGGAACAAGATATCATTTTAGTGGATTCTGTCTAGCTTTTTAGCCGAAAGATTCCTTCTTAACATATTCACCCCTATCATGAATAGTTTTCTCCCTAAAATGTTTTCCCATTTGTGCGATCATGAATAAATTTTCCCATAAAATGTGTTCCCATTCGAAATTTCCCCTCACCGTGAATGGATTTTTCAAAGACATTTTTCCCATTTTTTGTGTTAATTTGTTCATTTTATTTTCTTTGGGGAACTAGCAAAAAAAAATGCAAGTAGTTGCTACATTTTAATGGATATATAAATTACCTGAAAGCTATTTTTATGTCTAAATCAATAAATAATGTGCAACATGACATGCTTCTCAATAGGGTACAAAATAACCCACCCATTGCATGTGGTTTTGTGAAGGTTTCTAAGGATGTGGTGGCCGAATTTCGGCATTCGCTTACAGAAGAACTAAAAAGTGCTTGACCTCCTATTAAAAAAGTTCATGAATTGAATTTTATCCATGAATATTTTATTCATTCTGCGCAGAGACTTTTCTAAAGCATCCAACACTTTAGAGAGCACTTCGCAAAAAGTGGATTGCGCCATTCCTACTTCGTAATCTCTTCCAACACTTTTTTGGTATCCACCCTCTGCAAAAAAACGTAAGCATGTGCTTAGTTTTACGATGGGTGGAATACCAAATGATTTTTGTTTGTTTCTGGAAGAGAATCTGTCAAAATATTCAATAGGCATGAAAATTCCGATTTATTCACCCTTTTTTACCTTTTAGACTACAAATTTCTGTTTATTGGGTATAAAACGCAAACTTAATTACTTTTTACATCACTTGCCAACAAATTTTCAATAAATTTCCTTTGTATTATATTTTTTTCCCCTATTGTGCACTCACTACCTATTGATAGCAAAACAAACGTGCCCATAATATTCATGATATTAAATTTCCCTACTTGGGAAATGAAAATTTTATGGGAATAAAAATTTCACATTTTACTCACGATAGGGGTGATTATTTCAATAAAATTCCCTGAAAAAAGATGGCTTAAAGTATACGTTTCATACAATTCCACATATTAAATTAGCTAAAAAATATTTGTGATTTATTGCGTTGGACATTCAAAAACCAACAATAAAATATAAGAGATGAGATGTTTTCATTTCAACACAAATAAAATTTATAAAAAAGAAATATGTATTCACATTATTGATTTAATTTTGAAAAACGGATACATATTGGCAAAATGCTTAAAATATTGTGTAAGTTATCGATCTTATTTTTTTTTTTTTTTATTATTATTAATTAATGTTGATATAAAGTATAAAGTGCAATGCTTTTTAATTGGTTAGTTTGTAACGTGTTAATTGAAGTAGAAAAAGAACATTTTATTTTTAGATGAAATTAAATTTATCTACTATAATAAACTTGTTAATCAATAAAAAAATCGATTTATCAGTGTATTTAAGAATATTAAATTGTGTGCGTTATAAAACTAAAAACTTACATCAGTTATTTGCACAACTTCGCCTGTTCGTAAATCGAAAACATCGCCATAAGTACGGCCATTAATACTGCATTTATTAAAGGTCATAATATTTTGTGTTAAAGTACCCGTTTTATCTGAAAAAATATATTGAATTTGACCAAGTTCTTCATTTAAAGTGGTGGTACGGGCTTTGGCATGTGTTTTAGTTGGTTCGTAATACATTTCTTCATCCCAATTGATTAAAAATGATTGAACGAAACGTATAACCTAAACAAATAGAAAATAGTAAAAATTAATGATTTTTAACAATTCTGTCATATTTTAGATTTATATAGATTTTTTACTATATAAATCAATGAATATTTTTAGTGCATATATATATGGCTTAATATAGAAAAGGCGAAATTTAATATAGAAAAGAAGAAAAACTGAATAAATTCTAAAATATCTTCGTTACAAGAATAAAAATATAACGAATTTTTGAACCAAAACGATAAATAAATTCATTGCTTGTTTAATTTTTGAACGGGAACAGCGTTATTTTCCGGGAGTGGCAGCGAAATCAATGGTATAAGTTTGATATAAAGAAAAACTGAATTTCTGCCTGTAAATGACCCTTACATATGCAATGCATTATATCGCAACAAGCTAAATAGGAGAAGGAGGGGATGGGGGAAAATAGGGAGCATTTGTGGAGGTTTGATTAAACAAAAAACTAATAGCGGAAAAATTTATTTTTTTTTTTTCAAAGTTTTTCTAAAAATAAACTAAAAGTTGAGTTACACCCTTTTTATATTTAGTCTTGTATACATGTATACATACATATTTATATTATACTTATGTTAGCAACATTAAATGAAGCTTGTAAATTGAATAAATATTGCTTACCTCTACTGAAACGTAGAGTGATATTGGCACTACGGTATTTAATACAATGGCATAAGAGAAGAAAACTAATAATCCTATAACGGTTGATCCTTGCAAAATATTTTTTGGAATTATGTTTTCCCAAGGTAGATAAGACTGAAAATGAAAATATATAATAATTTTTTTATGTATTAGTTTTATTTTTCATCAAATATTAAAAAGAATGGGGTTTGTTCTGTACCAATATTCGAATTGAACATAAATGGTTCTCAATGTGATCATTCATTGTGTAGAATAAAACAATTTATTAAGCATAATCTAAGATTTATATACATATGTATGTATTTATTAATACATATGTATGTATTTATTAAAGAAAGAAAAGAGTTGCTTTATAAATTGTTCATCGATGATTTTTATTTATTGAGATTACTTTTATTTAATTTATAAAATTTACAACTGCTAACTATTTTATCCAGCTCGAGTTCGATTTTGCTTCCTCAAAATTAACATTTTTAAAGAAGACAAGAAAAGTAAAGTTTAATATTTTTGTAATATTTTTTGGTCTAAAAATATACCTTTTTAATATTTTTCGTCTTTTTCAACCGTCTATAGGCCGTCGCCATTTCATTGATGTTAATCAACTCATCAGTAGATTGGAAAAATTCTCAAAAGAATAATTACTTATTCCATAATTTTCAAACACTCTTTTAAGAGTTTTTCGAGTCCACTGAAGGCCGGAGTAGTACCAACAGAATGTCGGCGGCATAGAGATGGCTGAAAAACAGAGAAAATATTCACAAGGTATATTTTTAGACTTAAAATTTTCAATTAGCTCTTATAGCAAATAAATAATTAAGTTCATTTTTGATTTGATTGATACGGAGAAAGCAGATTCCTTCTGAAAAAAAAAACAAAATTTTTTTTTTTTGGAAATGGCATTACAGCAGTGCAAAAAGTGATCTATTCAGATCGCCTATGGCATATGTATATTTAATCCATATATATTGCTGATATTTGTCTTGATTTAATTGAAGGTAAAATGCATATTAGAAAACACCAAAATATTCGAAATCGTTACAAATTCCAATGAAACCATTAATATAAATGTTACAGAACAAGCATTCACAAATTTTTGCTTAAAATATGAAAACTCACCTGAAAATGTTGACCAATAAATCCCTCCCATAATGCACAAGCAACCGTGAAGAATGCACAAATGGACAATAAAAAAAGAACAATCTGAAAAGAAAAATAAAATAGTAAAAAAAAAACCTCCAATGAATCATGTATATTGTTGTATTTGATTACCCCAATTATAATGAAATTTAACAAGCGATCAACTCCGGTACTTTTGAATTGAGTTTTGCCAGAATTTTGCATAAGTTTTGTATCTTTGCCGGCAAAGATAACAACGCCATAACACCACTGGGTGTTCCGTAACACACATCCTCTCAGTAAAATCTTTTCATTATCTAAAGCAAAACGTTGGTTGCGCCACAACAATGTGCCCTCAAATTTATTTAATAAATTGTTTGGTTTTTCACAAATAATTTCGCCATTAAAATTCCACAACAGCTCGTCTTGTTGTCCCAACTCAATTGTTTCCGTAAGACATTGTTTACATTTGAGATTCGTTTCACCGTCCAGTTCGGCCGTTTCAATGAAACACAAACCATTTGGTTCAGATGTACTTAACAATAGAATATCGGCAGCAACAAATTGATTGTTTTCCATTCGTATCACATCGCCCACCTACAACAAGAGAAATCATTTAAAATACCTGTTGCAAATTTTTTATAATTTTCTATTTGTTTATTTTACTCTTAACTAGTAAGGGTATTCAATCAGCACTTATTGTATGATAATTAAAAGACCATAAAGGCTAATATAATAAAGGTGTTCAGTTTAGTTGCTTCCCTTGCGGAAGAAGTGGAAAATAGAAAAATTTTGTTGTTGCTTGCAACAAACACATGGAAACAAATTTCGAAAAACTTTTTTCATGTATTTGTCATAAAAAAAATAACAAAAATAAATAAGTTTAAACGCGAGATTTTCTACGTTTAAAATAGCTTAAAAGCCTATTTCCCAGCTGTGAACGTTGTCGTTAGTTCGCAAAATTGCATTGAAGCCAAAAACAATGTTGAATATTGTTTTTGCTTTCAATGCGAACTTTCGCAGCTGATAAATAGTTCCTAAGTCTTTACTGATCAGCTGAGAAAAAGAAAGATTATCTGTCACTGATTTTTTGGGCCACAACATTTGCTGTGCCAGTTATGTACAGATATTTAAAACCAATTGTAAATACCTTAACGGCCTTTAGTTCGATTTTACTTCTTTCTCAACTCAGAGGAAGTAAAATCAAACCAAAGCGTAATACCTTGTTCATACATGCATTTCTAATTGAGATAATATTCAGTTTATTGACATAATATTTTTTGCGTTCATACAAACAAATATTGCGCTAACTCAATTAGTATTTGACAGCAGGAAAAAAGTTGTTGTTTTTGTTTTGGTAGTGAGAAAGAAAAAGTGAAAAATATTTTCAAATAAGAAAAATGGAAGAAAAACTGCCTTTTATTAAAAAGATTTTAGTGTTGTACAATAAAAATATGGAACTTGTACAAGTAGTGCGTTCATGTTATGACTCCAAAGCGGCAATAATAAAAAGAAAGAGAAATAAAAATTTGGAAATGCTGCAATGTTTTTATTTTTATTTTTTATTATTTTGTTTTGTTTGCTTTTGTTGACATTTATCTCGTCATTCATCTCGCATTGTATACTTTTGCTTATTAAACACAGTGTTGTGTTTCATCTTTTTCTCAATATTGACTTTTTGTATGGAATATTGCCTTTATTGCGATTTAATTGACTTTATTGCGATTATCTCAATAAAGGCGCATGTATGAACATGGTATAATACAGTAATTAACAATTGTAAATCATAAACTTCGATTATAAAATTAAATTAATGGTATTTAAAACCTGAAATATATTTATTTTTACATACCTGCACTCCCGACCACCTTTCATCAGTCAGTTTACCATTTCTAAGAGTTTTAGATTTACGATTGTTCACCTGAGAGTCGGACAAATGTCGTTGCTATAAAAAGAATTATAAAACAATGAAATAAAATTATAAATTATTTATATATCAAATGACTTTGAATTTTAAAAATAATTTTAATAATACAACCAAGTTACACTCGAAAAATATGTTCAGTCTATAGGAAGGAATGTTTAAATATTTGTGGTAGAAAGAAGTTCACTGTTTGTTTGGCTTGGAATTTTCGCAGTATACATATGTGATTGACAGGCCTCTCCAACAACAAATACTAAAAGCAACAAAAAGTTAAAAACATAAGTAGACCCCTATACCCTAACTATAAAGAAACTGTGACCCTGGTAAAGCTCCGCACTCATACAGTGAAAGCTGAATCCTTTTATGAGACTTCGTTGTTCATCCGTCCATCCGTCACAGGCTAGAATCTTCCAAACGGTGAGAGCTATAGAGCTGAAATCTATGCAGACCATGTGATTACAAATACACAAAATTGCAAAAAGTTAAAATTTAATTCGTTTTCATACACGGGGACGCCCTTCAGTTTGAAAATCAGCTATAACTTTTGAGCCCCAAGAGATAGAGGCTTGAATTTTACACGGTAAGTAAGGTTGTCTGGTCTTTACAACAGCAAATACTAAAAACAATAGGAAAACTAAAAAGTTAAAGGTACCATATACAAGGGATACCCTTAGCCTACCACTTGCATGATAGTACGGAAACCCTACTGTGCGAGTCACGTACTTGGCTCAATTTTTTTTTTTTTTTAGTTTGAAAAATTAGAAAAGATAATTTTTTGTTAATTACTGGGCTTTAGTTTTTTACTTGCTCAAAATTGTAGTGGTCATAATTATTAAAAAAAGACAAAAAAAAAACTAAAGTTGAAGACCGGGGGACATTTCACGTCTACCACTACACTCATCAGCACCCAAATTGCTTCAAGAGTAAGTCATAACTAATTCTATACTACAGAAGTACAGAGGTAAAAAAGTGACATATGAAAATCACCTGAGTCAGCTGATAGAAGGGAGATAGATATACTGTGCATTGTGTACTCCTTCGTATCGCATAATAACAACTATAATCAAGTTTTTTCTTTTGTTTCGCTACAAATTTTAGAGGGCTTCCAGAAGAGCGGTACACAGAGCTTAAGCTGATTTGCTATAACGTTTTGACCGCCTTTCATCTCTATACCACAATACCACAAATAACTGAACCGTTAATCACATGACTGCCCAAAACTGTCAAGAAATTACAGGCAGACAAAGCGAGGTAGCAAATCGGCGTAATCTCTATTCACCTCTTTTCTGTAAATGCTGTAGTTTGTAGCAGTGGTGTGCATTTGACAGTTTTCAGAAGTTTTACAAATTACATATTATTTTTCCTGAAATTATTCTTATTGTAGGGAAGAGGTTGTACCATGTTCCATACTCTCTTCATTAGTGACTGTCAATATTTAATCTACCGACATAGTTACAATGGTAGAACCACTGTTTTTTTCTACTGAACAGAATATATTTTTTTATTCTCTTGCCAACCTTCATTTGATCTTCTTACTATTGTGCCAATGCTGACAACTCTTTCAAACTTTGTGCCCGGGCCAGCGATTTGTATGCATTAATTCAACTCTATAGCCGAAATCATTAGTTCGACTATAGAGTTTAGTTAATGCATTTTTTTTATAAGGTATTGATTTTTTTCATATAGATATATTAATTGGCAAGTAGAAAATTTTTTAAAAGTTTTCGCTCCGTTGTAATTTTTAAAGCAGTGAAATAAATAAACTTCAATAACCAAGAAAAAGGTTAATAAGAACGAACGAGACTTACAGGTCACCAAACAATAAACAAATATGTACGCACATACACAAAAAATTTCCACATACATATACACACTCGCTCGTCATAAACATGATAGTCAATAGTCATTGGTAAAGTGGCATAAAATTTGCCACAAATGTCAATGTCAACAACTAATGAAAAGAAAATGAAAACAAAAACAGAAACCTCTTTTCAATGTTTTGCCCCACCACCAACAATTTTTTGCATACATACATACATATGTGCGCACAAGCATTAAGAAACATCCCAAACAGAAGCAAAACATTAAGAATAACACGTGGTTGTAACAAAATTGCATTAAAATGTGCCTAAGTATGCACATAAACGTAGGCACTATGTTTAGGGTAAGGCTGGGGGAGCACTCACAGAGATGTTTTACAAGCAGTCGCAAAACATTTGCTGCCAATTAATTCAACAAACGAAGAAATAAACAGAAAAAAGGAAACGCACACATGTAGAAGGTATAATTTAGTAAAACAAATACTTACAATGTCATCGTAGGCATCTTTTACAGCTGTTAATGTCAGTACACCGATTAATGGAATGGCTGTGGTAACTGGCGTTAGCGATGAAATGGCCGGTATAAGCTGTAACACCAACAAGCAGAGAAAATAAAAGTTGGCAAGACGTTGAAACTGTTCTAGAAGATTAAATGGCAAAAATGTCATCAACGAATATTTCGAAGTTTTAATGTAGTTATCCTGAAAATAAAACAATAAAAAGTAAATTAATTAATTAATGTAAGTAATTACATATATAATTCTTATTAAACTAATAAAAGCAGAGCATAAAGAGGTGGCCTCACGGCAAAATTATACCACATTATTTGGCTTACACATGGGCCATTAAATAATCTAGAATTTTCACAAAATCAATGTACTGAGAAACTTTGACACTTCTTGCTTACGTGCACAATTGTACTGCCCCAAAAAAGTATTCCATTGCCATCATATTTCATTGAAAAAAAAAAAAAAATCGAAAAATATTGAATAAACCGCACAGGAAAAAGGAAATCTCAATGTCATTAAAGATAAATAAAATATGATTTGTAATACTAAAATAGAAACAATTTGTAAGCTTTTTTATCAGTAAAATTACCGAACCATTTATTTAGGCAGGCGTTAATTGAATAATTTGATATTGAAATTAACGGGTAATTGTATATATGAGTGTATGTTGTAAGAGTTAATTAAATTACAGAAAAATATATTTTGCAGCTTGTAATGTAAAAACAGCGAATAAAAATGCATTCGTGTCGTCATGAAAATTACCAAACGAATTATTATTTGTGATCAATCTCAATTACGGCAACATTTTTAATGTCGACAAGAAAAGAATTGTTCATAAACTTGCTTATAATCTAAATGCAAAGTAACTTACTATAGATTTTAAAAATTTTAAACAATTTCGAAAAGCACAATTACAAAGTACGCAAAAAAATTACAAAGCTCAAAAATTGATTTATAAATAGTTCTTAAAGAAACATAATAGCACAATAGTTTTTAAAAATCTCCAACGGTTGTAAAGGACGCAACTGTTACAAAATCCCTGAAATACGCGAAAATTTTTCAATATGCAAAGAACACCACAAGAATTACTTTTCTTGTATTCTTTGAAGCTCTTTAATGTTTTTATAATCTACTTTAATTCTTATCCCCTAATTCATAAAAATTATAACAGGCTTATAAGACTGTTATTTGACATATTTGTCAAATAAGATTACTAAATCACGTCTTTTTCTGAACATATTTTGTGCTTAACAGTGTTACCAATTAGTTACATTTTTACCATCTGGCTTCACTAAAAAATAAAAAATTTTTGCATTTGCATTGACGCATAAACAGTGAGTTATTTATTTGCGAATAGTTTTTATTTATATAAACGTAGTAATAGAGAAGGTGTATGAGTGTTGCTGATTGCAGATTATGAGCAAGATTTATTACTCATACGCAAAGGGTGAAAATACCGAACTTTCACTTCAGTGGATTCGTTAACAAACAGAATTGTCTCATGCGGGCTAATGAAAGTGCACGAGTGATTCTTGAAAACCCGAGGGACTGTTTGGAGCGGTTTATGGGCTGGCGGAATCGTCTTGCCTTTGAAAATGAGGCTGGCCACGCATTTTCTGTGAATGATGTTCGTTATCGCGAGATATTAGACTACTTGTGTCCAAAAATAAAAAAAGGACCAGAACGATATATCGTTCCAACAGGATGGTTCAATTCGTCACATAGCGAACGAAATAGTGCCGTGCTATCTCACGTTGTCCCGATGTTAATTGTGGGATTTGACATCTGAAGGAAAATGTATACGTCATTAAGCTCAGAACCATTGAAGAGCTAAAGGGTGAGTTAATTCGGTACATTAACAACACAGACTAAGCACATTATAAATGTTCAGAAATTGGATGTCAATACAAAAGTTGAATTTGTAAATAAATCCACTGATTATAAATCGATTTTCGAAATGCTTTATTTTTTCTATGAAAGAATTTGTTAACAATATGAACACATAAAGAGCCAAATGTGAGTCTATTTTGAAACAGCACTGCTGTTTATAGGCCATTTTTCGAAACTTTATTTTCTTTTTGAATAATTGCTTTCTTTGAAAAAGTGTGAAAAGGAACAGAAAGCAGCTACAACTTTTGGTCTGTTGTATTAGCAAATAATAAACTTACTTTTGAAATCTAGTAGTGATATAAAATTCAAACCTTAATGTGTATTGTATCGTCATTGACGGCTAGAAAATTAATGTGTTTTAATATAAGTGTTCCAATTTTCAATCTTTGCAAATGCTTAAATAACATAAAATCAAACCAATAATTTACGGCTAAGCCGAACCAACCTGACTGATTGCCTGGCTTTTTTCCTTTCATACTTCCTTTTTGTTCAAAGTTCTGCAACTTTAAAAAAAATATATATATATTGACCCAATTATATACTCGTGTTATGCGCACCTACAAACATACACATTCTTCGTGTAGTTGATATAGTACAGACAATAGATGTATAAGTAACTACTTATAAAAAATGTTATGTTGTACACACTCACACACACACACACACAGTTGTTTATTCATTCGTTTTCAACACAATTGTGGGTCTCGCATAGGGGACGTAAAGCCGCCTAATGTACACACAATTTAATATATTGTAAGAAAACCAAAGGAAGGGGCAAAAACATATTGCCAGACTACATGTTTCATTGTCATTATGACGATTTTTAGGGACGAAAATGGTGTATTGACGAGTTTTTTTTTTCTCAGGTTTTGTAATAGTGTTCATGTTTTTCGTAATTTTTTTAAAAAAGCAAGTCTTAATAAATGATTTAAGGCACATTTTCATAAGATAGCTTAGAGAAATTACTAGAAACTTATGATTGAAAATGTGAGCTAGATGTTGTGAAGAACTTTAGAAGTTGCAGAAATTTTTGGGGTTGATCATATATTTGATTCCTCTGAGGATACTCTGCAAGAAAAACCAAATATATAACAAAAATTGTAAATTGTGTATTAGAGCCAGCCTGACGATTGATAGAGGGAAACAGGCAAGGTAGACCCCGAGAAACATGGGAGTTCTACAAATATTGGCGCCATTCATATATACCATACTATTCTAGGGGAGCTCTGGGTCTGCTGAAGATTGTGGTTAGTTTTTTACAAATTCCACACTAAATGGGAATGTTTCTGGTATGTTTAGAAAAATGCCGGAGAGAAACATTAGCGGGTCCGGTCTTATAATGATTCAACACACTAGAAGGACTCGCTTCGGCGGCGGGCAATTATGAAGCTTTTTGAAAGTTTTCTTCTGAGAGTTTTCTTTAGCCAAGAAAAAGAGCTATTTATTTTTTTCCCTGCAATAGAGGTGTAACCAAATTTTATTGCTAAGGTTTATCTTACAACTCTATCCCAAATCTTACCCCAAATCTAACATTTATATATATGTATGTTGTATGACAGTATCAAATTCTTCTTTCAAAATATGTAAAGCAATTGACCGACTAGTTTGCTCAATTGATTTTCACGATTTATTTATTTCACCGCGATTTTATCTGGCAACTTCGTGAATGCGGATTAAAGCGTAATAAAAACAGTGTATGAAAACAAACAAAACAAAAATTTTATTTCGAACTTTACCATAAGCAAATCCAAAACAACACCAAAACAGTGAGAATAATTCAGCACCTACTTTTGTGTTGTTTTTGGAAATGCGAGCACACAGCATTTTAAGTGAACACCTAGAACCTAGAAGAAGAATAAACAGAACAAAATTATATGTACATATGTACGTGTAAACTTCATGTACTAAGCAAATCAACGAAAAACAACTTCAATCACTCAACATAATACGTTTTCACCCTTGACTCACATATGGCATATTTTGATGCAGTAATGGAAATTGAAGCCCACATTTGGGAAAATTAAATGCAAAAAAAGCATTTACATTTAAACGTAGTTTGCATGTACTTTTATATGAAATACTAATTGAAAAACATCAAATCTGTTGTTACCTTGGTTGATTTAGATAAAAAAAAATTTATTTGTTATTGCTGCTTTTTAAAATAGCTGATCGTTTAGCGGACTATTCCATGCAAGAAGAACAACAATATTTCTCTCTCAAAAGCTTTCTCACTTGCACGATCTCTGGGTACGGGAACCGATTTCGTGTAAATTTGGATCCCGCGGGCTCCAAAGTACGGGATCATAACTTTTGTTGGCTGCGCAGTTGTACTATTAGAACTTCATGTTAGACCAAAGGACACAGTGAAATTCAAGGGGTTCAGAAAATTGTTCACTATATCTATTATTCCGTTGCAACTATATTCAGTAAAATCTTGGTGTAACGAAATTTGAGCATATAAAAAAATTTTTGCAAACTCGTATAGTTTTACCCCCTAATTCATAAAAATTATAACAGGCTTATAAGACTGCTATTTGACATATTTGTATGGAAAATCTGTCAAATAAGAGCTATAATTTTTATAATTTTTATGAATAGACGGTTAGTATTTAAGTTCTATTTTGGTTGAAAGCGAACAGGACTTTATCATTTTGCTTTAAATTTTATTTTTCGTTCATTGTATAGAGGATTTTGTATGAATACTGCGCTGTAACTTTATTACTGACGCTTTACAACGGCATTTGCAAATACTTGACCATTTTGGCTTTATTCTAATTTCGTAGTTGAGAGACATTTGAATTAATATTTCGCTATACAAAGGTTGTTTTGCTCAGAGTTTCTACCTCATAACCATAGTGTATTTTTGTAAGCAGAACTTTTTAATCCAGAAGTTTTCTAAAGGGAATACATAGAAAATATACTTTGTATTCAGTTCTTGGGTATATCAAAGTTTTACAGTGGAACTTTGCTTTATTTGCACCCTTTTTCCGTTATAAGTATTTACAAATAATTGATATTGCTAGAAACACTTTACAACGGTACCGTTTGTTTTCATACACTGCATAAAACTACTTTCTCGTAACATTATGAGAAACTTTTTTTTATATTTACAATCAAATGTTGAAACTGCGTAAGAAAGAGCTGTTGTGTGAATAAGGTTCTAGTGCATTGTCCTTATTAAATACATACTCGTGTTTATTTTAGTGCTTTTCTGCTTTATTATGTCTTGTGCGTCATAAAGTATTTACAAAAGCCGTAAACTAAAATTTAGTTTGGTAAAAATTTTCCTTGAGCATTAAAATGGAACAGTGATTATAAAAAGTGCCGGTAGGTATTAGAAATAAAGCACTGATTATATAATATCCCAGGACGAAGAAGGTTTACCAAAATGTTGTCAGATGCTTGAGGGAAACCGCTTCGAAAGCTCGTGTTTTATAAAAGCACAGGTTACTTGTACATGAAGTAGTCGCAAGGGAGAGAAATTCGTAGTTGCAACAATTTAAAATTTTCTTCAGAAAAAAGCTGGGAAATTTGTTTTTTTTTTTTTTTTTTTGACCAGTACTCAGAGGATGATCCATACGTATGCAGTGCAATGCATACAATGAACTGGAACTAGAAAAATAGAGAGAAGGAAAGAGGAAGTGGCGGGAGAAAAGAGAAAAATTGGAGAGTATTTGTGGACGTTTTGATAAGGAAAAAAATATAACATGATATAAATAAGTTTTGCAAAGCTGAGTTAGTCAGAACTAACTGCCGTTAATTTGTCTGCTTAGTATCTAGTATATATATCTGCAGTTTAGCTACTAGTAAATCTAGTTAGTAGTTGTACAGAAAAATTATCTTCGTCAAAAAATTTACTAAATAACATATTTTTGATGCTAATTTTTCGACCTTTGTTGTTTAGTATTTTAATTTTTCGAGCCTTAAGGTCACTTGTATTTTTATAAGTGTTTATTGAATTCGATATTTCGATGTTTTGATGTTTTTTTCAAAAAAAATTTTTTTTTCTTTTTTTTTACTAAATAACTTTATTGAAAAGCAATTGCTTCATTCAACAACCAAACTTAAGTTAAACAAAGACTTTAAATTGTTCGAACGAACGTGTTTGTTAAACCTACAAAGTTCTTTTGCGCATTCAGGTAGAAACTCCGCTGATTCAGCTATTTATTTCACAGAAAACATTTGAAGAAAACGACTGGATTTCTTACAGTTTGTATTTAGCGTAGTGCAAAACTAAAAAAAAATATAAAATTAATACATTATACTTACAGCGTATTTAAACTGGGCATTAAATTCTCTATCATTAGCACGTATTCTGCGTTCGTTTTCTGGAAAATAATGAAAAAGAAATTAAAAATTATTTTCGTTTAAACCAACAAACAAAACAAAAAACGAATAATACAAGGCTAAAGAATAACGTTTATCGTCAATGAATTCTCAAAATACGGCTGAACTAATCTGGGGCCAAATTCCGGCACTCGTCATCGAATGAACTCGTAAAACCAAACACACTGCATTCGATAAACAACTCATTCGAATGCCGGAGTTCGGTCCCTGAGCTTCAATTGTCAATTTTTTCCGCTCGATTCATTGAAACACTCGCTAAGCTCAATTTTGTTGGAAAATTTAAGATAAAGGTCGACGATATTTGACACACATTTAATTTGCTATAGATGCTTTTTTTGCTTCTTTTTATATTTTATGTTGCGCAACAGAAACAAAATGTTTATTAACAGCAAAATGTATCTATTGAACACAATTAAACATTCGAGAATGTAAGAAAACCATATTAATGCCGCGAAATCCCAAAAATGCATAAATACTTTAAAGTAAACAATAAATAAATAAATATTAATATATCTCTTCAACACTTGAAGAAATTACTAAAATCACAAGTAAGAGAAAGCGGCAATTCACGAACTAGATTTAAAACACTTTATGAAATTGTTAAACATCGGGTGAAAAACTTTAAACAGAACGTAACCAGCGAAAAATCACGAAAACTCACAAAAAAAAAAAAAAAAAAATACGCGAAAAATCGACAACAGACAAAAGGGGATTTTATTTTAGTTTGAGTCAGTTACAAAAACCCCAACTGGCTAAAATCTGCTCGGAAATAGTTCCTGAGACTGTAAATGGCTACAAAGAGCAAAACTGACAAAATAAAACCCTAAAAGTTGACGTAAAATTTACAAGAAGCAAAATTTAAAAACAAAAACTTCAAGCAGCTCCCAGCAAAACTACCGTGTGACAAAAGCAGATCCAAAATAATTCCTCCAAGAACCGTAAACAGTCACACAAAAACAGGGGCCAAAATCGTCGCATACGTGATCGAACGAATTTTGTTGCCTGGGCCTTGTGGCTGTTGTTCATTTTGTTTTTGTTTTATACTATTTATACTCGATAGTTCATTCGGCATCGAATGCAACGATTTGGCCGCTTAGTTGCCGAAATCACGTAAAATTTGCAGAAGATAAATATAGAATGCAATGCTAAAAATAACTTTTAACAGCTACAGAGAACACTACCTGTCGAAAATTGCGAATATTTGAAAATTAAAAATCGGCAGATTCAACATGTATTTTTACGTTTTCCAAGATTTATTATTTGGTCTTATTCGAATCCTGAAGGTCTTCTTCTTATATGTATTTGTTTTAAGTATTCGAATATTTTTGTCGATATTTCCTTCTCCTTCGATAGCAGTTATATTGAAAAATGTTTTTGATTTTTTGTACAAAGCAGTAGCGAATAATATAACTCTCGATGACCCACGGTAGCAAGAAAAATGTTTGACTGATTTGACGTCCTCTCGGGCCGCTGTCGTATTTGTTCTTTCGTAACAGTCGTTTTGTTACGCAGTGTTTTGTTACTGCTATTCATGGGGACACATCATGAGCATTTCTACATCTATATTATATGCTATATATTTCTATTAAGGTTTATCGATTTAGCAATAAAAAAAAATCACCTTCAAGAAATCCGGTTTTAATATTTTGTTTGTGTGGCAGCTCTGTAAGGCGGAGTGGTATGGCGTCAGTGTGTTCGAAGGCAATATTAGGGAAAAAAATTATATGCGGATTGGTCCTACATTTGATTCTTCTACACAGACTTTTTTTATATTTGGACCAGTGCTCAGGGAACGACCACTACATATACAGTGCATTGTAGCAGAACTAGAAAAATAAGTTTTGGGGAGGAGGAAAGGGGGAGTAGTGTTTGCACTACTTCCTGCATTGTAACTGAAAGGAAATACGTCTGCAGGTAATTTGTTCAAAGAAGAGCTGTATGGCTGAGAACGCGCGATTTGCGCACAAATACGTACACGTATTTTGGCGCCTAGAAAATTAGATTTTTCTCCCATTGCGCCAACTTGCCCCAGGATGCCCGTAGAGGAGTCAAATGTATGACCCCCATAATTTTTCCACAATTTTATTTCCCACTCACAAATCTTGTACCACACCTCCTTAGCTGCTATACAAAAGTACAAAAGCAGGGCATCAAAATCAAATGCCTCGAGAATGTTTTTTTTTTTTTGGTATATCGTGGTGGAACTTTTTTTCCTAATGCCAAAAGCTATTAAAAAGTCTAGGCCACAATATCGGCAAGCTTCTGCGCATACGAATCGACCCGTCTTATTAACCTCCCTGCAAGAAATGGCTGATGGAAACTAACACAGTAACAACTTATTTACTAACACCTGCAAAGCAATTTTATAGCTTTCAGCGTTGCCATTACAATAATTTTTTTAATATTTTGATTTCACCGTATTAGTTTGGTAATTGCATTTGGAACTATGTTTATGCATTAATGTTTTTATAGGTTCATTTGTTTCTTTTCTTTGAAAAAAAAATAGCGCTGTGCATGTTTTTTCCATATGACTCAGTTTTCTATTGTTAAAACTGCTACTGACTACTGTTTTTCTCTTAATTCTATCTAAATATGTCTAAAATAATTTATTCTGTTCTCCTTGTACAGTTTTTTTTAATTTTTCGTAAAAACTCTTTTTTTAATTAATAATAAAGAAATAAATAGCATTGCATGTAATTTTGTGGGCATTTTGAAAAAATGATTTCGAATGATCGCTTTGCTGAGGTGGTAACACTGGCTTAAAAAATAAATCACACGTACACGAATGTTTACATCAGTTTTTTCATTTTGCTCTTAAGAAAATTATAGAAACCCTGATGTATGAACCCATCAGCAGTGTCGGTCATATGATGGATCATATGACCGACACTGTTCTTGCAGGGTCACCCCTACAATAGTATGGCTTGATATGAAAATATTACTATTGAATTTGATGATAATATGATTGCTGTAAATCTCTTTTTAAGATAGTATGATTTGATATGATAGTATTGTGGTCAAATTTGATAATAATATGGCTAACACAAATCTGTTTATAACACAGTGGCAGTCATAGTCTTGTTTATGACTATATATATTTGGTAATAGTCATCTACAACATGATGATATGAGCATCTCATGATTGAATTTGGTAATAATATAATTAATGCTAGTCACTTTTCTTAATAATGTAGTTGGATATAACAAAAGAAAACAAAATACTAAAGAAGTAAGCTGCAACCTTTTTTTTGCAAAGCAAAAAGTCATCAGCATGGAAGTTTCGATAAAGAATTTAACAGAAGAAAATAACCCAAAACTGACTGCAGGCAACAACACAAATTAGCAAAATTCACAATAGTTCACCGAAGTTCACAATAATATTTTGGCTATAGTTGAAAATCGAATGTTAGTTACAATAACGGTATAGATTCATGAACTTACATTGGCAATTATTTACATCCAAACAAAAAAAAACTAGGAAAAGTCAAAATAACAAAATTACAACGCCAAAATTTAGGTATTGCGACATTACCTGAAAAATAATAGGAACTTCTACGCCTACGTATTTGTGACAAACGTCGTATGCCCATCTCTTTGGCGTTCACCAATCGATCGCTTAGCTTATCATCGAAGTTACTACCGGCGGCAGGGAATTGTTCAAAATCAGTGCTTATATTTACAGACTTGCGAGGACTCAAACTACTACTAGGACCAGTGTGTGAGCCACCGCTTGGTGTTGGAAATTGTTTGGAACGTGTTGATCTCTTTTGCTGGCGTCTACAATTGCTATTCTTCCATATGGCTAACTTACTTAAATACGTCATTAGGTTGGCTCTTAAGCCAGATTTCGCCGAATTATTTAGACCGTCTGCCGTCACTTCTGCTGATTCAATTTGCGTTTGGCCAGCAGCATCAGCAACAGCAGCAGCAGAAGTTAATAAAATTTTATCTTTTGATTCGACTTTTCTTTTGGTTAACGACGAAGCCAAAACTTCGGCTTCCGCTTCGCGATCTTTAATTTTTTTCAATGAATCATTACGAGAATGTAGTTGTACTTCACCCGTTTGGGCTAAGGTGGCTAGACTATACAGACTGCCGGATTGTGAGCGATTGCGTGAACGTCTCTTTGAGTTCTTGCGTGGCAAAACAGCAGCCACATCTGGCAAATTTTCTTGATCATTATTTAGTGGTGACAAAGTGAGTATAGTTGTGGTAGAATTGTCTATGGTCGAGGGTTCGGGTCGAGCTAGAGTAGCTATCGTACGCACATCGGCAGTGGTGGTAGCAAACGCTGTTGTTGTTGTTGTTGTTGCTGTGGTTGCTGTAGTGGGATTAACATCTTTAGGTTTTCTAGCGAACAGACTTCTCAGATGATACCAACGTTCTTTAGGTGTTGTTGGTCTTGTTGCATTATGCAAGTATGGAGGTGATTTTTCTGCTCGATGCTGTGTTGGCAGGGGGGTTAAGGTGGTTTCTGGACATGTGCTGCGTAAACGCTCACTAGCACTAGTTTCATGCTGTCGTTCTGTGTTTGCTGGTCCTTTTAGTACTTCTAGTTCCAAAGTATCCGGTCGCCTTTTATTTCCGCTGGGCATTTCCTCAATACTTCCATGTAATTTTTAAATATTTTCTCACACCATAAAGCATATTATTTTTTTCACAATATGTTCAACGTTATTTTCTTTTTTTTTATTTCATTTATTTTCTCAATTTGTTTCTATTTTAAAATTTGTTTGACTTGGTATTTAAGCTTATGAACGTTTATTTATATTTTGCACAAATTTTATATTATTCTATTACATTACAGAACAATTTTAAATGTTTTAAATATTTTGTTTATCTAATTACACAAATTGTATTTGGGTTTTTTTGTTCTTTATATTTTTTAATTTTTCGCCCGCTTAACAGTAAACCATTTCGAATGCTTTTCTCAAATTAATTATATTTCTTAATAAACATTTATTATTTCATTGCTAAAAAAAAACCCAGTTGAAAATCTAAATATTTTTTTTCTTGCTGTTTTATAGATTTGGTTTGTGTATTTATTTTAATGGCTTGATTGATGAGTGGCAAACCGTTTCGCATTTCAATGATTTTGTTGTGAAAAAATTCCCAAATCCTTTTTTTTATAATCGCGAATTAAGTAATTTGTTTATTAAAATGCATTGACAAATAAAGCACAGTGGTTGTAAGTTGTTAAAATGTGGCTCCTGCAGAGATCTAATTCTGTCGCTGAGGAGTTACGTGGTTGCAAGTTTTACGGATTTTATCTTTGTTTCCGAAACCCCTGCGTATCGAATGCAAATAAAAACATCTTTTGTTTTGTGAAAAGACAAAAAAAATAATCTGATAATACGGTGCAAAAAGCATGAGCCAGTAAAGATTAGGCGAAAAACTATTTCCAGCGGGAGGCTGCCACTTAATTACTTGTGACTAAAATATATGTAGCTAAGTAAACTTGTGTGACACTTTTGCAAAAGCTTTTCCGTTTTTTTTACAGAATTAATGTTTTTCCTTTTTTACAATAGAAAAACTGATTTTATTGTTGAAAATAGTACAAAGCCGCACAACGTTGTTATATTACGTTTCACGGGCTGCCAGTCGTAAAACCGGCCTGATTGGGCCCTAGAAGGTCCCGTTGTGCTATCCAAAGAGGCAGTAGGGAAACAGTCCTACATACCACCTACTGGTGCCGCCATGAACCAGCCACATGAACGGATAAAAGACTCCCTACTGTCTAACCCGCATTCCGGCACATCCGCCGACCCTTGTGGTGTCGGTCTGCCCAATTTATTTGCTCTTTCCTTTGGAAAGAACCGAACAACGGCAAAGGAAGTGTTCGGCACGCTCCAGCCACTACAGAAGTCATTATGTGGAAGATTAAGTCGTCTCGCATGTACTCCCATGTGACAGTGACCTGTCAGAACAAGAGAGAGTGTAGCCTTTGTCTCGGTAAATTCCACAAATCTGAGGTTCTCTTGTAATTACAGCAGGGTCATGTGACGGATGATCTCATTAGACCACCTGCGCAGCCCTTGTATTAGCTGTCCTTGTATTAGCTGTCCTTGTATTAGCTGTCGTTTACAGCTATTGAAGGGAATCCCAACGAATTTGTCCATGACCTCTTGTTGTAAGCGGCCACCAGATCTAGCCAGTTCATCCGCCGCTATATTTTCTGACACACTGTTGTATCCAGATACCCAGAGAAGCTCCAGGTCCAAATGTCTCGCTATCTCATGTAGAGATATCGGGCATTTACGAACTAACCCTGGTGCTGTATAAACACCTGCAAGCGCGTTTATGACGGCCTTGCTGTCAGTACAGATTCGGAAATGCTCCGCGTATATCCTATAGTACCTCATCCAGTTTACCGCTCATCTTATCCCTACAACTTCTGCCTGAATAACGCTACACTCATTACGTAGCCTTCCGTTCAAGTCGAGGGAATGTATATACTCCCACCAACCCCTGCGCTTTACTTGAAACTATCCGTAACAACCATGAAACCTGAACAGCCCTTGTGAAAACATGCATGCAGCCCAAGTGGTGAGCCCTAACTGCAAAAATACCATAAGCGACAAAATGCTTATTTAACAATAGCAGAGTTTTACTTTCTGTGTCATGCCCTTTGATTTTTTTTATGAATAAACTTAAGTTAACTTCAAATAAGATTTAATTTTTTTTTTTTTGTAAAATGAAAATTTAAATTCAGTTTACGTTTAAACTAAAGTTAAGTTCAAATTAGATTTAATTTTTGACATAAAAATTCATATAAAAAAATGAAGAAACAATTACAAAATCAGTAAAAAAAAATACTGCTCAAGTAAAATCGCCTTTTGTCAGTTACGTTACTTTCCCGGTTACCGTTTCGGGTTTTCTAAATCTACACACTTTAATTGTGTCAACCTGGGCGTATACTTTTTTCCATAACATATATTACTTATACGTAGGCTGAACATGGCCACAAAATCCATGTAAGTTTTTCGTTAAATGTTTTCATGTGTTGCATTCGTAGTTAAACTACATTGTAATTAAAAAAAAAACGAAATAAAAATCAAAAAAGAACTGAACAAACTACCACTGCATTACCTTTGGCTTAAAGCCAAAATATCAATTTTCATTAACGATAAAGAAGCATGCCAACTTTTATGAAAAAAGAATATATGTACATATATCCAGCTAAAAGGTCCTTAACCTTTTCGAAAACTGTTTAAACATGTTGTGTTATTCAAAATCAATTTGACAAAAACGAAGAGGTCAAACATTCTTTCTTTATATTATAAATGAGATTAAAAAAGCACCACAACAAAAAAAGCAACAAATAACAATTTATATCTTATCAGTGGACGCTATTAGTTATTATATTATAGAAAAGAAAATATTTAAATTGGTTGATAAGCAAAGGGGTGTATAATTTCAGATTTTATTTCTATGGTCTAACTGATAGTATACATATGTATATTGTTGAGCTTGTTAAGCAGCAATTAATTCAATTTGAAAATAAAATACTAACACACTCAATGCAAATTTAGTATTTTATCCCTCCGTGAAAATCTTAAAATAATTTGATAATGTGCTTATATTAGTAGCCAAAACACTAGATCATAACAAAGTTTAAAGAAATTGACTAGGAATGCGGGCAGAGTGAACATCCACATTAGTTTCTTTTAAAAGTAGCTTTAAGCCAAGAAATACGTTTAAAAAGCATAATTTAAGAAAATATTTTGCTTAATTTTTATTATTTCTATTATTATTATTTTCTCTCACATTTATTTGGATTCAAGTTCCCTTTTTATAAACGATTTTTTTAAGAAGTGGGTTTTATGAAAATCCAATTACGTTTTAAAAAATTTACTTTTTTAAAAATTTATTTTTTTTGGAAAATATTATTTGAAAAAATACCTCTTTAAAAATATGACTGAGGCACATGCCTTTTTAAGAAATATAACCTTTTACAAAAGTACCTTTTCAGCAATGAAAATTTTTAAATAAGTTCCTTCTATACCATAACCTTTTGGAAAACTAATTTTTTAAAAAGTACCATTTCAATAAAGTACCTATTTAAAAATATATCTTGTCAAAAAGTACCAACTCTAAAAAGTACTTTGAAAAACCCTTCTTAGAATTAAATAAACAATTGTCTTTTAAACGATTTGCTTTTATGAAGAAGTACTTTTTTTTACAAAAAGTACTAATTAATAAAGCTTTGTTTCTATAAAATCTTTTAAATAAAAAAAAAATAATAATAATAATAACTAAGCATAAAAATAAAAGCTGTACTTTTTTCGGTTTTTTCGAAAAAACAACTTACAATAAAAGTTGGTTCTTAAAAAGGTACTTTTTAACAAGTACCTTTTTAAAGAAGTACCTATTCACTTTCTATAAAAACAAGCACTAACTGTTTCAATAACTAAAAGCGTATTAGAAAGATAATCTCTTTCAGAAAAAAAAAAATATCTTTAAAAAAAATCTTAAAAAAATAAATTCCAAAAAAAGAAACTTTTAAAATATGTATCCATTTCCAAAGAATTCTTACTTCTTATTTTGGTTTATTTAGAATGAAGTTCAATTAATTAAAGTATTCTACACACAATCATTTCCATTTCCAAAAATATATAAGTAAAATTGCAACTCAAGCTGGGGTACAGGGGTTTCAAAGCTGCAATGCATCTTCTCATTAACGCTCAGACAAGTGCTTTTTTTTGATAACAGGGGTTGTACAGAGAATGGGATGTGGCCTTGAGACCACTAAGCCACCGAACTGTTTCACTTATCCATTAAGAGGCATCAAAATATCAACCAAAAGCCACAAAGAATAGTTATATGTATTATAGAAATTGATACAAAAAGCACATGCCTGAGTTTGAGACCGTATGGAAGTTGTCTCTTGATGCTGAGAGTTCTTTGTTTTTATTTCTATTTTATACGATGAATCTTTGTCACGAGCAATAATTTAACAGATCAAACGAAATAAATTGCAATAACAATTTTCTTCAAAATAAGCTTTTTAAAATGTAACACCGGTATTCATAAAAACTAAAACATTGTTGAAATACATTTTAGAAAAAAATTTTCGTATCAAATTTGTTCTAAAATGTATTTGAGCAACATTTTATTTTTTATGAATACCGGTGTAAAAATATACTATCTTTTTACAAAAATGTACATATTTTAATAACAATAAAAATAATATGTCTTAAGAAAAGTACCTCTCAGAACGTTTAGGTACTTCTCGCTAAAGAAACTTTTTTAAGAAGTGCGTATAAATTTAAATGTATCCAAAAAATATATATTTTAGACAATTCTCTTTTAAAATAAGTATACATATTTCTAAAAATTGATTTTAAAAGAAATTTCTTTTAGTTATAAAAAGCACGTTTAAAAAATCTCTGCTAAAATAATTCTTAATTTAAATATTTTTCATTCAATTTTTCTAATATTTATAAAAATATATTTCAAAAGAAATTTGTTTTAAGAAAAGCACGTTTAAAAAATCTCTGCGAAAACATATTTTTAGTTAAGTATCTTTCATTCAACATTTTTTTTTTATAAAACTGCCTCTTAAATAATTTTACAAAAATAAGTTTTGCTAAGAATTTAATATTTTTCCTTTTGTCTTCAACTTTATTGCGTGATTAAATTGTTTACGTTTAAGTTTTGACGTTCAATGAACTTCAAGAAAATTTCTTTTCATGCTGAATTTTCATTTAAGTTTTATATCGCTTTTAGTCCTAAGGAAGTCAGTAGAAAGGGATGTTTGAAAATTTTTTTAGAATCCCAGGGAAAAAGAGAAGACATATATTAAGCGAATATTTTACTTACAGTTCAATTTCAATGCTCATTATATTTGAAAGATTTTTTAAATAAAAAAAAATATATCAAAAATCCTATTTGGTTCGGTACTTCGAATGGTTTTTGTGTTCATTTCAAACAAGTATCCTTTTTAATGAGCATTAAGCCTAAAGACGTTGTAACTCTTAGTTACTAAATCAAAAGTACTCTGCCATAAAATATTCAGTCAGTGTTCACGCACAGTGTTACGAATACAAACGGTTGTGCAAGGCAGCAAATAAAAAAAAGGAACGACGTACATGATATTGATTTTCCATTAAGCGAAAATAAAATTGAAATGAAAGCAGTTTCTTTGACGCCAAATGTGGCATTTAATGAGTTCAGTTTGAACGCACAATAAATGCATTGAAATGTTTTATGCTCTCTTAAAGAAAGTATAAAAGAATAAAAATCAACTTCAAGGCAGCAAATTTTTTTCCTCTGAGGGAAAAGTTCCAATAATATATTCAAGAAATATTTATTTCTAATTTAATGCTGCTTGAGAAAGACGACTTTCAATAATGGCGCTGCGCCATTCAATATTGGAAACTGCTCGTTTCTTAATTGACTCAAGCTCAACACCTGGACGACAGTTTTTTTATTAATATTAATAAAGTAAAGAAAAGTTAACTGTTATGGCTAGATGCTTGTCCATCCAAGGCTGTTTCAAGGTCGCAATACCTTTCATTAGCATTTTTATGATAATTGGATGAGCTAAATTTCACAATTTTATGACAACCGCTTAAGCCCCTTGGCTAATAAGTCTCATGTAATGTGACACAAATCCATTTTGGACGGCAAGGACTTTGTCGACATGAGCTAAGTCCACAAATTGAAATATAGAGAAAGGGACCTAAGGGTAAAAAAAATCAATTTTCATTTCATTTCATTTCTTTTCTTTTTTTTTTTTTTTTTTTTTGATATGGACAACATCTGAGCATCAAAGGAGACCGATTCCATGCCCCAAACTTACGCGCATATCCCTCCCAGAGATATGCGCGTTTTATGAAAGTGATGGTACACCAAAGATACACATATTTAAATCTTTAAAATGGCCCTCCTGAATAAAACCGGGTTTTACCCTTAAGCCTTTTCTATTTTGCGCTTCACATATAAAGATGTCTTTTATTGCCAAAATATCCTTTTTTATTCTTAATATCATTTTTTCTTTTTTGTCACGCAGAGAAAACAACACGTTTGGCAAGTGGTCACTACGGCCATTTTTATTCATGCTTGCTTAATATGTTTATTTTGAATAAATTCAAATCGATTTTAAATAGCTTTTTATTTTCCAAGTGTATGCTTCAACAATGTACATATGTATGTATTAATTACCTCACTAAGAAATTTACGAGTATAACTTAAATTTCCCAAGAATGCATCCATCATATGTCAACAATATTATGCAAATTATAATTGCATTAAGATTCCAATTAAAAACAGGGTTTGTTACAACAAACTGATTAGCTCATCCTCTTAATGTCGAATAAAAATTGTAAAAAAAAAAAATACAATTACATAGATAAATGAAAACAAAGAAACACAACACAAACTCCTACCATTTCCGACGACATTCAGCTGAAGTGTACTTGCAGAACATGCAATGTTTTCTCAAGCAAATGTGTTGAAATAAAATTTTTTTTTTTTTTTTTTTATAGCCAGCAAACGAATTCGACTGCAGAGTATGGGTATGGCACCAACATGACACAAACATTTAATAGAACAGAAATAATGTAACAGCAAACGAATGTACATACAAATGTACATAAATTTACACTGGTACGAGTGCAGATGAAGTGGCTAAGAAAGATATGTATGTATGTATGTATGTGTTTTGGTTATTTATTCACAGTCTGGGCCAAACACACAGGAATCCATTTATTCATTGCCACTTTATTAAATGACTTTAACCACTGGAAACAAATTAAAAAATGAGATAATTTAGGGCTTAAGATTTTATAAAATAGAGTTGGAAATATGTCTCCTACAGTACCACATGCTATAAGAAATAATTCAAGAGCTTGCCACCACCAACAGTACAAAGTTTTTATTCAACAGAGTAACTGGCCTACCTAAACAAAAGATGTGGAAAATACTCATGCTTAAATAATTTTGATGAAGCGGCCCAAAAACAAAAACAAAAGGGTGGCAACGCTTTAATATTGGAAAACATAATTAATTATTTTAGGTCTAAAAATAGACCTCAATGTTTTCTGAAAACATTAAGGTCTATTTAAATAATTAATTAAGGTCTAATAAATAATTAAGTTCATTTTTGGAAAACATAATTTTGACAATGCGTTTGAAATTGAAGTTGGATGCAAGGCCCTGTAATATTATTTTTATGAGTTTCGTACACCGTAAACTTTCTTATTGATTGAATAAAGAGTTTAAGTGACTCGACCAAAAATTTGAGCAAGTTTTTGCATCTATTCTTATTTGTGTTATTTTTCTTTTTAATTTAGAATCAAATTACAGTTTACAGTTTACAGTTTATTTATTATTAAGTGAAAATCTAGCACAACAAGATAATAATCTTATAAATGGGAGTGCTAGTAAAAAGAACAAATTAACAATTATATTTAGATTAAGTTGTTATAAGCGTTGAAAAATAATTTTAGTTAAAAAAAAAATTAAAATTATTTTAGTTAAAACAAACGAAGAAAACATAATAATCTATCATTATAATAACATTGCATTTGTGAATAACTAAGACTACTTGCATACATTTATTACATAAACATTTTAATTAACTCCCTTTTAAATGTGTTTGCGTTGCCTAAGTTTTGAATATGATTCGGTAGAGCATTCCAAAGACTTGTGCTGTATATTAAGAATTGACGTTGTGACAAAAGGCTTCGATATCTTTGCTGAATAATCTTTCTTCCACGGTTAGATCTGGCAAATTGAATCCTATAATATAAATACGGGGGTTGTTCAGATGTAACGATTTTATGCAAAAAGGTAAGGCATTTAAATTTTAACAAATTCCTAAATTCCATATGAAAGATCTGATAGGAGTATAGCGATATATGATCACGGCGCCCCCTCTGGAATATATATCTTGCAATATTATTGTATGCAACATTTAGTTTATTGAAGTCATTATGGCCACAGTTCGCGAAAAGCTCACAACCATATAGAAGTGATGGAATAAGGTATGTTTTCGCTAATAGCATGCGTATAGATAACGGAGTTGAATCTTTAACAGCCCATAGGTTACGAAGCATACCAACTACTCTACCCGCGGCTACATTGATGTGATTTGACCAAGTCAACTTATCGTTAAACGTAACGCCTAGGTTAGATGCAGAACTAACACGAGTTATGTCTTTATCATGAATTCTTATATTTACATTATCGAACATTTTGTTTGATTTAGAAAGCAGAATGTATTTCGATTTCAGGGGATTGATACATAGTCCATTGGCATTAGCCCAGTTATTTATTTCATTTAAATCTTTATTGATTTTCCTTACGCAATGTTGCATATCTCTGGCATTAGTGCTATGGTAAAGCTGAACATCATCTGCATACATATGCACTTTGCTATTAATTACAAAATCAGGTAGATCATTTATATACAGACAGAAGAGAAGAGGCCCAAGTATTGAGCCCTGAGGTACTCCTCTGCTGACGTCAAGTGGATATGATCTATTCCCTTTAAATTGAACTATTTGTGATCTATTGCTAAGATAAGAAGATAAAAGACTACAAGCCGAGCTAGAAAAGTGAAATAACTTCTGAAGCTTTATTATAAGAACTCTGTGGTCAACAGTATCAAATTATTTCAAATTCATAACAATCTACTTTTATTTAGTTTCCTGTTAGACATTTAACTGAAGTTGTATTACCATTTTTGCCATATTTGCCAGAAAAAGCATGACCACTACTTTCTTGTTGACTTTTATTTTGGGCAAATACCTGTATGCAAACAAACAAAAATGCACTTACATGCATATACGTACGTACAAATAATACTATATACAGCCGGCAGAAAAACGTTTTCAAGCTAACTTTCAATAGAGCTTACTTCCAATTTCTGTCCATTTAACAGAAATTGAAATTATCAAACGTAAACAACATAATTCTAATATCGATTTTATGTGAACTCGAAAATAGCAAAACCCAGTTCGTCATAGGCAAAGAAAAGACGTTTTTCAATATGCTTGCGACTACAATATTATGTTGTCTATAACGATGCGAAACGTTGTCGTAAACAAGAAATGCCGTAAGCAATTTTTGGTCACCGTAAATAGAGTTTTTGCTACAGTTTGCTCATTTTGTTGTCACCATCCATGAAAATTGAAGTATGGTTAAATTTATTCGAAAAAAAAAACAATATCCATTTTATAATAAACAAACATAATATTTTTTATTTTATTTGCGACAAGCATAAAATTTTTGATCTATGAAATGGTAAGCAAGTAATAAGCAAAGTAGTGTGTTGCTAAAAACATTTTACTGTTATCGTTGATGGCTAATTTTTAACCAATTTCTGTGTTGTGATTAAAAATTTGTGCGCGCTTATTAATAAACACTATTCTTTTATGGAAGAGAAACAAAAAATCAAATAAATAAAAAACCGCAGCTATTACAACCGAAATAAGATAATTGTCCAATACAAATTATGGAACATATGAAGATTTGTTTGTAGCCTGCGGCGTATATTCTTTTCGATTAGGCTATTGTGGCCACCAACCATGTTATTGTTGTTTCAATCACAATATTGCCATGCTGGGCCATGCTATTTAATTTGAAATGACAATGTTTTCACTTCCAGCCATTTCCATTGCCATTTCCAACCATCTTATTAGAAAAACGATTTAGCGTAATCATATTACTGTCAAATGCAGTCATAATATTGTCGTGAGAAACCATGTTTTGTAAATCAAAAAAGAATTGTGAGAACTGACAATAGTATGTTTAGATGGAAAAATAGTGTGATAGGAAATGATATTAGTATATTTGCAAGCGACAACCATATGGTTGAAAATTACATTAGTATGGTCAGTTATGACAAGATTATGATTGAATATAGCAATAACATGGCTAGTGGCCAACCACTAACGCAATCACTGACAGCGGAATTAGTAACAATGTACATGTTTTATTTAACAATTATTATTGTTAGCCTCTTACCACATATTTCAAGTATGTTTCTCTTCGAATATGGTTACCTCTTTCATATTTTTTTAGACAAAGCATTCATTTAACGAAAACTAAATTGACCGCAAAGTCCAGCAACTAATAAAACCCCGGGGCCAAATTGCCGCACTCGTGATCGATCGAATTCCATCAATTGTGCAGCGTGTTTGTTTTACATTTATTTTAGACGATAGTTCATTGGACATCGAATGCAACGATTCCACCCCAGTTGGATTTTCTCACATAAAAATAAAATTCTGAAAAATTTTTTTAATGAATTACTCTCATAACCTCAAAGAAAAGAATACATAAGCTTTTAGGTACGCAGTAAAAAATGTTTTAAAAAAAGAAATGCGGTCGGGGGACCCCCGTTAGGAACGAAGTTCCTCACGTTTTTTCTTCATCTTCGAATGTAATACAAGGGGAAATATGTATGTTTTATTTTGTGTTGTTTTTGAAATTTTTAAATTTTATGAGCTTCTTAAAATTTTTGAAACCTTTTATTTTTTTACTTTTGACACATGCAGTATTTTTTTGTCAATCTGCTACAAAACGAAGAAAATTTTTCAATATTGTTGTTGCTTTCGTTATGACATACTTTACTTTAGTGACATCTATCAACTATAGTGTCCGTTTTTACAACTAATTAATATTTATTGGTAGGTGTCTCCGCTGCCAGCAGCGGATACACCTACACAATTGTTCGTCGACAGATACACTAATAAATATAAACAGCTCACACGCTTTCGTGACGATTTCTACTAATTTGCACTACCAGCAAGCCGCGTTAAGGAACTTCGGTTCAAAAAATTTTAATATGAATTAAAAAACTTATATTAAATAAAATTAACTGTTCTAATTACATTTTTAATTGAACTTGCTGAAATGTTTATTAAAACAATTAAACTTTCAATTCAATCAATTAAAAACTTTAATTAGTGACTTGATTTTTTTTTCTGTGTTTATACTACTTATACAGTATTCACGATTATGTTAATATGCATACATACATACATATATGTATGTATGTATGTATGTATACATACATATATGTATGTATACTTTAATATACATATTAGCTTTGGAAACCTTTAAGCGTTAAATGAAAGCAAACGTAACAACACCAAGCCCATAAACATTTAATCACTGTCTCGTCTTGCAAAAAGTACAACATAAAAAAGTAAAACATTTTAATTCCTTCCCCATGTTGCAAAACTATAAAAACCATTCCGTTTTGTCTACTAGAAAGCGGCAGAAATCAAGGGTTTGCTAGCACTTCCGTTTCTAGCATTATCAAGTTTGTAGCCATGTTTTATCTTATTTATTTCTTGCACTATTGGGGTTGCAAGGGCCATTAAATAAAACTAAAATTTACGTCAGTCTGCAGTTGAGTTTTGCCGTCTCATTGAACAATGTTTCTGTTGTTCAAGTTTAACCTTTAAGCGATCACGGGGGTTTCAAAAGTAATTGCAGGCATAAGTAAAAAATATGTGAAAGAGATCGAATGTGGAACAACGTTCAAGCAGCGAAATCAAACGAGTTTTTAAGCTTTTCATTTTGCGTTTAGCATTCGTGTAAAAAAATAAAGTGCTCAGATACAGCACTGCTTTAGATATATTAATTTACAATCACAAAAAAATCCTTCAATTTGAAATGGGAAATAACAGGTATTGAGCACGTAAATACTTTTACTTCGGAGTAGTAAGTTTGAGTTTAATTAATTAAAAGTTCACAAAAAGTTATTGGCCGCTGAGTAATAACGTGTTCAATTACTTTGCTACCAATGATGGGCTTCATTGAATCAATTAATTTGTTCATCAAATCAATTAAGTAACTATTGGCATAATGAAGGAAGCTTATTATATTTATGAAATTTTGTATCCAGAATAAAACAATTTCATTGTAGTGATGAGCAACTATTAATGAAATATTCTCATTCGAATCTCCAACTATTATTCCTTTAGTTCTGTCTTGGTGGCAATTTATTTGTTGCCTTATCTTGGCTTTGCAACACAACCTCTTGTACTTATCCATTTAACTCTTGCTACATTATAATTTGCCATATAATTTGGTCTTTAATCAGCCTCGATTGCTGCCAAATATTCTTTCTGTTCCTTAGAAAGCAGATTGCTACACAACGGTGCCACAAGATGGTTTTCGATTCCCGAAAACTTGTCCGAATACTACCTAATTCAGACATGCTAATGTTGCTTTACACACGACTATAGTATCAAACCCCAACGTTTCACCTGCGGGAGGCCCCAGAAGCAATGACCAGCAGTAATAAGCTCAAGCCATCATATCGGGACTGCGATCTACATGGCACCAATGCACATTGCGGCTCCCACACGATACATTGCATGCTCCACGGATCTGCCTAGAAATTTGCTTACCCAGATATGCCGAAGCAGAAATCTAAAACTTAGAACTGCTCAAGACTCTAATCTATCCCCTGGTGAGCTGAGGATAGAATATAATAAAAGGAGCTATATAAAACAAGAGTTCATCACACACCATAGGAATGCGACATGTGTGAAGAAAGTTCGTGTCTACTCGTACAAGCCGCGTATACAAACCTCAAGTTTTTTTTTCAAAAACCTTCAATTTTTTCTAGATTACACTGTACCTCCGAAAACTGCGATAGCCGATGATATTTACGCAACAATGACATCTGTAGAAATTCTCAAGATGAAAACGAGGAGGAGACTATACCACACTTCCTTGGCATTTGGCTTCTACTCGTGGACCTTCATCATGAGTTTTTGCACACAAGAAGTTTTGCATAGAGACACTTTGGAATATTCAAAGGCACATCTGGGCTAATTTCTTTTCAGTGTTAGGAGTAGGGAATGGCTGGAGTGACGCATCCAGCTCAAGTTAGTATTATTCTACAAGTTAGTACACATGCCTTTTGCACTTTCCTCAGGAAAATTAAAAAAAAAGTCAGCCAACAAATCAAAAACTTATACCGGTTTCTTTTCTACAGAAAAAGGGCAACATTTTTATTATTGTATGGCAACCGAAATTCTGAAGGGCATTGTTTTATTAATTTTTTTTTTTATTTATGGTTATGATGCGATTTTTTGTTTTTTTTTTTTTTTTTTTTTTTGATTTTAGTTTCACTAAAATCTTAACAGTGGCATTTAAAAAAAAGATCAAAACGAAAACAGCATTAGAAAGCGTAAAGCAAAAAAATCATTATCATCTATGCTCAATGGCCGGCCGTTAAAGCTGCTAAAAGTAAACAGTGTAAACAAATTCGAACAATTTTCTATTTCTATGTTGCGTATTGCCTTGTCTATCCCAAGATCTCCAACATTAACTATTTGAGATCTTGTTAACTGATTCTCAAAGGGTTAACACTTAATTCACCCCTTATGTGTCACAGAAGCTATAAATAATGATTTTGTTGTCAAAAGCATAGATCTATGTAAGTACATTTGTATGTATGCAATTTTTGCCAATGTATTCGAATGAGTATACACATTGTATGTAAAATACGTAAAAACTAAAAAGCCAAAAAAGCATGATTTGGCAACGAAAACCACCAACAACAGTATTTTATAACAAATAGAAACATGTAATATTTGTTCATGCAATGCATACGGCAACAAATTTTTTAATACAAAAAAAAACAGCAGATCTGGTAAAAGTGCACTAAGCGAAAAGCTAAAATAATAAAAATTTTTTTTTTCTAAAGTTTTAATATTAAAGTCTAATGGCTGCATTCATAAAAAAAATTGAACAGCATTTGAAATTTTTTATAAAACTGTAGATGTTCATAAATGAATTTTAAGCTAAAATGTTCATTTTAACGTCTTTTCAAATCAGCTGACTTTAGAATTGCTTGCACCCATGTTTAAGGCAATTTTAAATTGACGTTTTTCTTATTTGTTGTTTGTCTGTTTACATTTTCTGTTATGAAAAATTTTATCTAATTGAAAAACTTTTTGTAATTAATTATTTGCTTCATTCCAGTTTGTGGAACGTTTGCGCTTTGCACTTTCCTTGTTTTCCATTTTTAATTATATTTAAGGCCATATTCATAATAATTATTGCAAGTTTATTAAGCTCCTATTTGACGTATTTCTACGGAATATTTGTCAAATAAACGTGTAATAAACCTTCAACAGTTTTTATGAATATGTGTGTTAATGTTCAAAATGTTACTTTCTTAAAAATGTTTGTAGCAAATCCAATACTGATATAAAAACAACTCAAAACAAATAAACTAAAACTCGTTATTCGACTAAATTTTTTATCTCACAAAAATTGTTTGAACAATTTACTTCCATTTATTTTTCCATTTACTTTTAATGTATTATTTTCTTTTTTTTATTAAATCGCGAGTTTTAAAAGGTTCTTTAAATCATTTAAGAAATATTTTTCTTAAATGTAACATAAAAATTGTTGCGTATTCGGTTATTGTTAAAAGAAAAGTAGTTTTTGTGCCGCCGGATCATACTGGATAAATTCGATAAAATAGATTTTAGTTACAAAACTGATTATGAATACAGTTTTTGAAAAACTGTTTTTTTAAGAGATGAAATCATTTTGACTAAAAAGTTGCTAAAATGCTTATTAAGATTTTATTATGAATACAGCCGTATTAGTTTAAAGATTTAAACACAATTAAATGCAGTATGGAATTAAACTATAACCTGATTTCGAAGCAAGAAACAAGGTGCTGATAATTGTTTTGGTGAACGTAACACAGCCATGGTGTGTGCCCTAACGAATAAGTCTTCAAATTTACTTTTATTGTGTTCTTCAAAAATGTGTATCACTAGAATTTTGCCACAAAAAATTTTTCTCAACTTTGATTAATAAAAAAAAATTGATTTTTCTTAATTCCATCACTGCTTTTGGTATTTATTTTAAACAAAAACGCAAAATTGTACATGGTTGGATAATTTTTCTATCGTTACATTTTTTACAATCAGATTATTTTGAGCCAATTGTGTGGAAGCAGTGATCCCAAATATTAGTACATACTGTTTTTCCCATCCCTGACCGACAAGTAACAATAAACAGATAGGCGAGAAGCAAAAGAAACAACAATTGAGTATTTCTTGTTATTATAGTTGGCCATATTTAATATGCAATTTTTTTTTTGTTTTGGTAAAACTTGCTTCCTCTTTTTGTTGTCACTTGTCAATACAGTTTTGTTTAGTTGGATTCGGTTGTAGTTTTGGCCAAATGCAGGATGGTTAAGATTTGTATACAATAAAAATCAAAATAAATTACATTTTGCCGCACCGAAAAGTGTGAAGCAAAAAAAGCTGACTAAGAAGAAAAGCAGCAAAGCAAAAAATACACGTCATTCTCAAAGTGTTAAGTATAACAAAATTACTAGAACTGCTTGAGGGAAAAAAATGTTAAATACATTTATATACATACATACACATAAACAAAAAGTTGAATGAGGTGACAATTTGTAAAAAGAAATTGTTATTGATAAATTTTCAACAGTAGTTTTATTGTTTTCTAAAACATGTTTATTAAAAGGTGAATTTTTAGGGCATTTTTTCAGCTATTTTTTGCCAGAAACTTTCTGCAAACACTACTTCTTTTAAAGGCGAAAAGAGACTGCTTCGACTAGTAAACTTTTTAAAAACCAAGTTTTTGGAAGGGTTAGTTTTCTAGAAGACTCTTTATTTAATTATTTTAAAGGGCACTCTTTGTAAAAGGTGCTTTTTTTCGAAAGTAATTTCTTAACAGTGCGCTTTTTCAAAGGTATTTTTAGGTACTGATACCGACGCCATTTCAGGTTTGCCCATGTGTTGGTATTTTTCTTTTACTTTTCAAAAGGTACTTTTCTCAAATATAGTTTCTTGTTAGTAAGTAGATAAATTTTCTTAATTTTTTAACGTTATAATTCTTCAAAGCTATTTTTTGAAAGGGCGCTTTTTAAAAGTTATACCGTTCTTGTTTCTACACCAAATTACTCATTTATTTGCACTTTTTTCCTTACCACTTTTAAGATTTTAATGAAACCAAGATCAAAAGAAAATGTCGTCATAATCATAAATAATTAAAAACAATTAATAAAATTGCCTTTCAAAATTTTGGTTGCCATAAAAAAATGGAAAATGTTGCCCTTCGCTGTAGAAACGAAAACGCCATTACTTTTCTGAAAAGTACTTTTTTTTAGAGGCTGTAGTTTTAAAAGTTAAAAGTAGCATTCAACTTTCTTAAGTGGCACTTTTTAAAGGTACTTTTTTGGTACATTTTAAATGTACTTTTATTAACTGGTATTTTCTGAGGTACATTTAGTAAAAGGCATTTTTTTAAAGGGCACTTTCTTCAAAAACTTACTTTTCTCAAAAAGTAGCTTTTTGAAAGATTCTTCTCTTAAAAGGCAATTTTTTAAGAGGTAATTTTTTTAAATGGTGACATTTTATAGTACTTCTTTTAAAAGATGCTTTTTTGGAATGGTAATTTTCTCGAGAGATACTTTTTGCAGAAGGTAGTTTTTTTTTAATTTTTGTTTTTAAAAATTCTTTTCTTCTTGAGTGACTTGTTTTAAAAGTTATACCATGTTCGTACATGCGCCTTTATTGAGATAATCGCAATAAAGTCCATTATTGAGCTCAATATTCCATACAAAAAGTCAATAAAGTTATTGCTTAATAAACTCAAAATTTGCTTTGAATATTGAGAAAAAGGTGAAACACAACACTGTGTTTAATAAGCAAAAGTATACAATGCGAGATGAATGACGAGATAAATGTCAACAAAAGCAAACAAAACAAAATAATCAAAAATAAAAATAAATACAATAATAATAAAAACATTGCAGCATTTCCAAATTTTTATTTCTCTTTCTTTTTATTATTGCCGCTTTGGAGTCATAACATGAACGCACTACTTGTACAAGTTCCATATTTTTATTGTACAACACTAAAATCTTTTTAATAAAAAGATTTTTCTTATTTGAAAATATTTTTCACTTTTTCTTTCTCACTACCAAAACAAAAACAACAACTTTTTTCCAGCTGTCAAATACTAATTGAGTTAGCGCAACATTTGTATGTATGAACGCAAAAAATATTATGTCAATAAACTGAATATTATCTCAATTAGAAATGCATGTATGAACAAGGTATTACATTGTTTATAAGTACTGGTTTCAAAAAGAATGTATCTCAAATGATACTTTCTCAAGGGTACCTTTAGCAAGTGATACCTTTGTAGTAAGCACTTTTTTCAAAAGCTTACTTCCCTCCAAAGATATTTTTTGAAAGATTCTTTTCTTAAAAGGTAATTTTTTTAAACGGTACCATTTTGAGGTACTTCTTTGAAAAGGTGCTTTTCTGGAACGATACTTTTCTTGAGAGATACTTTTTACAGAAGGTCCCTTTTTTAAACTGTTGTTTTCAAAAGGTAATATTTTTGTGAGTTGCTTTTGTCAGAATGTCTGTTTTCTTTAAAGCAACTTGTTTTGAAAGGTACATTGCTTAAAAGTACTAAATTTTAAAAGTAGTGTTTCTAATAGCATTTTCTTAAAAGGTAACTTTTTCAAGGGATACCTTTGTAAGAGGTACTCTTTAGGGTTTCGTACTCATATTTACAAATTATTTTCCACCTACATTTTTCCAAGTTAAAAACCATAATTTGTTTTGAGTGCAAATTGACAGTTTAACATATGCCTTCTGTGCACTGAGTGAACATTTACCATTGTTTGGCTTGTGTTTGTGTGTGTGTGTGTGTGTGTGTGTGTACATTTGATTCAAGTTCATTTTTTATATATTTCACTCTGAATATGTAGTCATGAGTATAAAATTTATTTTTAATGCGAATTGCTTTGTGAAAGTGTTATTTTTAGCTGAAGTGCAGATGACCATATGGGTGTTCTATTGTCGTTGTTATAATTCAGTTTGCATTTACGGTTCGTGAATATGCGATGTGGGTGGGAGTGTAATTTAAGGATGTGTAGTCTTTGGTTACTTGTCATAGCTATTTGTTTAAATTTTTTCTGCATAATTATATTAATTTGTTTATTCTTCACTATATTCAGATTGGCTTGCGTATTTACAGTGGCTTAGAAAAGTGAAGTTATTACAATTGTTTCTCAATTTTGTTCAGTAAATTGCAGTACTTTAATCGCACTTTAGATGGTGTCATTTTGCCAGCAAATTTTAATTAAATCACTGTAATGGCGACCCGCTGTTTTATTGATATAGTTTAAATGTTTCCCTTGAATTACATGAAAGTTCAGTTAATTAAAACTATTAAAATATTTGGTTAGAAATCATTGATTTTCTTTCTTGTTGCTCGAATGCTCGTGTTCATGGTGTGATTCAAACAGATGTGCAATTGGTCATTATTTTTTTTTATTCACTTTTTATAAAAATAGTTCAATAGGGATAATGTGTTTTGTCGTTGTTGTTGTTATTGTTGTTATTGTTGTTCATATAGCATGTTTGCCATACAGTCGGCTGATAGTGTGAGCAATTTTAAATTGAGTGAAATTGGGTCATGCAATGTTGGCTTTTACTTTTACTTTATTTAGATCTCCTACAATTTCACAGCAAGTCCTTTAGGTGCTGATAAGCTTTGAAAATAATTGATAAGATGTTTTTGATGAAAGCAAGGAATATTTTTTAAGAAATCGTGCTTTTAAATAAAAATTATCTAAGTATGTTTAAGCTAATAAACTTTCCAGTTTCACTAGACTTATTATAACTAAGCCAAAAATTTAATTTTGAAACATATAACTTCTTTGGGGCCATTATTGCAACTTTCCATTAGTTTTTTTCTGTCTATTAACCCATTTTTATTACACCTGTCAGTAAAGTGACAATAAGTAATTGGCTGTACTTAGTTGGGGTGTTAGTTAACTTAAAGCAATACTTAAGATAATTTATATAGTATGGTAATAAAAATGTAATATACATACATATGTATGTATATAAATCTTTTTTTATATAGCTACTAGTAGCGGTTAACTAGTTCTGATGGTGCATATCGCCGTAAGTTAAAATTAGGATTTTATGGAGCAGTTAAACCATTTTTCATTATTACAACTTCCACTTAACAAACAGTGAGTGTTAAATTTATCGGAATAACAATCCAACAGGTAAATCAACGTGAGGTTTAGCTTTTGGATTTACCACCTTTGGTTATGTCTTTGCTATACTAAACTAAAATCGTTGATTCAGTGCAAAAATTTCCCTTAAAAAATTTAATTTATAATATTTAAAATTGAATTTATAAAATTTAATTAATAATAATTGCAATTACTTTTCGTCTAGACTTGAACCTTTCAAAATTGCTGCCAGAATTTAAGAAAAAAATTTTTTTTCCCGCTAGTAAGTTGTAATAATGAAAATTGTTTACCAACCATTTTATCATTTACTTTAGATAACGCTAGCCTTATTGTAACACTGGCCCTTAGAATCCTAATAATATCATCATAAAAATGTTGATATGGAAAAATTATTTGTATACCCTTCTAGAAGAGAGTCAGAGACAATTGTAAAGCTTTGGAGCATTTTTAACGCGCTATTCACAACTTCGGTATGAGAAATCATCTCTCCCTTTCCCAGCTGCCGGGTTGTTTGGTTCGTGTGTTTGTTTTTTCGAACCCCAAAAAATTAAGGTTTCCAAGACACTATAATGCCAAAAAAAAAAAAAAACAAAGCAATGCAAGCTCATTTTCGATTTTGATTTCATTTACATTTAACCTATAAAATCATTAAATCAGTAAATATTTAAACCAAAATTAAACCATGAAAATGGTTTAAGCTTCAGTTATCAAGCAGTGCAAAATATAAGCTGTTGACATATTTTCCAATGTTGCCAAATTTCTATTTATAAAAACGATCAAAAGTAAATGGTTCACTAATTTTAAATCACAGAAAAGTTTGGTTAAACTAGAACTTCAAGTTTGGTGACCAAAAAATCAGTTAGAGTTAAAACTAACTAACTAACTAATATAAACGGCTTAAGCAGACTGAAAACAATAAAGAAATACAGGTCTACTTTTGATATCTAAGGTTAAAACTCTAGTTTAATAAAACTTTTTTGCAATTTGATTGCAGTTTACGCTTGACTACAGCAAATCAGCGAACCATTTATTATTGATTTTTAAAATAGAAATTTGGCAACGTTGTAAGAAATGTCAAACAACTAATGTTTTGCTCTGTTCAATGACTAAAGTTTAAGCGCTAAATTTTACTTCGTTTAAAAGTGGTTTAAGTATTCACTGATTTAATTCGACTTGCACTGATTTTGGCAGTTTAAATATGACTTTAGTAAATCAGAGAACAGAAATTAGGCAACAATGCAAAAATTGCCAACCAACTGATATTTTGTATTATCTAATGATTGTGTTGAGACGCTAAATTTTTTTCCTTTGACATTGTCGGCCATTTGCAAAAATAAGAGCAACTTCCAATAGGGTGATTTCTTTCGGCCCACCTTGCACTTGATAAAAAAAAGTACTTTTTAAATAAAATTATTTTTACTAAAATCATTTGCAAACGATGTGATATCATGTTGACATTTTATGATATTAAAATAATATTCACAAGCGTAATGAGATGAAAGCCTTGAATATTCTGAAAAGCTTAACATACACATAAGTACTTATTAAATTTGTATGATGAGTTAAAGTACTTAATGACGTTTTCATAATTTTGCTTTCTTAACTTGCTCCAGTTAGTGACCGACTTTGTAGCATTTTAAATGCATATCAGTCACGTTTTCTCACTTTATCGCAACATCAAATGTGCGCTACACATGTTCGTTTTTTAGTACAAGTGTTCTTGACAGTCATTTTAGTTGTAACTTTATTGATAATTACATACACATGTGTACGTATGTATGTATATACCGCTTGTATGTTTAATGCTCGTAAGCATATTTGAATGTCTTCAAACAGCACACGATTACGTGATTTAACAAAAAAAAGGAAAACACGCCGTTTATGTTCATTTTCAAGAACAGTATTTTTATAATCCACTTTCTTTCAACGGTATCATGTGAGTATGATTGTTAAAATATGATTAATGACAGATGTTGGCTGTAATGTTCATTCACACGTTTGTTTAAAATTATTTGACAAAAAATTTTAGTAATGAAATATTAAAATCGATCTTTTGGAATATGCAACAACATGAAGAGATTCTGATTAAAAATCGGCAGCTCGATTTTGATTTTAGACCCATTGTAGCATAATATGAATTAATTCTCTTAAACAACATCAACATGAAAAAATTACTCGTTTTAAAGGCATTAACCAAATAACCAAAAGAATATCAAGTGTCACTAAAATATCAGCACAGGCCGGCAAACATATTTGAATAGTTTTAACACACCGCCGACTTTGCACCTCTTGAAGTGGCAATGAAATATAAATGTCTTGTGTGCGTGTGTGTGTGTGTAGCACACTTAAGCCTGTCATGAGAAAATCTATTTACATATTTATTTCTTTTAATATGCCATACATATTCTGTTACACCAAAATATTGCCGCTGTGGGAAAGAATAAATATTTTAGGGAAAATCAAATTTCAACCAAATTTCCCATCAACCTTCCCACAGTGCAGTGTTAATGCAATCTAGTATATTCTCACAAGTAGTCGTATATAAGCTGAACTAATTTTGAGTTAAATTTAATCTTAAAACAGAAACAATATTGAAAGCAATCTTTTGCTAAATTGTTTTAATAAAAAGATTCAAACCCCAAATCACACCTAAATCCTCTTTTATTTTCCTTGTGGTTTTCACCATGGATTCTTGGGCAACGCTTTCTGGAATTAGCAGTAGTTTCTATGACTATTTTCAAAACAGTTTTGGTGATATTTTAATGCCACATCTGGGGCCAAATCATCGCATACGTGATCGAACGAATTTGATTGCCTGCGCCTTGTGGTTGTTGTTCATTTTGTTTTTGTTTTATGTTATTTTTACTCGATAGTTCATTCGACATCGAATGCAACGATTTGGCCCCTGTTGTACTCTGGAACTTGGCTCATGCAATTGCACTCACTGACTCCACTTTTGTGAGAGCCGCATGAAACGCATCGAGGCAGGCGATGCTTTCTTTATAACTTCGCCTTCAGGGAACTGCTCCTAGATATACAATGGTATATAGCAGAACTAGGAAACCTCCAGTCTTTCTACTTTCTAACTTTTTTAGTTGTAAAATAAAAATGCACAAAAGTTATTCCGCCTAGTCCCTAATCAGTACTACGAGTAGAGTGCAGTGTTTAAGCTGCCACCCAAAATATACAAACTCAGTTGGTATGAGGTTAAATCAAATAGCAGATTAACTAATTAGACAACAAAGTTCAGTTTAAACCGCATCACACAAAATAGCTTTAAAGGTTAATCTATTTTAATTTTATATCAAGTAATATCAGCAAAATTTAGTTTTGTAAGAAAGAAAAACGAAAACCTAAAAGCAAATCGATTGAGTTTGAAATTGCATAAAAGTGTTTCAAACACAACCGAACGAAATACCGAAGTAAATAACAAATTTTATTTCATTTTTGTTGTTTTCATTGTTAAATAATGCGAAATATTTCCTCACACTTCTGAAAAGTGAGAAGAAAATAAAAAACGACGACAGTACAAGAAATAATTATGTGCATACTTACTGGCAAACATCAGACATATAAATACACATGTACCTGTGGTCATTTGACTCGTTGTGTAGACAACATGTGCGCTTGTTTGCTTTTGACGTTGAGGTTTTACATGTTTTCAGTTTTATTTTGATAATTGAAAAACTAAACTTTCGAAAAACTCAGTACCGCTGCACTCAAGCAACGAACATGTATTCAAACATACACATAAAACGTTTTGTAAAACGTAAAATGGCCTAAACGAATGGATAATATCATGTCAAATTTTTCAAGAAAACACAAAACTATTAAGAAAAATAGATATTCACCCTCATTGTGTTTATGAATAGGCACATATGTATGTAAGTGCCGTTGACAGCAAAGATATGGTATTGCCGTAGCCAATATAGACAGCAGTTGACTATAATTGACAAGCAATTTATATTAATAGACGTTTCTTTCTTTCTGTCTTTGTTTGGAGTTGACTTTCTAATACAACAAGATATGATATCTTATAAGCTACAGTATTACAACTAATAGAGTAATATATTCTAGTAGAGTATACAGTATAAGAACACAGTAACAGCATTAGCTATTTTTTTAGACTAAATACGTAACGTTCAATATTATTACATGTGGTGGTAAACTTCTTCATATCCTGTGAGTTGCAGCCAGCATATATTTCGCAAGCATACAATACTGTAGGCAATGGATGACTCTTTGCAATTAGAATACTCTTAACATACCATATATTGTGGCACAAATTTGACTAATGTGTTCTAACCAAGTCAAATAACTATTAATCGTTACTCCCAGATTTCTGGTAATATCAACAATTGCAAATTCGAGTGTTCCCAATATGTATATTTACTGCCTGTTCCTCAATATCTAAGTCGAGCGATTGGTCGCTTTCTAAGCGAAAGCAAATTGGGGGAAACTTATAATAAGAAGCCAGGCTTTGAAAGAAATGAGTTTTATAGTTTTATAGAGGGGGTCGTGGACCTCCCAAATCTGAAGTCAAAGTCTGCCGGAGGCTTTCAGTTTATTAATAATTCGATGTTGAATTGGAGGAATTTACTAAGAATTTACTATTAGAATGATGGTGAAAGAGTGTTGCCAGAGGACGTAAAATTGCAAATTCATAAAGGTTTTAAGCCTCGAAAATCTTATTTTTTTTACATTTCATTTAATAAATTTTTTCATGGGTACGCAAGATTTGTTCTTGACAACTAAGGAATTTTCTCCTCCATGGTATAACCGACACCGGCTTTGCGTACAAAATCTGTAACCATCTGGCAGCATACTTTTTCATTTTATGGCAATTGGTATCATTATAGTAAAGGCGACCGTAAAATTGTTTTGGGTTCCTCTATGACGTTCTTTTATTCGAACAATGTCTCGGTCGACAAGTCGAAAAGACGTAAGTATTTTCATACAAAATCCGATTGCTCTATCTCGATCATGTCGTCAGCACTGCTAACACAAATGTCAAAATCAAGCACTTGTTGTTTTGCTATCGAGTGGGGGGGTCTTTATAGAAAAAATTTCCTATTTATTTGTTAAAAAACTGGGAAATAAAACTAAAAATACGACATATTTTTCATTTTTATTTTATTTAATAAATATATTAAGCAATTATCGTAGGTATGTATGTATGTAGTATTCCTAAACAGTTCACTTGTTCGCTGGAGGAATGCCACTGTTAAGTACGCGACAGTACTTATTAAATGTCTATGCAAAAAAAATTGTTTAAATTTTAGAACACCACAAAAACTATTTCAGCACTTTCAATATGTTTGCTTTATTATTTTGTACTTATTTATGTATATGTTTGCTTTGGCTTGTCAGATACAGCTGACCAGTTTTATGAAGGGTTGCATTTACACAAAAATAATTTCGTAGTTTTTTTTTTCAATACTGCAATAAAAAATCAACCAAAACTTTAACTTATCAATCTGGTATGTCTGTGAAATAAATAGCAACTATTTCATGACGTAAGCCCATGCGAACGCAAGCTGTCGACATAGAGGAATCCAAATTGATTCGAAATCGAGCGACTACACTTCGTTCGTTTACATTTTCTTGCGCAATTGAGGAACAGGCAGTTAGATTTTGGTCTATGACCACATTTTTCTTGCTTATTAGCAAACATACAAATCAAAATTTAAATGATTTATACTTGCAACATATGACTCCTTTAGACAGTAGATATATAGTTGAACATCATCAGCATGCGTTTTAATTTTTTTTAGTGACCCATATGTTGTGGTAGATTGTTAGCGTATACCGAGTATAAAAGTGATCCTAGGATCGAACCCATGTTAAACTTTCAATGGCTGAGAGATGTTCCCATTTTCGACTACTGATTGTGTTCTCTCAGAGAGGACATTTTTAAAACGACGTTTTCCCGGGTTGACTTTGCTTTTGTTAACAAAGTATTTAATGCCACAAGTAAAGCATTGTAAATTTTTTCATAGCCTAAAAGATGTTTTCAAAATGAAAATACAGGGTGTCCGGCGGAAGAGTATACTACTTTATTTTCCCACCATTTTGGTAAACATTAGTCTTCAAAATTCATATATAACAGTCGTGAAGTAGAGACGTGGCCAATTTAGTATGACGGTGCCACATCGCATACAGCCAGGATTGGAATTGTTGTAAGACCTCTTTCCACAACATCTTATTACAAAAAAATCGTAATGTTGATTGGCTTCCATGGTCACCTGATTTGACTGCTTCAGACTTATTTATTCAAACAAAATATTTGTGATGAAATTAAATACCGTGTGGAATATGTGAGAATGTAATGAAAGATATATTCAAAAGAGCTCGCATTTGTTTTACACTAACAGAGGCGGACACTTATCTAACATTGACATTAAGTCAAACATTTATCAATATAAGATGCATTCTCTTTCATTTAATCAAAAATTATAAATAAACAGAGTAGTACACCTTCCCAGCGGACACCCTGTATCAATTCACATCAAAGTTAAACAATTACAAAGAGAACAAACTACTCGAAAAAATTACAAAACTTACAAATAGTTGGAAAAAAAAATATTGCAATAACTGTTACAAGTCTTAAGCATTTTTAAAGAGCAAAATTGGTACAAAATCACGGAAATTCGCAATTATTATGCAAAATGCAAAGGAAAAATAGTTTGTGGTAGTTTTTGTAGCTGTTTAAAATTTGTGTTTTGTTGCCAACCAACAAGCTGCCCACTTTCGTGTTTTGGGGCTCTTGGCTGCACCTGCGCTAACCAGTATTCCCCGGCTTAAGAGCACAGAAAAATTGTTGGTCAGAATAAAGGCATTCTTTTCGAAATTATTGTAGATAACAGTTGCACCAAAATTCAAATTCGCTGCTGCATATTGCACAGTATATTGGGAGCTTTTCCGCAAAATCGCCACAGAGTGACGAAATTATGTTTTTTTTTTCTCTATTACTTTTTGACACCTCAGTTTTCCGCTCATTTTATTTTATTTAATTGCAAACCCATATGTGAACTTAAAATTTTAATTAAAATTCAAAATTTGTAGTGAATGAACCGGAAACGACTTCACAAACAATAACAACAACAAAATAATGCATTGAAAGCCAAAACGAAGGCAACGTGAAAAGCTGACTAAACGTTAAACCACCGCCACCACAAATGCTTTATGCCGCCGATAAATCATATTTTTTTATTCTAAATTTCATATAAAACATGATGATACCGAAAGTATGTCGATTTAAAGCAACACGACGACCCATTTCTGTACGAGTAAAAAGGATTGATGAATTAATTGGCTGCAGATGGACGAGCCACCACGAATATTGCTTTAATTTTTAATGTAATTCACTTTTGTCGGTCTCTTTGCTTTTGGGTTTGTGTATTAAACATAGAATATTTTTAGCGCTTTGGCGTTGTAAAACACACTCTCATTTGTTTTGCACATTTTGCACAAAAAGCAATGAAAAAAACTATTTAAATTTTCCATTATTTCAAACCATTTGAATGATTGATTTAACACATGATTTACTATTATTTACATAAAGTAAAAACTACATTTTCTTTTACTTGAGATTTCACTTTTTGTGTTTTATTTACTATTTTATTATTTCTTAAGAATTTTTGCAGTTTATAAAAAAGCAATTAAAATTTTTCATATATACTATTTTTTATTAGTTTTTCACAACAATTTACACTGTTTTCAATCAAATAAATATTATTTAATGCTTTAAATTTATTTCCCCTTGATTTTCTTAACTTAAGTACATTAGTAAGAAATTTTCTTGCGCACTCAAAAAAGAAACGTTTTAACCCACTAACGACATATGCTCAACTGAATTCGTAATTCGTAAAACTCATACAACAATTCAATATTGGGTATTATTGGCAACGAGCAACAAGACCAACCAAATAGAATGACGAAAAACTGCTTACAACAACTTGTGTTACCAAATACTCAACAACGCAGGCACAACACTAGTCGACTTATAGTGCAGGCTATTGCAAAAGTAGGCAAGTATACATTATTTTAATTTAATTTTATAGTGATTTACAATTGTTAATAATATTATCGAGTTTTCTAGTTCGATTTTTGCTTCCTCAAAATTGAGAAAGATTTTCTTCTGATGAAATTGGAGTGATCAACATTTTTAAAGAACTTACTGACTGGAGTACATGTCATGGCTGTTTAACGACCCCCATTTTGCTCATCAGCAGCCAAATTTGCTTCGAACTCAGACCATGACTAATTGTACACTGGTTTTTAAGCAGCAGCGCATAGTCACCCTACCTGCAAAAAAAAACAGGAAACAATTGGTCATGGACTGAGTTCGAAGCAAATTTGGATGCTGATGAGCGACGTGGTGGCCGCGAAACAGCCATGACATATACTCCAGCCAGTAAGTTTTCAACTTGACTTTTCTTTCCTTCTTTAAAAATATCTTCTTTTAAAATTCAGTTAAATTGAAATTTTCGCAAAGCTGGTAGCATTAGCTCTGACATGATACTACAGGGTCCGCCATCTAACGTTTTCTTTCCAACTACTGCTTATTTCGTGAATGATAACACTTAGCTCATGTCTGATTTGACAGATAATTAGTTTTATCCATCCGCTGAACGAATATGGTTGTGTACACGCTTGAACAACGCTGGGAAATATTGCAACATTACTTTGAAATATTGCAGAATGTGTGCGAAAATTGCGCACGGATTTTGGAAGAAGACAAGCACCGTCAGCTCCGTATGTTCATTATCTTGTGAAAAAGTGAAAGCAACTGGCATCCTCATCGATAAACCAAAGCGTGAAAAGCCAAAAACAAGTGCGTACACCCGAGAATATTGCTGCTGTGGCAGAAAGTGTGCGTGCAGCGCCATCAACATCAATTCACCGTCGTTCTCAACAATTGATTATTACGGAGACTTTATTGAGACGAATTTTGCATAAAGACCTTGGTATGACACCATACAAAGTCCAATTACTATTTCAAAAGTTGAAGCATTTTCAAAAAAAAAAGTTATTTGGCGAAAACGATGTGAACAAATCAAATGCGGTTTTCACGCTTTGTATTAAAGTACTATTGTAGATCTTGAAGATATTTTAAATTTAATAAATCTTGATAAATTCAAAATTCGGCAACAACAAATTTCATAAATTTTTAATTTACTAAATTAAAACCTCTACAATGCCAAAAACAGTAGTAGATTTACTAAATGTAGTAAGTGGATTTATTTACAAGCATGAAACAGCTGACAGTTACGGCGCCACATGGTATTTTGCTTACATATAATAAAGTGAATTGTAAACATTTCTTAAATTTGCAATGGAAAAGACCAAAAAAGTAGAAAATATTAAACAAGTTGTAAAAAGAAATCGCGAAAAAAGCTGGCACTAAAGATCGGCTGACGCAGAAGTAAAAACACTGCTAGAATACTTGCGCCCTCTCCAGATGACCCAAGTCTGTACAGAACAATTGCCAATTGGTACTCAACTGGGAATTGTTTGCATGAATGAGGTTGGCTAAATTAATATAAATAATATATTAATATAAATAATCCGAAATTAAAACAACAAGAGAATGGAATTGAATTCTCCTCACTCGTAGTATTTGTAAAAATATGTTGTCATCTAGTCCAGTTAAAATATCTAAGGACCACTTCATTGACTTCGGTACTGAACTACACACGACTAAAATAACGTCATCGGTAACCTCATCCAAGATATGCCCAACAATATCGTTCCTGTAACTATCCACTGAGAGATTATTTATTTTATATATTTTATATATAATTTTATATATTTTATATATTTATTTATTAACTTTTTGTTAATAAATAACTTCATTAACTTCGATTTGATCAGTGGCATTTTGAATCAAATAGTTAATAATTTTTTCTTTCACGGTTTCCTTAAGCATTTTTTTTCGATTTTATTTCTTTTAATATTTTACGAAACACCAATTGAAAAATTCTTTTGTGTACTTTTGTCGGTAAAATATCTAAACAAAAGTCAGCTGTTGCAACTTTTTTACAATACCAAACAAAAAGTCGTTCACACTTAGAAGTTTAAAATAGTATTATATTTAAAAGTATTCCAAATATAATACGAAGTGTGAAAACCGCTAAAGTAAAAAAGGAAAATGGTACAAATGAAATAACTGTTTACAATCTGGTGAATTTGATTTGAATTTGAATTTTTTTCAACACTATTCTTCCAGACTGAATTACATACAAAAAAGAATACATTTCAAGACGAAATTTAATAACGATTGCAATTTAGGGAAATGAAAGAAAATGTTTACGATACGGGTGAGTAACAAACCTAGTGAAACTTAGCTTCCATTTTGTTTTATTTATTTATTCTTGTTTTCGTTTTTTTTTTTTTTTAAGTAATAGAAACAAAATTTTAGTAAGACAATATATTATTTATAACAACAATTACAGTGCGGCTGCTGTGGTACCGATAAAAATTGCTTAAAACCATGATTACAAATGAAGTACTCAACCAAATATGTTTAGCCTTTAATATTTAACAAAATTTATAGCGGCCTCCCAAAAATGTAGGGTATATTAATACAGATAGAGAGCGAAAAACGAACTTAGCGCATGAGTATGCTGAGTTCACGAAATAATGAAATTTTCGTGTTATTAAATAACGCTCTTAAAGTCATCCTTTATGTAAATTCAACAACAATAGAAAATGCAAGAACAAAAATACTAATTTCTTGAAAGAAACACAAACTAACAAACTATTAATTAAATTTAACACTTTAGCAAAAACAAATGTTGTAGATAAAAGTTAACAATGCAAGCAGAACTTTGAGCGGAAGAAACAATTTTTAAAAGATTATTATTTATTGTTTAACAATTAAGGCAATTAAGATTCAATTCAAATAAATTAAAATCACTTAACAATAAAATAAAAACTGCTTTAAGAAGTGGAATGCACAACTAAAAAAAAAAAAAAAAAAAAAAAGTTCAAAATAAAAATCAGTGACACTGACCAAGGCCATTTTCAAAAGCAAACACACGCTCTGACACCTGAGCTTACAGCAACACAAACAAAAAGTAAAAAATATATTTCGGTCACGGTACTTAGAGTATTATGTGTATGTGGGTCACTTCACCAGCCCTGTGTTTTAGTTCTTTCAAGAAAAAATATGATGACATACTTGAGAAAAACAGCTGGTACATGTGGAAATTGCATAGAGCAGAGAGAATAAATTGCATGTTAAAGCAAATAATTGTTTTCATTGTATGCAAACACTCATGGACACACATACACACACACTTCATCCATACACGACCATTCACTTAACATGTGCATTAATGCATCACTTTTACTTTGCTGTTGCAAAACAAACATGAAAAAAAAATAAAAGCAAACATTTGAGCGGAAAACTCACAAATGAGTGCATTTGAAAACACTCTTTCAGTCATTTGCCTGCCTGTCTTCGTGCTCTACCAAAATTGTACATAAAAACAGTTCATTTTCACATTTTCTTTAACATGTAATTTATTGTTTATTTCAGTTGCCTAAATGTGAGTATGTCCTATTGACATAATGCCACGATTTTGCGCGTTTAGTAGAGAAACACAGTACATTTTACTTTCAATATCAAAGAGCTGATTGGAGTTTTTTGAGAGAAAAAGAGAAAAACTTGAAAGCTTTCCCCATTTTTGCTTGTACGCTATTGCCATACTTTTCATTAAACAGTAGTGCAAGGAAGCAAAAATCAATTGAAAAATTAAAAAAAAAATTATTCAAAAATTAACCTAATTGTTTATTTGGTGCAAGAGCCAATTGAATTGTATTATTTTATTCCCAGGAACAAAACGAGAATCAGAAATGTTCAAACAAACTTTTAATACAGAAAACATTTTTTCATCTTGCAACACTTTTGATTTCTAGCAACACACTTGATTAGTAGCATCAACGAAATGTCGGCGGCATATAGACGACTGGCAAAAAGCAGAAAACATTAATAGGGTATATTTTTGGACCTAAAATAATAAAAAAAATTTATTATTTATTTAAAGTCATATTTATTACAAAAAAAAAAAAAAAAGTAAGTTTGCAACTAATTAATGGGGGACAATTGGTCGGCCAAATGGAATGTGTTAGTGGCTACTACAAAATTGATAAGCAAAACAGCATATTGCACAAACAAAGAAAATATTGCAATAAATAAAAATAATAATTCCGTCTCTGTGGATGAATTAGCGTGGTGCCAAACAAACAATCTCGAGGTTGCAGATTCGACTCCTCTCAAAAACCCTGCTGCAGTCAGGCTAATAGCCTTGCGTTTGCTCAAAAAACATGCAACCGGAGAAAAATGCCTGGAGTCCGGGGAAAAATTGGCAAGAGATAAAAATAAATTTAAGACATTTTATAAAATCTTAAAACGTAATAATTTTATCGGGCTTGAGTTCTATTTTACTTCCTCAAAATTGAGAACGACTTTTTTGTGATAAAACTGAAGTGCTCAACATTTCTAAGGAAGGTGAGAAAAGTAAAGTTTAAGACTTACTGGCTAGGTTACATACTGTGGCTGTTTTACGATCTGATCAAAACCTAAAGCTGATCAAAACCTAAATTGCTTCGAACTCAGCCCATGACTAATTATTTACTGTTTTTAAGCATTATTATTAGCATTACTGACTGTCTGTATTTAATCCTATTGATCAACTTTACATTTTACCACTGTGTTTTTCAATTGACAGGAATATATTTTATATTCTCTGACCAACATCCCATTGATTTCCAAATGACTTTTGTGTTTAATGCTATTGTATCAGTAATAACAACGGTTTTCTTCGGGCCCAGCGATTTTTACGTATTAATTTTAACTGTATTATAGTCGAACTATATGATTCAAAATTGTTAATAGTTTTTTCTGGCTTGAGTTGCAGTTTTATTACAAAAAAAAACTTCCTCAATTCCGAGGAAGCAAAATCCAACTCAAGCTCTATAAAATTATTAACAATCGTCAATTATATACATATGAATATATTACGAATGTAAATTTAAATTTATTGCTTAAATCTTCAAATAGTTACAAAGAGCAAAAGTGGCGAAGAAAACCAATTAAATTTTTAAGTTGCCAGGGGCCAAGTTGTCATAGTCGATATCGAATGAACCAGTAGAAATAATGTAAAACAAAATAAACAACAAACACACAGCACATAAGCGACGAAACTCGTTCGATCAGGAATCGAAAGCCATACACTAGCTCAAATTTATCTTTCATTTACTCAATACATAATTTCAAAACTCTAACAATTTCACACCGCTTGTGTTGCTACAATCTAATAACATTAATTTACCATCATCCCTGGCTTGTTTTTTAAAACTTACTCGAAAAGCTTTGAATGCAGAGAATATGAGAGATTGTTGTTCAAGTTTTTACGAAGATAAATATTATGAAGATAAATAATGTAAAAGGCCCTAACACGCATTTTTCTCAAAAAAAAATGTTTTTTTCTGCATATTTTATCAAAATATGCAGGAAACAATAACCAACCACAATAAATGGAAGTTAGGACCTTTTTATCCAGTGATATAAGCAATTTCCAGTGGTTTGAAGCATGTAAATTGTTTTGAACGGTTTCTCATGCCGGTAATTGTTTAATGTGGTTTTGTGGTGCGTGTCTGTGTGTGTGTGTGTGTGTGTAAATTTTCATGCATAACGTTGTTTGAGGTTTTCTTTGCCTGTACAATACTGTTTGATTTTTAGGCGAAACGCTTGTTCTTCTTGTGATAACTGCCAAACGTATGTATGTATATAGACAATTATTTTTCATTTAAATTTGTCGCGCACAATTCTCGATGATTATCTTTACTCATTTGCTTATGTATATGACTGACAATCAATAGAAAAATAAAACAAATAACTACATACAAATGCGTTAAAAAGTCCCAATCTTCACACAGCAAGTTACTTACAGCAAATCTTATGAAATTTTCTTTTAAACTTGCTTGCATGTTCGCACAAAATGAGCGTTTTGTTTTCCCGCTGGGACATGCAGCGGCTCTAACTTGTTTTTATCTCTTATGCTCTATAAACCCAAGACCTGCCGCAAGTAACTTGCCCAGTGAAAATTGGGACTAACCAAACAATGTATAGCTATATGTATGTACATATTTACTTTACAACAATAATTATTATGCGTGCACTTTTAATACAAATTGATGTAGATAGGTATACAAAAGTATTTACATATGTAGGTATGTACTAGGTATGTAAATATTTGTGTGTATGCGGAACAATTAAGCAAGAAAGCGAAAAACAAAACAAAACATGTGAATATGAATTTCTTAACAAAACGTGTTTACGGCTTCATAAAAATTGTTGGCGCATTTGCGTTTATCTTACTCACTGAAATCAAATTTGATAAAAAATAAATAAATAAAAAAACTGTGCGAGTTTATTGTTACAAAGAAGCATGAATGGTCGCGCGAAGAGTGAGTCATCATTCATTCATTCAATCCAATAAATTCATAAAAACAAATAAAAATATGCAAAACGTGGTCAGTAGAACTTTCGCTTCTTGTTTTACTTTTTGTTTCATTCGTGGAACGGACATACAAACGAACTTTCAAAGCGTTACATATTAAGAAGTCCAGGCCTTCTCTTAACGTCAATAATATTAAAACAAAATGTAAAAATAGTACCTGTACACTGATGGAAAATTGTAGTTTAAATTAGAGTGCTATATTCGGCCGGGCCGAATCACAAAAGTCACGTTCACTTCCCAGCAAAAATACGCTCCACATAAGTAAGCAATAAAAAATTGCCTCAATAAAGCATATCCCTGGATGCTAATCATGGAAACTATATATAACCTTAAAATCAAATTTATCTTAAGCTACACAGTGCATACCTCTTCGCTTACCAGGATGCAACTCTTTCAGCGATAGAGCATTTTTTTACAAAACCAAATTTACGCATTAGTTCTCGCAAAAAATGTTGCTCGCTGAAACAATCGCACCCTCGTAAGCAAGAGAGGATGCACTAATATACATAAATATGGCAAAATATACAACCGATATTTATGCTTCTAGGATAGTATTAAATAACTAGAAAGCCACTACAGTTCAGTTCACTATAAAATTAAATTAATGCTTAAAAATCGCTGGGGCTGGCGAAAAGTTTAAAACCGCTGTTATAACTGATACAATAGCAGCAAACACAAAAATCAATTGGATGTTGGTGAGAGAATATAAAATGTATTCCAATCAACAGAAAAATGCGGTTATGAAGTGGAAAGATTAAATATATAGACAGTCAGTAATGAAGAGCTCAAGTGGTGGAATGGCTTTGCGCTGCTCTTTAAAAACTGCATACAATTAGTCATGGCCGGGGTCGAAGCAAATTTGGATGCCGATGAGCGACAGTGTAGTGGTGAAACAGCCAGTAGGTCTTCAACTTTACTTTTTTTGATTACTCCCATTTAATCACATAAAAATCTTTCTCAATTTTGAAGAAGTAAAAAATCGAACTAGAAATCCTGATAAAATCTATTAAGAATTTTTTATTATATATTGGTATCGAAAATTAATTTAGTTCGCTTATATGGTAATTTCTAAAAAAAAAAAAATATTTTTGGTTAAAACAAAAATTGATTTTTTAATAAAAAAAAATTATGTTTTTGTATATATTGGTCAATTCCTTGTTCTACGTGTTTTGTTCCATTTCTGCTTTAGCTTATAAGGCCTAATATCTTTCATAATTAAAACAAAGTTTTAATTACTGTTGTACCTGACGTTTCATCGATTTTTTGTCGACTTTTTCAAGGGTTTTTATATTTTATGGCAGCAGAAATTAATTAAAGCATTGAAAAATACAACATTGAAAAATTAAAACGTTACAAAATATAAAATACAATAAACATTTAATGCAGGACTTGTACACTTTTAACTCACTTTAACTTTAACTTAAAAGTGTACAAGTCCTGCATTAAATGTTTATTGTATTTTATATTTTATAACGTTTTAATTTTTCAATGTTTTAGTTAATTTCTGCTGCCATAAAATATAAAAACCCTTGAAAAAATCGACAAAAAATCGACGAAACGTCGGGTGCAACAGTAATTAAAACTTTGTTTTAATTATGAAAGATATTAGGCCTTATAAGCTAAACCAGAAATTGAACAAAACACGTAAAAATGGATTAAGCTCACTCAGTTTTCACTATATTCGAGTATGTGTGGACCGATATCGGGAAAAAAGTTTTTTACTATGACAAATATTCCATACCATAGAACTGCATAGAAAGCCCCCGAGATGCACAACTTGTTTCTACTGTATTTTCTAAAAGAAACTACACCACTAAATAGACCACATCCTTGGCCTTCTTTTTCGTGTGGTCCAGTTGAGTTACACTCAACTTCACCAAACTACACCAAGTTCTTTCCAAGATCATTGATTTTTCACTTAGTCAAAATTTCAAAAAAAATTTTAAAAAATTCTCAAATACAATTGAGAAACGGCACTTATACCCCTAAATAGGCCACAACTTTGGCCTTCTTTTCCATGTGGTCCAGTTGAGTTGCACTCAAGAAATGTGCCCATATATGTCCAACTTCTTTCAGAGATAATCGATTTTTTACGTTGCCGCTGTTAAAAAAATTTTTTTTTTTACTGTAAATTTTAATTTTGTTATTGAACTTCTGTGTTGTAATACATTTATATTAAATTACTTTTTCAGGCTCAAGTTCAACCCTTGGGTTTTCACTACTTTTTAATCAATATCAATTAAGTAAAGAAAAGTAAAATTTATTTGCTACCCAGAAACAGCCGGTTGTCCACCTAGCAAATAAATTTTACTTTTCTTTACTTAATTGATATTGATTAAAAAGTAGTGAAAACCCAAGGGTTGAACTTGAGCCTGAAAAAGTAATTTAATATAAATGTATTACAACACAGAAGTTCAATAACAAAATTAAAATTTACAGTAAAATGTTAATAACGCATGGCACGGCGTAAATGTTCAAAAATTGTATCAATAAAAGAGCATCTAGATCTCAATGATGCATAACAGAACATGTATTAAAAAGCTTTCATATAAACAGAGAGCAACAGTCTTCTGAGACGACAAATATCGTCCAAGACTGCAAAAATATCATTGCTTTGGTTAATGTTAATTAAGTATACAAACAGAAGGTAGAATTGCGTGAGCTTTGGTTGTCGAGTGGTTAAAGCGGCTGTGCCAAAATTGTGAAATTTGACACGTCCAAAGTTCATAGGGTGCTGATGAAGGGTGTTTGCTACCCAGAAACAGCCGGTTGTCCACCTATCTATTAAATTTTATTTTTCTTTACTTAATTGATATTGATTAAAAAGTAGTGAAAACCCAAGGGTTAAACTTGAGCCTGAAAAAGTAATTTAATATAAATTTTTTTTTTTTTAGTTTTCTCCATTTTAAAATTCTGATGGTTTTTATTCATATTTTTAAATATTCTTTTATTTTATAACAAGTTACTTATACATATATATTTACGGCCATTTTCACTTTCACAGATAAACATGTTGGTACAATGTTCGCTTACGAAAAACATATTTAACTTCACACTTAAATATGTCGTTACGTTATTTCGTTACGTCAAACATATTTAACTCGGCATATTTATCTTCACACACATAAAAATTTGGTAATTTTTGTAGTCCGGTAAACTGGTGGCCCTTCTGGTATATTCTGTGGTTATAAATCGCGATACAGGTGAAAATGCGGGATTGAAAAAACTTTGCTCGTGACATGAAGTCTACAAATCGTTGCCGCGCATGAAAGTCGGCGAGGCGAATTATTCTGACCATATTGCAACCCTAATAAATTTGACAAAATTGATAAATTCCTAAAAGACAGAAACAAATAATCAAATAAATAAAATAAACATTTCGAAATGAAGAAATTTAATACCATCCGGCCAGACAAAATATTTTTATAAAAAATTGTTTACCAAGAAAATTGCACTTCTGCGATTAGTATTTTTATGAAAAACTGTTTAGCAATAAAGCCTCATTTCTGCAGTTTAAATTTAATGTTTTGACCAATCAGAATTCATCGGATGCAACACCTTAAGGAAAAAAAATGTTTGTATTTAGTTGTAGTTCTGATACTGTTGCTCTTAGATGACTCACTCCGAAATGGGTGTACTGCTTTATCAAATTTGAAAAACTGATTTTTTAGTCTGGCACTGGCTGGTCTAATATTTTAACTTTTAGACTTAAGATTTGAACACTTATTGTTAGTTCGCAAAAATAAGATACAATAAATAAATAAATAAAAAAAAATTGTAGTTCTCCATGCAATAAATAGAGATAACAAAAAGAATACTAAAAAAGACTTTTGTTTTTTTTTATAAAAAACATAAATTACTAACAAAATTTGCGTGATCTGAGTCAAAGAACACTCACGAATACATGTCTAGTGTAAACCACTCACTCTCCTACAAAATGTGAGACTTAGACGGCAAAATTACTCTTGACGCGCTAATTTAGGTTGGACTGTTACGTATGAAGAAGACAGGCGGTACTATTTTTATTTCAGTCACTAATCAGTCAAAAATGATTAATTAACGTAAGCTAGTATATTTTTCAACTATGTACATAAATTAACAATTCTAATTCGGTTATTCCACACAGAGAAACAAAGAAATTTTTGTTGAGCTCAAACAACTACAGACAGGGCAATATTGAAAACAATTTACCTAAAATCTGTCACAAATAAAATGTACAACATTTGAAGGTTTATTTGCTTGACATTTTTCCCATGAACTAATTCACACTCTCCCATTCAAAAGCCCAATCACATTACAAACAAAGTCATTGTAAGAAGTTAATTTTTCATACACCTCAAATGTTATTTGTTGTACTTTAGTTGTACAAAATTAAACACATTAGCATATGTATGTTTATTTACTTCAATTAATTAATGTTCAAACGAACAAACAAGTAAACAACCGATTTATTGATTTCCAAAGTGAAGTGTCGTTGCCGGCACACAGCTCATACAAACGCACTCATAATCATGCTCAATACATTTAGATTGAGCATTCCGATTCAGATTATTAATAGCGATTTATCTGCTGACATTCATTTATTTATTTAATTATTAAAAAAAAAATAACAAACTTTCAAATTAAAAGTAACAGGCTTTAAAATTTAAGTAACATAAAAACATTTGTAAAACAGTGAAAAGTTTTTGTAGGCCATTTTATTGATTGAAGATTTTTAGTGAGATAAGCCGAAAGCCCATAATTGCTGTACTTCAACTTTTAAGTGCTAAAGTTGTGTATGTAAAATTTAGAACTGGTTTGAATTGAAACGTCATGATTGCTCAACATGTAGTCAATTTAATTTTCAATAGTTCAAAAAAAAAGCGGTTGGATAATTGGTTTACAGAAATAAACAAACAACTGGGTAAACTAAGAAAAATCGTTTTAAAATTCCCATTTTTACCCTTCACAAAAATATGTAAGGGTATATATAAGTTTGTGATTTCGCCTTGAAATAACCATCTAAGACCCCATAAAGTATATATGTATATTCTGGATCAGAATCAATAGAGATTACGATTAAGCGATGTCCGTCTGTAGTCGTTGAAATATCGTTTCTGAGAAAACGGTTTGAGATAGAAACCTCATTTTTTCGCTAAAATGTGTTAAAACCCTGTAGTGGGTCTGCTATTGAAATTCAGTAAGATCGGTCTACGGATAGCCGAGATATGTATATCAAAAAAACCGGATATTGAGGGGTATTTTTGGCCATTTTTTTGGTCAGATTTTTGAAAAAAAAAAATGTTACGAAAAATTTAGCCCATTGGATCCCAAAAATCGAAGAATTTTTGAAATCGGCCCATATATACCCGAGTTATAGCGTCTCCCGATTTTTCAAGAAATCGGCTTTATAAGCCAAATAAAACAACTTTTGGCACCAAAAATCAATCAGAATGGTACATATACGCAAAACTGGAACATTTTTCGACACCGGTCCATATGCACCCCAGATAACGCTCCTTCCGTTTTCTCAAGAAGTCGGCTCTAAAAGCCAAATAAAACAACTTTTGGTACCAAAAATCGATCAGGATGTTAAAAAGCAAACTTTGAAAATTTTTGAAATCGGTCCATGTATAACCGAGATATAGCGTCTCCCGATTTTTCAAGAAATCGGCTCTATAAGAAAAATAAAACCACTTTTGGCACCAAAGATCAATCAGAATAGTACATACATACATCATTGTAAAGGGTACTTAAGATTCAGCTCAGCCGAATATAGCACTCTTACTTGTTCAAAGTTATTTTAAAATATAAGGGGTGGCCAAGATTGAGGTTAGGAACAAACTTGGCTAAAAGCGGTCTTTTTTTTTCTTGACAAATTCAGTTTTACTAATTTCAATGGAAAGTAGAAATATGAGAATTAATAGGGGATTATGAGGTCGGGCAAATGACCACCTCTAGCATGTCGGAAGACGTCAACTTTTCTCACAAAATTTTTAGCCACATTGCAACAAAATGACTGAAATTTGTCTGTGATTTGTTCACGTAATAAAGCTTTTTACACTGAAACGAATTCCCAGTCTACTGTCACTCGTATTCGAAACTGCCCGTCACGAATTCCGGCAAAATGCTGTTATGAATTCCGACGGAATCAAAATTCGAATTAGTGGCAAGGCCGGATATATCATTCTTACTGATTTTCATTGCGGCGATAGCTGAGTAGATAGAGTGGCTGGACTAGTAGTAGTTAGGTTTCAGGTTCAAATTAGCAAAGACGGAAAATAATTTCTAAATTATTATTGAATTAAGAAAGTAGAGCGGTTTATTTCATATACTAAATTGGAATCTAATATTCTTCAGAAACATCGAATCAAGTGCATAATCATCAGACTCAAAGCAAATCAGTGTCAAAAGCAAGGTAAGTAAGAATATTCTTAAATCCAGTACAACTTGCTTGTTTTTAAGTACGGGTGTTAGGCACATGCAATCCGAAATCAGGTCTAAATATGACTAAAATCAATCCGAAATTGAGATTTAATATGGCTAAACTTACGTATTCAGCGCTAGAATAATCCGCACTTAAAACAAGAGCAAAGTGGTTGGTTTAAGGATATCCGTACTTTTGACACCGCTTGGGATTGACTTAAGTACAAAGAGCTTGAATTGTTTTTTTCCGTGCAAATATTTCGAGTTAAAGTGCATCAAGAAAATGTTGGCGGTATATAACTATATAAGCCCCTCTGAAAAACTAGACACTTGACAAAGCCCAGAAAAAATGTGTGACGGCCAACATATGACTCGAACTTAAGATCCAATACAACTAGATCCCAAAGCATAGTCTTTAATTGGGGCATTATTGAGTACACAAAAACTTTCTGGACCATTAAAAAGAAAAATTTCAAAAACAGAACACTGACTTACCTTTATGCATTTGTGGTTGAGTTTTAGTGCCCATTATGGTTATTGTGTGCCGTGTGCTGGTAGAAGCGATTGTGGATGTTGTCGTTGTACCGGCGTTATTGAAAGTTTTCGCGAAAAACTTTTACCAAGAAATTGATAAAAACAAACAGTAACAACAATTAAACGAGTAATATACTTTACAGTCTAGATTTTTAATTTAAAATAAATTTGTAATTTTTCTCTTTTTTTAACAGCTGGTGTTTTTCATAAGTGCACTTGTTTTAAATATGTGAATATTAAAACACGATTTGATATAAAAAATTCTCGTTTGACGATATAATAAATTCATTTCAATTTACTCTATTTCAATAACTTGATTTACTTTTAACAATTTATTCACAGATTTTCATAAATTTAGCACTTGTTTCGATTTATTTTCCTTGCAACAGGGCAGTTGTTTTTAACAATATTATTTAAAAAATAAATATATATGTATGTGTATTATTTTATTAATATTTGTTGGAATGTTTTTTGAGTTTAAAGTTGAATTTTAATTATTATTACTATTATTATTGGTATTGTGGTTGTGTAAAGTTAGTTTAAGATTGTACTACAGGTTACACGTGTAGCAATTGGAGGTGTAATTATTGCCTTGTTGTCCAGGTGGTCTCGGTTTAAGTGGGGGCGCTCTTCTACGTTTCAGACTAATCGTAATCGCAGTCATGTGTTGACACAATTTTATATAATACTCCATGTGGCAGGTATTGATGATACAATAGTGGTCTACTGAAAAGAAGAAACGTAAAAAACGTGAAATTCACTTAACATCGCAGAAAAGGTGAAAAAGAAACTATTAATTTGAAAAGTTAAAACATGCCTTTGTGGAAATATTTTAGTCTCCCAAGAAAGCATACAATTTGTGTTACATTTGTATGATGATTAAAATACTGATTTTAATCATTTTTACCATATGTTGCGAGACAAAAAAAAAAGTATCAACTTGTTTTGAATCTCACTCTTTTACATATTTAAACTTGTTAAGGACAAATACATGAAGGAATTAACAAAATTAAAGGGTAAGCAGACAGTTTATAAAAACAGCCATAATTTACTTTTTACTTTAACTAAGGAATTCTTTCATCTACTAATTACAAGCAGGTAGACAGACCACAAGCCTATACATAATTACAAGTTTCTGTGCTTATACATAAATCCTATCGGCGGGTATTAAATGTTTCTATGAGTTTTGGTGCTGAATTTTTAATCAAAAATTTTGTTTGTTGCTTCAAAAACCAAAAACTAAAGTTTTTGTTTTTTGGTGGGTGTCACGCAATTCGTTTTATGATAATTGCTAAGAAAAGTAAAGTCTATTATTTTAGCTCTAAACAGACCTTATAATTTTATTTTTTTTTCAGTTTTCTTTATACTTTCGACATTTCGTTGATGCTACTACATTCATCAGTAGACTGGAAAAACTTGAAATATTGCTTTAAACTTTTATCAAGGCACGTCAAAGAGATTTTATAGTTCTCAAAAGAATTTCAATTCCAATCAAAAGAGTTTCAATAAATGAAATTAAAAGAGACATAAAGACACACATAAAAGATAATAAATCTCCTGGTTATGACCATTGGTACAATCTTAAAAAAATAGCCTAATAAACCTTGTGGTGTTTACATTGTCTATTTAAAAAAATATAACTTTTATTTGGTTTTTTCCGACCCCTTTTTTATATTTTATATATTTATTTTCCTTTATTTGGTTTAATAAATGAGTTCAAGGTCACTGTTGTTGTTCAATAAATATATTTTCTTGAGCTCATTTATTTAACCAAATAAAGTTAAATAAAAAAGGTCGAAGAATGAGTATCTAGAACATATATTTATTTCCTTGTGCTAAAGGTCTTTTATTAAAATAATTAATTGTTTTAATAAAAGACCTTTAGCTCAAAAAAATAAATATATAAAAAATATATATATTTTCTGGCGTCTGTATGCCGCCAACATTTCGTTGATGCTAATCAACTCATCAGTAGACTCGAAAAATCTTAAAAGAAAAAAAAAAGTGTTGCAAGACCAAAAAAAAATGTTTTGGCCCATCTCTAGTTCAAACGTTTAAATAAACGTTCAATGCAAAAAACGATTTAATCATTTTGCAACATTTCACTAGAAACTTGCCGCAAATAAATTGCTCAGTGTGATATGGTAAATGCAAAATAATTGTTATCAATGTTTGACTGACTGGACTATTATTTGCAAGACATAAATCGATATTTATTTTTAAAAGAAACTTTTTAAATTAATTTATTGACATCAATTTGAAGTCATAAAGAAAAATTCCAGGTGTTATTTTCTAGCAACGAAGGCAATTTAAAAGTGGGCGTAAATTCTAATGCTAAAAAAAATATCGGCCGTTTTATTTTTGTGAGAATTCTCAACGCAATGCCAGGAGTCGTGTTCAAAATACATATATATATATACTATATATTTTAACATTTTGTTGCAGGCTTCTTCTTCTATATATAAATTTTGAGCTTGATTGATGAAAAATGTTTATGCGAAGCAAAATCATCTTTATTAATAACACTGTGCTAGTGGAAAAAAACGACAAACGGGGCACCCAGTGACTAAACCTAATTCGGGTACGCTGAATTCAGTGGTGCTATCCGTTTTTCTAGGTTAGCTCGCATTTTCGAGATTTACCGTTATTTTAAAAATGGAGGAGGTTGCACTACATGTATTGAACTAACTAAAAAAATTTTTCGTTTATTGAACTTTAGTAAAAAACCAAAATTCCGCAATAAAATGACCTTTAATTTGATATATAATTGTAAATATCGAAGATGCGAGCTAACCTAGAAAAACGGATAGCACCACTGAATTCAGCGTACCCGAATTAGGTTTAGTCACTGGGTGCCCCGTTTGTCGGCAAATAAAAGTTCCAAATTCAAGCAGAGTGTAATTATAGCAGCCAATATTGGGCTGTATTCACAAACAAAAATGATTTAAGACAACTGGCGTCAACCTGAAATGCCAAAGGACGTAACTACACTGTACATTTAAAAACTTGTTAAGTAAAAAATAAATTTTGTAAAACATTGGGTCCTTGTCATAGTCATCAATATTCCCAATTTTGTTTATTAATTGTTAAAATATTATTTAATAAAGTCAGCAAATGTTTTTACGTACCATTTTATTACTGGACTACATACACTGTAATTTTTTTTATTTAATAATAGAGTATTCTTGAAAGATTTCCGAAACCCGCTGGCGAGACCTTACTTTGCTTATAAAAGCCTCCAGTATGCGTTAGCATGTTGTTTGGTGAAACAAGTTACAATCGTTTAAAAACACAATTTGAGATTTTTGTATGGATAAATCCGTTTGCATTGCATCAGTGTCGTTATAAAGTATCCTCTTTCCATTAACTCCGCTAATATTTAAATTTCTGCATACATATGTTTTTTTTTACTATTCAATGCCATTTTGGTATTTAATTTTCAATTCAAAAATGTCAACATGTCGTTAAAATGTGAGAATCTATTTGACATTCATTTGCTAACAATAAAAAGGTTCACGTTCAATGTTGTTTTTGCGTTTGTATTCTAACACAAAAAGAAACGACTAAGAGCCGTCATTAACGTGAACTTTGAAAAAAGAAGAACAACAATTGAACAGCCGTGGGCGTATGTATGAGAATATGTGTAATTTAAGCGCCTGGTCTCAGAAAACAAATGTTTCCTATAGAAATTTGTGCGGAAAGTAAAAGCGATTTCCTGCACGCCAACAGGTCAGTTTTTTTCTACATTACAAAGTAAAAAACTTATTGTGTTTTATATTTTAGCAATCATAATTATTGACCAGTTGTTCAAAGGAGTGATTTATTTTTTTAGGTTTTGAGGCCAAGCAATTTTAAAACTGCAGCAAATTATTTGAGCAAACGGTGAAGTCAGCTAAAAAAAAAACCGCTGCACTTTTTAATTCTTTAATTATTAAGTTAAATTAAACTGCATTATTTCAGATCTAAAAACTGTCTTTTCAGCCGTCTTTATGCCGTCGACATTTCGTTGATGCTAATCAACTCAACATTAGACTAAAAAAAATATTTGAAAGCCAACTGCTTGTTCAAAAATTCCCATGAACAAAATGAGAATCATAAAAAATATTTTCTGTATTAAATGTTTGTTTGAACACTTCTGATTATCATTTTGTTCATAGGAATTTGTAAATAAGTTTAACTGGGTCTTAAATGGGTTTAACAATCTTTTTCGAGTCTACTGATGAGTTGATTAGCATCAACGAAATGTCGGCGGCATATAGACGGCTGAAAAAAACAGAAAACATTAATAAGTTCTATTATTTATTTATTTAAAGCATTAGAGAATAATTTATTTGGTTTAATAAATGAGCTCAAAAATTTATAAAATATTAGAAAACATATTTTTCTGAAGAAGATACACAAAGGTGTATCAAAATATCGAATAATTTGGCATATAGACGGCTGGAAGGGACAGAAAACAAACAGCAAATAAGACCTAAAAGAATAAGTTGCACTTGGCTCTTATAAAAAATAATTGAGTTCTTGTTTTTTATCAAATTTCGGCATTAATTTTACTGTGTTCAGCGAACTATGATGAATTCTAGAAGAGTTAAACGTCTAAAACTTAGTTTAAGTTATGTTGTTATCTATCAGTTTTTTTTTTTTTAATATATTTAAACATAAGTCAAAGCTTCAAAATTTTGCCTGCCAGTCAAAAAGATATTAATTAAAAATTTTATTGAATTGAATAACATTTTGTTTGGCAGCTTTCTTTAAATGAATGCAATGAATAAAATGATTAGTGTAAAGTCATCTCTGACACGAAATTTTAGTTGAACGAAATAATTGCTAAAACTTGTTTTATGGCAGAAGAAATAAAATTATGTTTATTTAACTGATTTATAAGTGGTAATCAAACAAAGTTCTTGTCAAAGACTTACCCTCCAATTCATAAAAATTATAACAGGCTTATAAGACTGTTATTTGACATATTTGTATGGAGAATCTGTCAAAAAAGAACTTTATAAACCTGTTATAATTTTTATGAATTAGACGGTTAATGGCTTAATCAATAGCTGAAAAAGTTACAGTTTTAAAACTTCAGCCAATAGAGCATTAAATCAAATGTTACTTCAAAAAGTCAAATGAAACAAAATGGTATTAGATTAAACGCGATAAATAAAAATAATATGTATATTTTTTATGCTACAAACCTTTTATTGCTGAGTGACAAACAAATTTTATGTGTTATTACTTAAAGTTCAAATAATGTGAAATTAATTGGATTAATTTTGTTTTTTATTACCATAAATAAATAATTGATTTGACCGCATGATACAGCTAAACAAGTGTTCACAAAATTATTGCTCAGAAGCATAACAATTTATGAATATGAATTTCAATTGATTGAGAGAATATTGTGAATTAATTACAAAAAAATCACGTTTGGTAGAATAAGATGATAATAAAAATAATAATAATAATAATAATTATAAGTACTGTATAGTCGAACTTTATGATGTACAATTGTTAATAATCATATTAGGCGTAGGTTCGATTTTACGTCACCAAAATTGAGAAAGATTTTTTGTAATAAAATCGGCAAAAGATTTTAAACCGTTGTTAACGCTGATACAATAGCATCAAAAATAAAAGTCATTTGGAAATCAATTGTATGTTGATCAGAGCAAGGTATCTCAATACCAGGTAGCCGCATAACCACCACAAACACTTCATGTATTTTGTTGGTAGAAATACTTTGAATTCTGTCACCCATTTGTATTTATATTTTTAACAGTTCTAAAAGCTAAAAACAGCAGTCTGCTATCAACGCAAGGCTACCAAGTATAAAGGTATCTGGGGTGAGAGAGTATTAAATATATTCCAATCAAGAGAAAAAGACAGTGGTAAAATGTAAAATTGATCAATATGGTTCAATATAGACACTCAGTAATGAAGAGCTCAGGTAGTAGGATGACTATACGCTCCTGCTTTAAAGGAATTGAGATGCTAATCAGCGTCAATTTATCACAAAAAATTTGTTCTCGATTTCGAGCAAGTAAAATCAGACTCGAGCCTGATAAGATTAATAACAAATGTTTTGTTTTGAAAAAGGTATGATTTTTATCTTGACGATTTTGAAGATTGCCTCCCTCAATTTAAACGAGTTTTCCCTATTTAATCTGGCAACTATCGGTACAAGTGTTGTCTGCATCCACAGAGGTCGTCACCAGCTGTGCTATATTCGAATCCGCATATTGTGTATAATGACTAAAAAAAACCGTTGTCTGCTTACGCAATGATATCAATTTTTTTTTTTGTCACCGATCTATACTCAAAAGGTACGGCATCACGGCAAAGATACGGAATCACTGCTAATATCTAAGCTCACCATGTAAAACGAAACTCAGAATTATTGAGATGCATATGTATTGCAAACGAAGACATGCTTTGTAGAAATGTGCTTCAAAGCATAAAGTTCTTAAATGGCATGATGGATAAATAGCAGCGAAACAAATTCATTGAAGCGAAATGTACTTTTTTACGTAATTAACATTTTCTGCAGCGAAGATGAAACAGAAATAACGAAATCGAGGGATTCGTAACCGTAATATCCATGCTACTACATAAGCAGTTGTGACAAACAGTGTTGTCAACTTGGTGTTTTTCTTACCATTTTTAGTGCTTTTTAAAATTTTCGACGCGAAAACATTTTGAAGTGGTGCGCAGTCTGCTTTTTTTGTTTAAGTGGTTGGTGCTGTTTTTTTGTTTTGTAATTTTCAGTGGCCTTAAATCATTTTACTAGAAAATTTTTTCAGTGTAAGAAAAATGCTGAGGTGCAATAAAATACACCTGCTTGAATACTATTTCATTCAACTGTGGCCCTTAGAATTTTGCATGGCAGTAAAATGTTACATGGAGGCTGTAAGCATGAACATATTTGATGGATTAGAGAATTTTTTCGGTTCTACTCAACTCGTCAGTAGACTCGAAACAATATGCAAAAAATTTTTTAGTTTTTTTCGAATCTACTCACGAGTTAAGTAGCCTCAATGAAATCAACAGCTGAAAAAGACAGAACAATTCACAAGGTTTATTTTTAGACCTACAAAGATTAAAATATGATGTTATTTCATATGAAATAAATTTTACAAAAATTTCAAATAAAAAGAAAAAACTTAATATTTTTTCCAAAAATACGCGTTTTTTTCTTTATTTTGGTGCGTTTTGCAATTTCAAGTTGACAACACTGGCGGCAGGAGTAATTTGAGAAATATATACACCACTTTTATGCCACACGATAATTTTCAATTATCATTCAAATCGGTAAAACACATTCCACATAATAAGCAGCACGTGGCAGATGGGGTATTATTTTGTAATTTTCTATGCCTATACATACATGTACATGTATGTATGTGTGTGTGCTTGTACCTCCTTTTATTATGACCGCGAACTTCAGAACATGTTCAGAGACCATGAATGACAATTACGAGGTTTAGGGAGTGCATTAAAAAAAAGAGAATTTGAAGGAGAAAGACATAAAGTGAAATATTAAAATGGTTTTCAACGGACAGGCAAACACTAGGAGAGCACACACACACAAACAAACACACACGCACTCAAAAATGGTTGCGAGTAGACGAAAATGAATGATTATTTTTACATGTGTTGATTGGTTGCAACTGTAGTTGTGCTTTATGACAAACAAATAATTGTGGTAACTAATTGATGGTCATGTAAACTTCATAAGTGAGTAGTTTTTGCTTTTATTTGTTTACATTTGCTTGGTGTCTTTGACTGTTTTGACCATTTATTTTTTTATTTTTTATGCCAGTAATAATAATGTTTATTACTTATTAATCAGCTGTTTAAGGAGCAGCAATTTAAAGCAGAAACAAGAGTTTACAGGGCTTATTAAAGCTTACAGTAGCAGAGGTCAGTTTTCGTCTGAAAACTACGAAAAATTAAAGAAAATTATTTGGTACTCAATAAAATCGATTTGTATATTAAAACTGTAATTGAGCACTTAGTTAACTATTTGGCAAACTGATTATTGATTAATGATTAAAAAAAATTTTAATATACTACATATTTGCATATATGGCAGAATTAAAATATCTTTATAAATTGTATGAAGTGATTGATTATTGGTACATATTTCTCTTGGACGTAATTTCATTTCAGCTTTACGTATTTTGGAAATTCTAAGACTTAGTCATTGCAAATACACAAAATTACTCATTAAGTTGTTATGAATATTTAATTACCTATCTGAAGATGCCTTTGACCGGAAGCTGAAATGAAAACACCACATACAAGAGAGAGTCAATGAGGCTCTTATATGCACTACTCATCTATAGTGTGGTGTATGTCGATGGAATATAAATGCAACATCGAAACCATACAGAAAGTTTAAGGCACTTGCTGTCTTGGTATAGGTGGGGCTATCAAAACAACACCAACAAGGGCGATGGAAACAATATTATCCGCCGAGCCAATCGAAATTCGTATAAAGATTATGGGTGAGTGGATCGATCAGAGACCAGAAGCGAATCATCAACAGATTTTTTTAGCCATAAAAGAATTCCCACCAGACAATGTGAGGTCAGATCGCATACCGGAGGCCAGACTAGAGGTCAATTGCAAAACATTGATTCCCGACATTCATTCTTGGATGACTGGCTCGTAGAGCCATGGTGGTGATACATGGGTGGTTTGGGGAGGAGGGGAAAACGGTATTTATCTAGAAAATACCAATACAGAACTGTTGTTCTGTCTGCTAGGTTATTGCACAGTTCTGCAAGTGGAGGTTAGGAGGACCCGTAAAGATGTTAATGGACAGACAGACATGGCCATTAATCACGGACAATTTGGAATTGCAAAAACGCTATTAACAGTTACTCAACGCAGGCTGAGCTACACATCATATGAGTGCCGGGATATGCGTGAATAACTAACTATCTAGCTAAATCGTAACTTTTATAAATCTTATTAGAAAATTGAAGTGGCCTTTATGAGGTTATAACGATTCTTTAACCAACCATTTTAAAATGAAATTAAAACATAAAGTGGCCCCTCTTTAAATATTTTGGTCACGTTTTTTTTTTTTGTAGCACACATAGAAGTAAACATTAATATTCTCATTCATAATAATGAACGACCCTCTTTACATTTTTGTTTTTCATATTTTATGCATAGTTTGCTTTTATGATTTCACGTTATTATTTGCAAAATTATGGATTAAAAAATGAAGGTGAAGGCTTTAATATTAATATTTTGCCGGTCATGTGCATGTTTGTGGAAAATTTAAATTATGAGGTGAAAAAAATGCATAAACAATAGCATCAAATAAATAAACAAACTTATTAAAGCCTTATGCGATTTTAAAATCGGTCGGTTTGTCATGCAATGTTATATGGTGAATAAACGTTTTGGTTTACGTGACGTACTTTTCAATTGCAGTTTAATTTTGCCGATTAAAATGGCAAAATTTTCTTTCTTTTTTTATATAAATAAATATTATTTTTATATAAATAAATATTAAGTGAAGTAGCTGTTAATTGAAATATGTATATCAACAAGTTAACGTTTCGAATGATATAAAGCGAAATCAAGTGCATGTGTTAAATAGTTCCTTGAATGCGAAATTTATGTCAAGGTTTGATATAGGTTTGCTTCTTTAGCTGTTGTGTCACCATTTCCTGTTATTTCTGTATGACCCGCAATACAAAATATTATTTTTCATTTGAGCAGAACTTTGAAGAATGATCTTTAAAAATTTTGATACCAACCATCTCGTCAATACCCTTGAAAACAAATGAAAATAGAAGGGAGAATCAATAAGTTTGTAACTTTTCGAACTTCCCTCGTAGTTAGATGAAATACAACACTGTTCCCATCAAGTACCACCTGTTAGCAGGCTATTGTCAAATTTTGAGCAGGTGTTGTCATTTACTTTGGCTTTAACAGATGTTCAAAACATACAACCTTATGGATTTTTCTAAAAATGAAAAAAGTGAATTTCGAGAGCTTAATAAACATTATTTTTTGCAAAAAATTCTGTCACTCAAGTATGGGGACTCTGCACCATCGATTTCAATGGCGAAAAAGTGTTTTACTGACTTTAGTTGTGGTCGCCCAAATACAAAAACGCTGAACATTCTGGAAGTCCACTTAAGGTCAGTACAGCCGAAAATGTCGAAAAAGATCCACGATATGGTGTTGACTGATCGAAGAGAAAAAGTGTGTGGGACTGTAGATGTCATAGGCATTTCATATGACAGTGTCTTTCAACTTTAAAATCTTCCATATAATGACTTCCATATAAGCAGAGATGAAGAGAAGGAGAAGAGTGTCGAACTCTGCCTCTGCTGATGTCTGGCTCCCTCTAACAGAAAGAGCAAATTACTTGGGGAGACCAACATAATGTATGTATGTTTATATCAAAGTCTATACATTTTAATTTTTATGAATATAACCGCAAATATGTTATTAAATATACATTTATATTAAATTCTTAAATATATATAAGTTCCATTTTAGAATTTAACCCCCTGCAAACCTTCCCAACCCCTTAATTTTACACACACACACACACTTCTATGAAATGGTCTTTTGGTTTCCATCATTTCTATCACGTATTTGTTTTTCGTTTTAATTTATAGTTTTCATTAAAAACATTTTTTAGCAACTGTTTTTTGAAGGACAATTCCCATTTAGAAATCGAAACATATGAATACGTGGTTAAATGCTACAGAAGAACCAAGTTCTTTTTCAAGACTACTTAGAAGAGTCGATGCAACGAACACGTGGGAATCTCGGCAATATGTCTAATTAGTTTATGCGATTAATAAAAAATTTAGATGGGAACTATTTTATGGATTTATTTTCTAAGAACTACTATTTCTCCTTATTTATTCAAACTGTTTATAATGGCCGTAAATAAATAAATAACTTTTATTGCCAGTGTATTCATATAAAGGTTCAAGGTTTAGGTTCTGATGAGCATTAAAAAGCAAAATTTTAAATTGAGGCCAAAATTCAATAGTAGTCTAAGTTTTAACAAAAGCAAACAATTTTTATTTAATTTTTTACAACAATTTGTTTTTGATAACACTAGACGTCAAAAAGAAATAAAATGGTTTTGTGGTTTCAACTAAAAAGTGTTGTGCAATTTCCGTCTTTGCATTATAATAAAATTATCATTGTGGTTTTGTGCCTGTCATAATTACGAGCAATAAGGCAGGCACATTTGATTTTTTTTTCAAATTTTGCAGGAAAAAATTAACTTTAATATTGTTTTTTTCTCAATATTATTTTAAGAATTAAATAAACTACAACGTGAAATAACTGTTCGAAATAACTGATTTATATATTTATAAATTTCTTATCATTAACATTAATTAAGGGAGAAAAAGTAAGTTTTGAACAAGTTGGACAGATGTGGAATGATTCACGGCCCAACATGACGGTGGACCGGACCACTAGTGCAGATTTCGACTCTACACAATGGCCCCTGCTTGTCTGGTAAAAGGCAATTCAAACTATTACACAAGTATAAATACTTTTATCGAGTTTTGTGAGATGAAAGTATAATTAGATTTCTTGCGACTGTCAAAAAGTCTAACGTAAATTAAATTTTGCATTCACACCATCACACTTCAAATAAAATAAAAAATTTGAGTTGAAAAGAAAACAGCTGTTGCATATGTAGGTACATACGTTAATCATACACATGTTTAATCACAGAATAAACGTGCCAACATAATACTTTACACGGCGGCAGAAGAGCAATTTCATGTTGGCGGTGGACGTGGCGGCGCTAAAAAATATTCAGCAGCTAAAATAATAGTTACGCAAAACAGAACCACGAAAATATTTCATCTTCTAAATACAGCTAGAGCAAAATACATTTGTACGCCATCGGCTGTGAAACAACTAGTAAATTTTTCAACAGCTGCTTGTGTTAAAAAAAACAACACTGATCGAATAAAATGTATTATCGTTTAGAAAATTTTCAAAAAACGGTGAAGTCTTATGGGATATCAATTTTTTATCGTATTATTTCTCGTTTTCATAACACATTGCATTGCACATATTATTTGAATTTTTGGCAGGTATTAATGCACTTGAGGAATACAGGTAGCCATATTTATGATGTCCAGTTAGAAGTTTAATCTTCAATAACCCTTTGTTAGGGAGTTCAGGCTATCTGGAACCCTTTTTCCTTATCTACTTCAAACAAGAGAATACCAGATGAATTACCAGGTACACCCAATACCTCCGAAAATCTTACTTCTCATACATAAGCTACACCAGATGTACCATCGAATCGTGATAAGCGAAGCGCAACTCATATATCGAAGCTTACCAATAAACCTTCTTAGATTTTTATTACAAACCTTAATCACATATAAATTCAGCACTTACGATAACCTGGAACCTGGTCTCCATAAATCATCAATCCAATGACATCATTATTTGATGCATTATTGAAACCAAGCCACCATGTTTCAGCCAAGGTACTTAACCATGATCTACACGACAGAATAGCGGTAAAACAAAGTAGTATAACTTTCCGCCGTACACCCTGTATATCGGGTATAGGTGGATCACTAACGAGAACAGATTTGCTTTTCGTTTCTATGTTAAACTCAATTTGGAAAAAAAAAGAAATGCGGTCTGGGGACCCCGTTAGGAATGTAGTTCCTCACTTTTTTTCTTCATCTTCGAATGTAATACAAGGTGAAATCTGTATGTTTTATTTTGTGTTGTTTTTGAAATTTTTAAATTTTATATGCTTCTTAAAATTTTTGGAACGTTTTATTTTTTTACTTTTGACACATGCAGTATTTTTTGTCAATCTGCTTCAAAACGAAGAAAATTTTTCTATATTGTTGTTTTTTGTTGTGACATACTTTACTTTAGCGACATCTATCAACTTATAGTGTCCGTTTTCACAACTAATTAATATTTATTGGTTTCCGCTAACATCAGCGGAGACACCTACACAATTGTTTGTCGACAGATACACCAATCCATATAAACAGCTCACACGCTTTCGTGACGATTTCTACTAATTTGCACTACCAGCAAGCCGCGTTAAAGAACTTTGTTCCAAAAATCCATTTAAGCCCCCCTGTGCCGCCCTGATCTGAGCCCTTGAATTTGATAACCAGCTAATTGGATTTATTGTAAGAATCCTAAAATTAGCACGGCTTTGATTTAATTACAATAATTTATTTTTTAAATAAATATTCTCTGTTTTCCTGTTTATGGAATGACTTTTAATTAATGAAATCACATTAATGTGCGAGAACTACATACGTTTTTCTTTCGTTTTGTTGAACATGCGAAATGAAAGTTTCAAGGTCTTTGTCACAATGTCAATTTATTGAGATTTACGTCCGTTTTTATTTTTTTTTTATTTGATTTTCATTTCTAAAATAACACATTTTTTTCTTTTTTCAAATTGCACTTTTGTAATTAAGAAACTGCGATTCGTTAGAAAAAAAAGGTGTTAAGATTTAAACATTAGTAGAAAAATCAAACAAATAATATAATTTATAGTTTTGTGATGACATACTTACTTACATACATATGTATGTATATACTCGTATGTATGTATGCCTGGGTTTTTTTTAAGCAGAATTTTCTCTTAATGAACAGTAATTGTCTCACCTTCATATGACTAATTGTGAAATATCTCTAAAAGATATTTACTCTTAAGAATAAAAAATTGTTGAAAACGAACAGATACAATCTTATCTTGATTTTTAACATATTGTACACAATTTATTTTTTAATAATTATTATTATTTTTGCCTTTTAATTTGCTATACAGTTGTGTTGGTAATTTTTATCATTCGCAGATAAGGATGGGAAACAAACTGCGCTGATATTTACCTTCAGTCATTTATTTCTTTACTTAATAATAACAGCGAAAATATTTGAAAATATATGTAAATATTTTAACAGAAATAATAAAGTAATAATGAATATCATACAAACAAGTCGATTGTGACTTTTGAAATCAGCTTCTTAATTGTTTTAAGTAAAAAACTTTTGATAAAACTTCAATTCATAAATTGGCACAAGAATATTTGGAATATTCACTACTTGTGAATGGAGATCGATTGTTTGGCGAAATAGAGTCATACTGGTGGATACAAAAAAAAAAATGGCGCTATCGCCGATGGGTATTGATCACAGCCAGGGCTGGGCAGTATTTGAAATACATGTATTTGAAATACGTATTTAAAATACAAATAGGTATATTTTGTATTTATATTTTAAATAGGTATCGTGAATGTATTTGTATTTTGAATTTTAAATACTAAGCGCTTGAGTATTTTGTATTTTGTATTTGAAATATTCGTATATTCCATAATTCCCATGAACAGAAAAAGAAATGTTTGCTGTTAAAGGTTTGTTTGAACATTTCTGATTCTCATTCTGTTCATGGGAATTATGGAATAAGTAGTTAAGTTTCAAACAAACTTTTAAGAATTTTTCAAGCCTACTGATGAGTTGATTAGCACCAACGAAATGTCGTCGGCATATAGACAGCTGAAGAATACAGCAAATATTTTTTGAAAAGGTTCATTTTTGGACCTGAATTAATACATTTTAAATTTATGTTAAAAAATATGCGCTAAAATGTATTCCATTCATACATCAACTAAAATCCGAAAATGTTGCTCCTGTTTTATTTCCAAAAAAATAGCAATACCATAATTTAATTACCAAAGTACCTGTGTAAAGTAAACGCAACTGAATGCACATACATTGAGAAAGTCGCCAAGCTGTCAGAAAGTTAAATAATAAAAAAATAAAATACAAAGAAAAAAAAGAAAATTTAAAAAAAATCCGAGATGATTTTCTGCTTCTCAAGTGCGAAAGTTACGTTTATTGAGGCTCAATTTTTCGCTACGTCAGGCGCTTTTTCGCCATTTGTGTTCTTTAAAAATTGTTCGCGAATTTTTGGCTTTTTTCGCCATTTGTTTGTTTGTTTGTGATTTTTTAACCAGCTATTTTGAATTAATTCTTACTACCTGCTCTTCAATGTAGCAAGACAATATAAGCGATCGAAATGTAGTCACTCGATTTCGAATCAATTTGGATTCCCCTATTAAACTTTTGAAGCGTAAGAAGTAGAAACTTGAAATTTGTACAGGATATGAAGTTGCCAGGCCTCCATAGCAATAAATACCAAAAACATCCAAAAATTAAATTTTAAATGTTGCACTTTATATGGGGACACCCTTTAATTTGAATATTGACTTTAGTTTCTGAACCGTAAGCGACAGAGATTTAAAATTTTCACAGTATATGTAGTTTGCAGGCCTCTACAAATACCAAAAATAGCAAAGAGCTAAAGGTTAGTTGGTGTACATACACGGGGATATCCTTTAGTTTGAAAATTGACCTAAGTTTTTGAACCGTAAGAGACAGAAAATCTTCACAGTATATACAGTTGTCAGGCCTCTAAAACACATATACTAAAAATGGCTAAAATTTAAAATTTAATTTAACACACGGGGACATCCTTTAGTTTGAAAATCAGCTATATCTTTCGACCTGTAAGAGGTAGAGGCTTGCAGTTTACACGTTGTATGTAGTTCCCTGGCCTCAACTACAGCAAATACTAAAAAAACAACAAAAAGGTAAAAACTAAAGAGTACCCCACACCAGGGGAAATTTTGCACGGTAGTACTGAACACTGAATCTTGTATTTGGCTCAATTTATTTTATTTACTATTTGATGATTCTCCGCCAGTTATGGTTTTTGCCACTGTTTCTAGAAACGATTTGAAAACTAAAGTTATATCCTGCCTTTATTTGGCGTGCTTCGGGAGCTTCCACTAATTGTGTCTATTTATGATGTTTCTAAACAACTTTAAAGTTAATTTTCGCGTTTCCTAACTTTTCGCGAATTTTCAGTTTTTTTTCACAGTTTTGATTTTACTTCAAGTTAATTTAATTTAATTTCAACCCCTCAAACATACATTGCATATAATTTTCCATGAATTGGCAAATTAATACAATAACTGATCATTCAGTCATTATTGAAATATGCCGAAACCGGAAGGGCGTTTTAAAATTCACAATACTCGTAGTAATTCACGTGCCGAAAGCAGTGGCCAAAATCTTGTTACTCTTTTGTTATTGTCGTCCAGTGTAATGATTGTTAACATGCTGCTGATGGTGCTGAAAACTCAACTGGTAAATGAAGAAATAAAAGAAGCACGCTTGTATATGCACATGTACACATGTACTACAAGTTATTGTGTGAATACAAAGGCATGTTTTTGAGGTTTTATTTTGTAAATATTTTAAGTTCATTTCTATACGATCCCCCAAAAAGTGATGTCATTTGGTTCAAGAGCTGAATTTATTTTGTGCGTTAAGGCAGTTTACAAAAATAAAAAATAAAAAAAAAAAAAAAAAAAAAAACAATTTCGCTTGACTTTTTGAAACTGTTTGCTGTCTTTTTTTTTATTTTTAGCTTAAAAAAGTTTTTTCTGCACAATTCATTTAACGTTGTTAACCTCTGCTCTCAAATTGTGCATCATGAAACGATATTTACGTATTCACAGAAACAAATTTTATTGACTTATGTTGTTTATATGTATTTATACAGGCAAACGAATGAAAGACAGTGTTTGTTTAATATATCGGGTAATTTCTTTTAGCTGCATGAGAGCAGTTATCGTTATCGACCACCAGTCATCATCGGTCCTTAATTCTAACGAATAAGCAAAGAGTTGCCTTTTTCTAAATCGTTGCTTTCAAAAATCAATCAGCTAAACACCAACAAGGACACATGATTCCAATAATACTACTGACGAGATCAATCATTCTTTTAGAGAATGAACACTTTACAATATGGCTGCGACAACAATATTATGTTATCTATAACCAGGCACAGGTAATTTAATTTAAAGTCCTGTAAAAAAAACTTTTGGTCAGCGTAAACACAGTTTTTTGTCATTTCTCGGTCACTATCCAGGAAAATTTAAATATGTTTATAATCATTTGAAAAGAAAAAACAATATCTGCAACTATTTTATAATGAATATTTAAACAAGTTTTATTTGTCACAAACATAGCAGTTTTCAGCTATCAAATGCTAAACAAATATAAAAAAAAATTATTGTTGTTTTTAACAAAGTTTTTATTGTTGCCGTTGACAGCTATTTTTCCAATTTTTGTGTTGTGATTGCAAATCACAACAAAAGAAACCATAATACAAATAAATCAAAAAAAAACCGCAGTTACTAAAACCGAAATAAGACAATTGTGCAATACAAATTACGGAGCATATGAAAGGCTGTTTTAACGTGTGTGTAAGTAAGAGCTTTGAATGGTATAATATAGCATCTATATTATAGATGAGTATGTGTGTATAAATATTCATTTGCGCTCTGCAAATATTCTAATCGATTGTGCTATTGTAATTTTCAACTTTCAACCATACCATTGCCATTTGCAACCATATTACTAAAAAAAAAAAGATGTAGGATATTGCTGTCAAATCCAATAATAATATTGTCGTGAGGAAACACGTTTTTGTTATAATCAGCCAATATTGTCATATGCAACCTGCAAGATCAAAATAACAAATTTGAATTGACGGCAGTATGGTTGAAAATTACAAAAGGGTGGTTAGAATTGACAATAGTATGTTTGGATGGGTCATAAGTATGGTAAGAAATGACAATAATATTGTTGGATGCGACAACAATATAGTTGAAAATTACAATAATATGGTTAGACCTGACAAGATTATGATTGAATATTATGAGGAAAAAGGTTCCGCTGCCACATATCAAAATAATTATTTTGGAGGCGTAAGATTTTAATTTTTTTATGGGAGGCGTGGACAGTGTCCATGGGCCGGAAAAAAATTTTGGGGAGAAAAATTTATTGGAGATTGGTCATATGTTTGCCTCGTTTATGGGCACCCTGAAGAATATTAATGTGATGCAGTGGGGAAAATTTCACTTTCGAGTAGCCCAATTATGGATCCCAATATTTTTTTCAAACACACCGACCCAGCACCACGCTGCCTTAGGAGGGCTTGCACAGAAAACAACAAAAAAAAATTAAATCGGACGCCCCAAAAATGATTTATATGATGCGTTGCAGTGGAGCTTTTCCCCCATGTAAAAATTATCGAAATAGTGATGGCACAATATCAACAAAATTTAGTCCATATAAATCTATATATGTTATGTTACGCGGGCCGCCGGTCCTGAGGCCGGCTCACTTGGGTCCTAGAAAGGTCCCGTTGTGTCTAAATCTATATAAGAAACTGTCAAAATTATCTATAACTTTCGAGCCATACGAGATAAAGACTTCACATTTTCACAGGACTTGTAGTTACCTGGAGATAGAAACTTAAAATTTGCACTGGAATTGTTGACTGGCCGCTACAACAACAAATGCCAAAAATAACAAAAGATTACAAGCAAAAGGGTGTGCTAATACAAGAAACTGATAAAATTGGCTATAACTTTTAAGTTGTAATACCCACTACTACAACAGTACTAAAAACAGCAAAAAGTTAAAAGATAAAAGATGAACCCTCACAAGAAAATATGAAAAATAGGCGGTACTTTTCGAACTGTAAGAAAAAGAGCCTTGAAAAAGTTGCACTGGTTGAAAAAGTGGAAATTTAAAGGGTGTCCCCATTTGAAGAAAATGAAATTGCAAACACAATCAGTTCTCTATTTGCTAAGTGAAATGATGGGTGAAGCGATTTGCAAGATAGCCTGAGATATTTGCTGTGCGGGTCAGTCTAGTACTTGGCTGCACTTATAATTGTTTTTTTCTTTTAACTTTTTCTATAAAATCATATTGCCATAATTTTCTTTACTTATATAAATGTTTTCTGTATACGTTATACAGAAAAACTCCTACTCAAATAGTTAAAGATGTAAAAGAAACTTTCCTGAATATTCGAATTGATGTTGGTTGTTGCACAAGTTTGTTTTATTTTACATAACACATATTTGTAATTAGAATTTAACAAGTGACAATTAAATTAATTTATTCTAATCATTATCAATGAATAAATAAATATAAATGCAAGATACTTCTGCTTGTAACAAATACAATTTTGGAACAGCTACTTAAAATATTAAATAAATTAAGAAGCAAAACAAGTTTCTGAAAACTATATCTACTGCTGCAAAACAAATGTGAGAATAATTTAGAAGAAAAAAAAATTATATGACTTATAGAGCTGAAATATTTTTAGAAGGGGTTGTGAGTCCCTTCTTAATTTATTAAATCATACACGTCATACCACTCAATTCCAATCACTTAAGTTTGTTGGAAATAAGTTTCAATTGTCAGTTAAAGCAATAGAAAATTAGTTCCTTAATTGAATATAAATACATATCGCTTCTTGAATGCAACCAGAGTTATAAATGCAAAATTATGTACAATAACGTTTCTCGTATGGCATAAATTCATTGTCTTTTTTAACTCGCTGTTTGAGAAGAAAATTTGTGTTTTTTTTTTTTGCTTTGAAAATGCAAGCAGCTAAAAAAACTGGAAATGAGTTTTTTACAAAACCTGTTTTTAGAGTTAAAACTATAATGCATTAAACGAACGATATGTAATAGAATATATTCCAAAAAAAAAAAAAAAAAAAAACAGAAAACAAAAAACAAAAAAGCAGGGACAACACAAAATGTGTCTGTTCACATTAGTTAAAGCATTTTATAAGTCGCATGGAGCGCAGCTGTGAATAACGTTGTAAGTGGCACTTTTAAAAATTCTGTTTTTTTGCGCAAAATGGTTAAGATTATTCTTTTACATAATTGAAAAAGAAAATGGGCCAATGTTAAGTACTTTATTATGTCAGTTAGAGGAAGAAGGTTCGCATAAACAAAAATATTACATTGTTAGATTAACATGACAAAATGTTGATTGAAAAGCATGCTAAATTTGTACATTGAACTAAGTTAAATTTAACTCTACACTTAAATTGCTTATTGTTGCAAAGGCTGAAAGGGTATGGTGACTGCTCAACAGCCCGTCCTGAAGTTGTGATTCAAAACTCGCCGAAGCCTGACGAAAGACTTTGCAATACAAAAGCGAAATAAGAAATATAATATTCATTTCGATTCTTCACTGTATTGGCATCCACAGGGCGAAAGTTATTTCAATAGAAAAAAATCTCATTTTCAGGTTAGATAATACAAAATCAAGTTGAATTAAAATGAAAGTACCATGAGTCAAAATCGCCACCAAAAATCGTGATTGGTGGTGAGAATTCTTTTCGTTTTTCATGAGTGATAATGCGGGATTGAAAAAATTTTGCTCGTGAGCGTGCGTGACGTGAGGCCCACGACATGCTAAGAACAGAAATTCTCTATCGAGAGTATGGACAAATGTCTTCCTGAAAGAGTGCTTCCATCTCTGCAATTAGGAAATTATTTGCCTGATACAAAGACTTTTGAAATACCTAAGCCATTGTGCACGGATGGCATTAATTTGTTCTACTGTGATTAACTCGCATGTTACTTTGCTTTAATCACCCCGCGTGTAATAAAAAATTATTTGAAAATATATACATATGTACATATGGATAGGTATGCATGCACGTATGTGTGTGTATGTATGTGTAAGTGCAAGTGTGTGCTTAGTTATAGTTTTTACCAGTTTTTTTTTTTGGCTTACTTTGAATTAAGTTGGAAGTTGTTGTTGTTGCTGCTGTTGGTGTAGATAGATTTTGTGACTATTGCCGCTTCTTACCTTGTAATAGATTTGTTGAATGAGAACATGAATGAGGCATAAATTGGCCAACGTAGCAGCAGTAGAGCTTGTAGGCCTTAACGTCAACTTTAAGATAGCAGCAAAAACAACAACAAAAATTTAAATAGCGATACTAAAGTAATAACAATACTTTTTTTTTGTTTTTTTTAACAACGCAACACAAAATTATTGGCACAAACATGTGTGTGTGTGTGTGTGTGTGTGTGTGAGTGCGTGCACAATGTTTCTTCATTTGCTTACCGGTTTTTGTTTTTTTTCTTATTAATTTTTGTTTTAATAACAATTCAAATACTTTGTCTCATATTGATGCTTTTGTTGCTTGTTGCTGATGATGGTGATTGTTGCTGTAGTTGCCTCTTCGGTCACAACTCACACATATGTACATGTATACATCATGGGTATGTTTTGTTGTTAATTTTTTAAGGTTTTGGCAAATTAAAAAAAAAGAAACACAAACACCAGCCACTCGAATGTTTCTCAATATGTATGTATGTGTGTATGTATGTATGTATATGAAAACTACATTTTAACAAAACACATTACGAAATAGGTACATAAGTATGTAGGTAGGTATGTATTTGTATACTGATTGATGCCAATTAACTATTTTTTTTTAGTGTCAACTGCATTTAATAATTTGAATTTTTCAATGGTAGTTTTTTCACCACACTAAAACTTTTTTGTTAATTAACACTTGCAATTTATTTATTCACTCTCCCAGCCAGAAACAACTCGAATTCGCTGCCCAAAAAATTAACGTATGTATGTATGTATTACATTAATTTTTAACCGAAAATGCAATTATTTTAGCATTTATTTTCTCACTTGCAATTTATTAATACCGCTAATATTTCATAAGGAGTACAACATCAGTATAAAAATTCTTTTGGTTGTACTTTATATTAAAATAACTAAAAGTAATTCAAAGTCATTAATTCGATGGAGGTAAATTGTAAATGAATAGGAAAACAAAACAAAAATTAACCGTTAACCGTTTCATCACAACCAAAGGCTTTTAAACTCCGACGGCAACTAAACACGTTCATTTGATTTAAGACCAATTCACCTAGAAAAGCAAAATAAAACCAATAACAATGAGAAGCTCTCCCAATCCAGCAGAAGTGTCGACAACAAAAAGCCCCAAACAGGGTGACCGTCAGGGTTTCTAAAGTATCAATTTGCCACTTTTAATGAACAATAGTGGAGTGGTTCGATATAACTAATAAGGCAGTCCCATTGGCTGAACCGTTCATCATCTGACTTCGTAAAACAGTCATGAGAATATAGAAATGAAATGGCAGCCAAATCGAGATGGTGAAAGCTGTCTTTTTGACAGTTTTCACTAGTTGCACAAAAACTAAATGCATGTTATTTTTCTTGAAGTTGTTCTTATTGTAGGGAAAAGTTTACCTTATTAGTGGTGGTATCATGGTTCGGCTTTAGTAACTATAATGGCACCGATTGCCGTAATATGAAAAAGTCTGCTGCCAGATGATTACAGATTTGGCACGCAAAGCCAGTGTTGGTTATATTATAAAGCAGAAAATCCTCTTCGGCCGGGTTGTCAAGAACAAGTTTTGCATACTTATGAAAAAATTTATAAAACTACAATTAAAAAATACGATTTTGGATGCTTCAAACAGTTTATGAATTCGCTATTTTACGTTCTGTGCAGAAACGTTCCTCTGGCATCCTCTAGGATTAAAAATAATGTAAAAACAGTTTCAAAAATATTTTTTTGCCGCACCCACAGATACCGCCTTTTTAGTATTTTGTTTACTGTGTCGCCATTTTTAGTCCGATTATAAAGTTTTGTTTACCGTCGGTCATGGTTAAGTAAGAGCTACACTCCTATCCTTAATAGTTTTTTACTGCCTCATATAATCCTAGAGATGACTTTTAAAAATTCGTTTTGTACCTGCCCTACTGCTAAATATTTCTGAACAAAAATAAAGCGACCTTATTTCGATGAAACTTTTGCGTTAACATAATTTGTTTTTATAAATAAACAAAAAAGCTAGAACAATTAAAAAATAAAATAATTAAAGGGTTCTGAGATTTGGGGAAATCACTTTAGGCAAAAAGTGATGGGGTTGACATAGATTTTAAGGCACTATAGAAAAAATGCACTTAACTTTATAAGAAAAACTTTGCTGTGAATTGAAGTATAGCATACTTTTGCGCAACTTCTTATTTTAACAAATAACCCAAGAGCCATGATTATACAAACCTTGTTAGCGGATTCACTAACAACCCGTACAAAAATTCCCCTTTTTTTGGCCACTTTTTGAAATTTCTCAACGGTCACACTGGCTCCAAATATGTAAGTAAACACATGCAAACGACCCTGCCGGCAACTCAGTTAACTAATAATGAATTACAAGCTAACTTTTTTACAACTGGTGGTGGTTGACACTTAGATTATTTTCAATGGAGATGACTGACTATTTTAACATTACGATGTCCTAGGAGGTAGTCAATTGTCCGACGCTGCATTACTTTTCAACTAATTTCAAGTTAACTACTTCAAAGTCAGTACATACAGAAAAAAATGTACAAATCAAGGCTGATTTTACATTTTTCGGTGGTAATAGTTATTATATTTTATTAAATTAAATTTCATCACACTTTTTTTTTTTTTTTTTGTTAGCCTCTGGTGGGATTCGAACCACTAAGCCTCAAGACTGGTGAGCAGCCACCTTAACCCATTCAGCCATCGCTACATTTAAAACGAATGCGACAATAGGCAATTTAATTCAAGAGTTATTTACCGTGTATGTGTGTATGTTAGTATTTGAATTTTGAGTGAACTCTGCACTACGTTTCGATTGTATTGTAGCTAATTTGAAGCTAGTCCATAAAAGTTAACGTGAAGTTAATTATTTTAGTAGTCGACTACCAATTTGCTGGCAGGGGAATGATAGCAGTGTGTAAATGAATTGTATGTACCTATGTACATACATATGTATGTGCACTTTATTAAACATAGTAACTTCTCAAATCAGCGTTGCCAAAATTATAGTTTCAAAAAAATTTTGGGCTCTAATAGTGTTTGATACAAATAAGGTAAAATATTAGAATGGAACGATGTATGGAAAAAATATTATTTGTCTCAACGTTAAAACGATACTATACAGGTAAGCAGGTCTGTTCTGAAAATCACTTTGCTTGAGATCACATGATTTCCAAAAAACAATTGAATCAAAAACCTGAACTCATCCTTATCTTTAGTGATTTTTCTGATGTAACTGAAACTTAAACTTTTTTAATCCACTAATATTATTATTATTTACTTTGAGAGTTTTAGCTAGTTTTGCCTGCACCTTCAGCCAGAGATATAGCCAATTACATGTTTTGATCTGGCCAGGTAATTACATTAGATTTTATAAGCTTATCAATCAATAATATTTTCTATCAAGTGCCTTGCTTTACACGGGTAGGTATATGACTGCCTGTTCTTCTTTTGCATATTTGTATTAAGAGCAACAACAATTTTTCGATTGTTTTTGTTGTTTCCAATACAAATGCGCGAAAGAAAACTTTGATCGCATTTAGAGGAACAGGCAGGTTTAAACGAAAAAGCTGAAATTTTGATGAAATCAATTGCTGGCAACGCTGTTTTAGCTTGTAGTTGTTGAAAATAATTGCAAAGGCAAAAACATTAAGCCAATTCACAAGTCATACTGCCTGTTCCTCTAAATGCGAATGCAGTTTTCTTTCGCTTATTTCTATTGAAACAACCATTTTTGAATTGTTTTTATTGTTTTCAATACAGATGTGCGAAAAAAAAGTCGATCCCATTTACAGGAACAGGCAGTTAGTTCTGTTTAAATGTGAACTACTCATACATATGTATGTTAAATGTCATTAAGAGTCTAGTCCACAATATCGAACATTAAAATTTGCCAGCAGTTTCAATTTAAAAAACATTCATTCAAGAGACTGACTATTCATAAATTTTCTTTAAACAACTTCATCAATCTGTATGCATACATAATATGTATGTTTATAGTATGAAAAGATTAGATACATATGTTTAAAAATTAAAAAAAAATCATTGAAAACAATTTTCTTCAAAATCGCGATTGTCTGCAGATTTCAATACATACATATGTGCAATATTGTTTAATGCGTACCTAAATAAAATTAATTATCTGCACAATAAAACAAACCAATAATCCCCTACACCTGTTACAATTGTCGTGATCGTCGTCGCATTATATCGACACCATGGTCTAATTATCAGATCAATGCCATGATACAACTAATAAGGTAGCCTCATCAGCTAAACCGTTAATCATCTGACTACTTTAGGTTGTGAAGAGAATGCAGAGAGAGTCAGATAATTAACGGTTTAGCTGACGAGGCTACCTTGTTAGATGTATCATGGTATAAACGACTGATTTTCGATGTGATGACAATTGAAATATGGGGGAATATTCCAATACACATTTTCAAACTTCCTCTAGTTTAAACAGCAGCAAAATAATTCCTGCCTACATACCAGTCACATTTTGTGAATTGGCTCAATAAATGTTCGATAATTCGTATCTACCCACCTAGAGAAAAAAAATCATATTGCAAGTACAACAATTAACTGTTTTGCTTTAATTATTTGGTGTTTTCTCACAAAATTAAGCACAAAAACACATACGTACATACTTATGTACAGAAGTAAACAAAAGCGAAGAAAAACTACATGCATACATACATATGTATGTATGTATATGCACTTATAGGTATGTACATACATATGTATGTACATACATGTGTATGTAAACAACAAACAACTTTTTCTTCTTCTCCTGTCAGCAATCTGTGATTTTTGTTTTTAGTAAAAAACGGATTTATCAACTTGTTGTTTTGTTAACTTGTTGTTCTTTGGGGCTACGTGGTGGATACAATGAACCAGTGATGGAAAAGTTGACACGATCATACTTTATTTTTGTAATATTTGACTAACAAAAAAAGACTGTGTTCAATTCGCTGGGGCAATACTTTAATGTAAAAACCGTAATAAATACGTTCATGATAATTCATGAACGTAGAAAAAAAAAAACTCGACTAGATTATTAAAACTCACTTGCTTTAAAATATTGCTGATTGCTAGTGGACTGAGAGTTTTATTTTCACATCGTTTTGTCATAAAAAGCCTACAGCAAACCATGTCAATTTTACTTATTAAGTTTGATTCCGTATTTTTTGGGGAAAGTCCGGTAAAGCGAGAGGAATCATGAATTTCTCTCAATAATAGACACAAACAGCACTAAAGTACAGGAATTCGAATAAAAAAGAGCACAAAAGTACAAGCACAAGAATATTTCTCTCTCTCACCTGCTCGAACTTTGAGTACGGGAACAGTTTTCCTGCAAATTGGGATGCCACGGGCTCCCAATGTTGATTACGTGGCCACAGCTAATATGGGTCCAAGCGAAAACACTCAATATAGAGTATTGGTTGATATGAAAATGTAATGATAAGAGAAAATAATAAGTGTTCAACTTCACTTCTCTTGTCTTCTTTCAAAATTCCAATTTTCAATTCCAATTTTATCACGAAAAAAATCCTTCTCAATTTTGAGGAAGCAAAAAATCGAACTCAAACCTTAATAATAATATTAAAAATTTTAAATCATATAGTTCGACAATAAAGTTAAAAATAATATTTGGTTTTATTTTCAAGTCCCGAAATAAAAAAAGGCAACTGTAGTATTACCTGGAATTTTACAAAATATTCAATTTTATAGGGGCAAAATTCGATATTGTATAAATTATTGAGTAAAAATAATGTTAAACAACTACAAAATAAACAACAAACATACATGCGACAATTTGGCCCCTGAACTTCGATAAGAAATTCATGGATACATAAATGTTTCAAAAAGTGTTTTCCCTTTTTTTCTTAATTTTTCCACCAGCACCATCAACTATGAATGTAATTTATGCCCTTGACTTTCTTTTAAGTTTTGACTAACGCACACGCTTTTGACCTTTGTTAAGTTACATTTTCTAAAGTTTAAAATTTGATATTCTTTAATATATTTATTGCAATAACTTTAAAATCAAACAAAGCAACAGAAAAAAAATACACAAATAAAATTAAACTAATTAAAATTTAATTCATTTTTTTTTTTTTGTGAGAATTCCAACACATGTTTGAAATCAGACACAAGTTTAAGTGCAATCAATAAATTTTATTAAAATAGTACATACCCTGCCAGCAAATTGGTAGTCGACTACAAATATAATCGACTTATAGTTCATCCCTTTCGGACATTGAGTAGTCGACTACTAAAATAATTAACTTTACGTTAACTTTTATGGACTAGCTTCAAATTAGCTACAATACAATCGATTTGTAATTCACTTTTGGTATACTGGCTATAAGCTAGCTGAAACGTAAAAAAGTTAGCTTATAATTCATTACTAGTTAACTGAGTTGCCGGCAGGGTACCTACATGCATATGTATGTATGTACATATGTATATATGAAATAAATGTATACACCCTTCTACATATGTATTTGCGCCAAACGAAGGAAATTCTTAAGTCGTCTTAAGCAAAGCTCCTGATTCCCTTATTCAAAAGTAACCGAAAAAGTTTACTATTAGTTATACGTTATTTTATTTTAAAGAGGAATTTCACTTGAAATAAGTACTGTGTATGTGAAATATAAATCTGTATTGGGGAATAAAATCTTAAGAAACTGTTTATAAGATATTTGTGTTATATTGTTTGCAGTAATGCCTAGTAATATTTTAGAATAAATTACAACGTTGAAAATTGCTCTCCTCAAATAACAGTAAATCATGACACAATTAACAAGGTAGCCTTTTCGCTACAATAAGAACAACTTCAATAAAAATAACATGCATTTTGTTTTTGTACAACTTATGCAAACTGTCAAAAAGACACCACTTCTACATTTACAGAAGAGAGATGCACTGAGCTTACGCGGATTTGCTACCTCGTTTTGGCTGCCGTTCATCTCTGCAATCTCTTGACAACCTAAAGTAGTCAGATGATTAACGGTTTAGCTGACGAGGCTACCTTGTTAATTGTATCATGACAGTAAATCAACCTTAAGGGTACTTAAGACCAACAAATATGTTGAACAAACATGCTTGTTGGTTAGATTCATCTAACAGTGTAGGAAACAGATGTTTGCGGTTTTCAGTTGTGTTGGCCGATTATTATATTGTTAACGATTAGTTGTTTAGGTATTTTTTCATATGAATATGTTTACTAGAGTGATAAACTTTTATGAAAGAAGCCTCTCACTGTTTTTCAATTGCTTAAATTCAAAAGATTTCAAAGGGATCCATAATGTGTTTTAGGTTAATTATGTATTGCTGCTTATTCTAATTTGCCATTGCATTACGGGCTTATATGTATGTAATCAAAACTTAGCAGCATACCTAACTGTAAAATTTTTCGTTATAAAATTATCATACAGGGAAGATCCCAGCACAAGTTTTTGATTATACCTACATAATGTATAATAATAACTGTGTATTAAATATATATTGAGATAGTTTTATTGAAATTAATCCAAAGTGGGTATATTTAACTAAATAGTTATATGTAGATGCATTGCAAAATTGTATTAGATATAGATGATATGTACATTGCTTTTGATATTTTTCATACACTTACCGTCTGGCGTCATTACTTATGTGCTTACTAGGAATTCTCCAAACTTCACACCGAGACGGCACTTACACTTATTTAGTTTTTAACATTTTCTCGGCATTTTTCTGGAACCATTTATATATACAACCCATCACCCCAAAATTGCAAAACATAACAAAAAAAAAAACTTTGCAAATTATTTCAGGTGTTCTCAAATTATACGGCTGCGTTCATTCACAATTTAATTCATATTATATGCATATACATAAACGTAAAAGTAAAATATTGTTAATTTAATAAGAAATTTATTTTCTTGTCTTATTTTGCTCTAAAAAGATTTTTAGCAAACTTTTATAATTGTGAAACGGTAATATACAATCCATTAAAAAAAACCGTTATCGTGATTGATTAATTTCTCTTTTATGTTCACAATAGCATTTCTGACAGTGCTGCCATACATCACATGACACGGGCTGTTGCAAAACACATCAGCCCATATGTTTTTACCACTTTTTAAATAATTATAAGAAAATTATTATATACACATGTGTATAACTGGCAACTAATTTATGTATAGTTGTATATGTGTATGAAATTCGAGATCATTGCGATATCTCTGACGAAATATATAAGGGCTCTTCAGCTCCGTGTCGGCAACACTTTTCAGTTGACGTGTTTGCATCGTCATAATTTTCTATGATTCACAATAGAGACAGTGCTGACAAACGTCAACGACACAATAAATGTTGGCAAAAAAAGGAAGAAAGCATTGAATATTAAAAAAATTATTCGCGCATTAAAATTAATATAATGAAAAATATATGAATTTCACAATCCGCTAAAGGTTTTTTTTACTTTAAAATAAAGAAAAAACAATTTATAATATCAAGTAGCACAGTAATTGTGTTTGTCGAAGACTTCCAGACAAAGGTATGAATAGCAAAATATCGAAAAAAAATTATTTCTTTGCCAGAATTGAAAAAAGCGTGTGTTGATAATACAAAAAAATTTTTACAAACAACAATAAAACCAAATTTGTAGCAATAAAGAAAGAAATCATAATTTCTTTTTTTAATGCTTCGTTCATGTTTTAAGTATAATGCTTATTTTGCGTGTTAACTCACATTTTTTTTAGTGAACATACTGTTAACTAGCAAATCATGTCTGTGGATGCATATGGACCCAGTTCACAAACTTTAACATTTTTGGACACCGAGGAAAATGATTTAATTGGAGCTGATACTCAGGCCTCGGACTTTGATTATCGAGATTTGACCTTGGCCTCTCAAACACAGGCTTCCCAATTTGACAGCACTCTTGGAGTAAGCGGTGCCATTGGCAGTCAAGTGAGTATAATCTATATATCTGTGTATGTACTCATAAAGTGATGACATAAATATACAAGTTTTATAATTGATTCAAAATTTGTTCAGGGTTCTAAAATATGTTTCAATTTAGCGATTTTGTTGATATATGTATACATACATGCATGCCTACATAGATTTAAATTTACAGACATGTGTTTATTCTTTTAGTAGGTATTAGCTTATTGCCAAATGAGCAAACACTTTCTGCAATGAGGTATTTTTAACGATATTTTGTAAATGTTGCCTTTCTTAGCTGAAATTTAATATGAAATCCTTTCAACTGACAAATTGCGCTGTAGAATATAAGAAAATCTAGTGTGAACAAATACAGGTGTGACCTTCGCCATTTGAGAAGGCATATACATACATACTCTTGCCCCTACTGATAAATTTAAATTTTAGGGCAGATTAGCGTGTACCTACTGTGCGCCAGCTATTTATTATTTGAGTCCGGCCCACTGGGGTACTTTCCAGTTTCTTGAAAAAAAAATTATTTTTTTAATTTCCAAATACCAAAATCGACCCAAGATGTTTAAATGAACAACAGCTGTTTAGGGCAAATTGCTTGCATAGTTTTAGGTAAATAGGAATGTGTATTTTTTGTTGTATTAAAATGATTAACATTTTTACAAATCTGACAGGCTTGATTTCTCCATTTTTAGCAAAGAAAAAATCCAGCAAAAAGTAGGCTTTTCTAAGTTGCTGGACGTTTATTGATTTGGTGTACTATAAAGTCTTCTGATTTTAATTTATTTTCAGAGCCAGCGAAAATTAGATTTGCAATCTAGACTAGGCACTGTTAATGGCTCTGCAGACTTGCAGTTCGAAGAGGAAGACGAAGACAATGCCCTGTGCCCCATTGACATTTTACCGCCTCACGCTTGCAAATACTGTGGCATACATGATCCTGGTACTGTGGTTATGTGCAATAACTGCAAAAAATGGTTTTGCAATGGACGTGGTAGCACCTCAGGGTCTCATATTGTTAACCATTTAGTTCGCGCAAAACATCGCGAAGTCACACTTCACTCCGAAGGTCCCTTGGGAGAAACAGTACTCGAATGCTATTCATGTGGTGTGCGTAATGTCTTTGTTTTAGGCTTTATACCAGCCAAGGCTGACTCTGTAGTAGTACTGCTCTGTCGGCAGCCATGTGCAGCTCAAAATTCTTTAAAAGACATGAACTGGGATCAAGATCAGTGGAAACCATTAATATCTGATCGCTCCTTTCTGCCATGGTTGGTAAAGGTGCCGACCGAACAAGAGCAATTAAGAGCCCGGCAAATTACCGCCGCTCAAATCAATAAACTTGAAGAACTGTGGAAGGAGAATATTGAAGCAACTTTCCAAGACCTTGAAAAGCCTGGCATAGATACGGAACCGGCACAGGTGCTACTGCGCTATGAAGATGGTTATCAATACGAGAAAATTTTTGCACCTTTAGTGATGTTAGAAGCTGAGTACGATAAGAAGCTCAAGGAATCTCAAACGCAAGAAGGTATTGAGGTGCGTTGGGATATTGGTCTCAATAAGAAAACGATTGCCTATTTCACTTTGGCCAAAACGGATTCCGACATGAAACTAATGCATGGTGATGAGCTGCGTTTGCGTTACGTGGGGGAGCTGCACAAGCCATGGGATGCTGTGGGCCATGTCATAAAGGTGCCTGATAACTTTGGCGAGGATGTGGGCTTAGAATTGAAATCCTCTGTGAAGGCTCCCGTGCATTGCACTTCAAATTTTGCTGTCGATTTTATTTGGAAGTGCACCTCGTTTGATCGCATGCGTAGAGCTCTGAAAAAGTTTGCTTTTGATCGTAATTCCGTATCAAACTACATATACGCTCGTCTTTTAGGCCATGGCCGACCAGATGATCTGGATGATCTTGTTTTTCGTGGTCCGCCACCTAAACTTTATAGTGCTCCTAATTTACCAGATCTAAATCGCTCACAAGTTTATGCTGTCAAGCATGCCCTACAACGACCTCTTAGTCTCATCCAGGGACCTCCAGGTACAGGAAAAACTGTTACTTCAGCTACCATTGTCTATCAACTGGTGAAGCAACATGGCGGCACAGTGCTTGTGTGCGCTCCAAGTAATACTGCTGTCGACCAACTGACAGAAAAAATACATCGCACTAATTTAAAAGTTCTGCGAGTTTGTGCAAAATCTCGCGAAGCCATTGACAGTCCTGTAAGCTTTTTAGCTTTGCATAACCAAATTCGCAACATGGAAACTGGCAATGAACTGAAAAAATTGATGCAGTTGAAGGATGAAACTGGTGAACTGTCGTCTGCAGATGAAAAACGCTACAGAACTCTTAAAAGAGCAGCCGAACATCAACTTTTGGAAGCGGCAGATGTTATTTGTTGTACTTGTGTTAGTGCAGGTGATGCTCGTTTGCAACGTATTAAGTTCACCTCTATACTTATAGATGAATCTATGCAGTCCACTGAGCCGGAGTGTATGGTACCTGTTATATTGGGTGCCAAACAATTGATTTTGGTAGGTGATCATTGCCAGTTGGGTCCTGTGGTCATGTGTAAGAAGGCTGCTCGAGCTGGACTTTCGCAAAGCCTTTTCGAGCGTTTGGTGGTCTTGGGTATAAGACCCTTCCGCCTGGAAGTACAATATCGTATGCATCCGGAATTATCGCAATTCCCTTCGAACTTCTTTTATGAAGGTTCACTGCAAAATGGTGTTTGTGCTGAAGACCGTAAACTGAAAATTGATTTTCCTTGGCCGCAACCGGACCGTCCTATGTTCTTTTTGGTAACTCTAGGTCAAGAAGAAATTGCCGGCTCAGGCACATCTTACCTCAATCGCACTGAGGCGGCCAATGTGGAAAAGATCACAACACGCTTCTTGAAGGCCGGTGTAAAACCCGAACAGATCGGTATTATAACACCTTACGAGGGCCAAAGAGCGTACTTGGTGCAGTATATGCAATATCAGGGCAGTTTGCACTCTAAACTGTATCAGGAAATAGAAATTGCCAGTGTGGATGCCTTCCAAGGTCGTGAAAAAGATATCATTATAATGTCTTGCGTAAGATCGAATGAGAAGCAAGGCATTGGTTTCCTTAGCGATCCCAGACGTCTCAATGTGGCCTTAACCCGTTCCAAGTATGGCACTATTGTTGTAGGAAATCCGAAAATCCTTTCTAAGCAGCCATTATGGAATCATTTACTTAATTTCTACAAGGATCGCAAAGTTCTGGTGGAGGGTTCTTTGAATAATTTGAAAGAGTCGCTCATACAATTTCAAAAGCCAAAGAAATTGGTCAACACTCTAAATATGGGTGCCCATTTTATGAGCAACATGATGGCCGATGCCAGAGAGGCCATTATACCAGGCTCATTTTACGATCGCTCAGGACAATTTGGTTTTACGGGCACCACTACAGCCAACAATTATGGCTATAATTTCGGTAATAATTTGATAGGTGGTAACAACTCTGCTTTTGGTTTCACTAATGCTCATCTGCAAAATATGCCCGCTCACAACTCGGTCAACAATGTGCTAAATAACTACATGACTCCCCCTCATCCTGGTGCTGGTCTGGCAGGCGGTTTTAATATGCCCGGCTCTCAACGGCCCAATATGACACAGTTTGGTTCTAATCCCAACAATAATCCAGCAAACAATCAACACGGCTGGCACAATTTTCAACACGATTCTATCTCTTATATATCTGCGGAAAGAGCTCAGGCCGCCATGAATAATATGCCTGTACCAGTGGGCATGTTTATGAATATGAGCAACATACCGCCACGTTTCTACAATCAACACCAGCAAGCCATTCAAGCAGCAGCAAAACAAGGCCGTCGCACCTCATCCGGTGTTGCAGGCAATCAATTTAACCCATTGGCCACGAAGAACTCATCACTTAATAATAAAGCTCCTGGTAAAAATCGTAATGCCTCGACAATTTCAGACAATACGTCCGATAGTGCTGCTTCTGCGGAAGCTGCTTCAGTGTCGAATATCACAGCGGGTTCGGGCAATTCTTCGCAAACAACAGCACCCATATTTACGCAGAAAAATATGTCGCAACAAATGAGTCAGACAGTTTTTACCGGTTTGTCGCAGCAACCTGAACTGTCGCAAGATTTCGGCCAAATTTCACAAATGGATGGGATATTATCGCAGGATGTTAGTTTTGGAACGGTGAGTTGTGTTTTTCTTCTACGTCCTAACTACAACTTGTTACAGGGCAGTTAACGAAATGATTGTTATTCGTACTGCATTTATTTTCAGCATCCAGCATTAATGTATTTTCTTTCTGTTTTGCAGGACGCTCTTACCAATGATCGTTTAAATTTAGGACTTAATTCTCAGAGCCAATTTTCGCAGCCTTATTGATAGAAAACAAACAACAGGTTGATGATCTACAGCAACTAGAAAAGGCAGTAGAAGCAACAACAGCAGAAAGAACAACATAAGCATCTGAAGTAAAATCTACAAAAGAACTATTAACAGAACAGCCAAGAAAATTTTTCACAAAAACGAATCAAAACAAACAACTTTGAAATAAAAGGAGGATGACACCGCGTACCACGTTAACTACAAGAGCTATATATAAATGAAAGGTTTAAAAGACACTTTATCAACCGAAAGCAGCAACAAGGCACATTATAGTAAACAATCAACTTGCAGTAACAATTTGTTAATGAACAACTCCAATCGAGCGGTTATTTATACTACTGCAGCTGCTCCAGGACACATAATTTTCTTGCAAGTTTTACGCATTGAAGCATTGACCAACCGAAAACTAAGAAATAAACAACAAGATATTGCATTCTTTGACATGAATGCGATTGGATAAGTTTTCCAGTTGACTTCGGTGCCTGAAGACCGCTTTCGAAACTGACAACAAATTGAAAGTGTGCTTTTCTGTTGTTATAAAGCAATCATACTTTTCTAATGGTTCAAGCCAAGTTTAAAGCCAAAAACATTAAAAAATGACTACAAAGCTTAAGAACACACACACACAACAAAAGATTTGCTGTTGCAAAATATTGAAACGCATTTCAACCTGTCAACACCAAAATGTGTTTTGTGTTCAAATGACGACCATCCATACAAAAAGATCACTAATCGGTTGTAATGAATAGGAAAAGCAAATACAAAGGAATGTTGAAAATATCAAAGTTAAGCTAAACATCGGCTCAGATTTTAAGAGCATGTGGAAAATGTTACTTAACAATCATTAGATTATTGCATATTAACTTGATGATTATTGATATTTATTCTGTACACTTTTCCTTATCACATTATCACTCCTCAGCTTGATGTTGTTTGGTCTCGAGGTCATTAAAAGCTTTGTGTACAAAAAAAAAAAAAAATACATAACATTTAATTTTCACTTTTCATTTAACGTAAATGAACAATTTTTTTTTATTTTGTTTAAAAGAATAGAAATTTCCTATTTTGTTGAACTGTTTGTTACAAATAAACATTGCAAAAATGTTTGTTTTCACACAAAACTCATTGAAGACGCGTTTGATCTTTTTTTCAAATCGGTACATATTTAAGACGTCTTCTGTAATTTTATAGTTTTTGTAATGTTTGCATGTTTGAAAAGAGAGAGGGAGAGATAGAGAGGAAAAAATGTTGGCAAAAATATTTAATACCAGGTCGACAAGTTTATTATAATTTTTATTTGTATGCTTTTTTTGTTTTCATGTTACAAGTATATTAGAAAAAGAAACGATATGCATGTACATATCTAATTCGTTAAGATGTCGGTCATCAAAATTTTGCAAAATGTAAAACAAGAACGCTAAAATAAAGAATGAACATACATTATTGCAATAAATGAATTGAAATTTTCATTTGTTTGATCTTAATGGGGTAGAATTACAAATCTTCATCTGAAATCAAAAAGTAAGTACACATTTTACTATTTTTTTTTTTTTCTTTTACAGCAGAAGCTAAAAGCAATTCCTTTTTTTTATTAATTCAATTTAAGAATCAAGCCTGCAAGGCCAAATATGATTCATATTCTACTTCAATAACGTAAAGTATACATACAATAGTTCTGAACAATAATTCATAAAAACTATTGAAGGTTTATTACACGTTTATTTGACAAATATTCCGTAGAAATACTTCAAATAAGAGCTTAATAAACTTACAATAATTATTATGAAGATAGCCTTAAATTTTTAAATTAAATTGGAGAATACATATACATACATATAATTTTTATTTGATGTTTCTAATTCTTGAAAAAAAAACTAATTTAATTACAAATATTATCCTGAAGATGTTAAAAAACTGTTGGCGAAATATTGAATAATATTGTTAATAAATTTTATATTGAACAAAACGATCTGAATCTGCTTAAATTGGAGAAAAAAATTTAATTATAGATTAAAGACTATGTAAGGTATTTTTTTTTTTATGTATATAGAAGAAAGGTATACATACCAGCAGGAAGAAGCAAACGAAAAATCAAAACAAAAATTTTTCATTTGTTCAAATCAACTTTCCATCCCACAACAACTTTCATTGTTTCAATTTACTTTCTACCGTTTATCTGTAACTAGTCGCTATAAAGCGCAGAACTTTTCTCTCTAACCGGATGTCCAAAGAATCACTTTCACTACTATCCTCAAAAATAGCAATAGTAAACTTTCAAATATTTCACTGACAATAAATTAATTAACACACACGTCTAAAATTACGCACACAATTTTTTTTAAATGTATTTTTCTACCAACCGCTTTTGCCAAACTAACCTTGAAATTATATTAAAACAGAGACGCTAAATTTATTGCGCGGAAAGCGTGTACCGCAGGAATAAATAATTGCAATTTTCCTATCGATCGATATTTCCTTCCGTTCAATTTTTCAGCCCATTAAATAGCTATTTAGTTGAACTACATTTTTTTACTTTGTATTGAGGTGTGTCGCCGAGTTTGTAGGAAAGTGAAAGTTTTCAATTCGTAACTTCTCTGTTATTATCATTGATGACTTGAGAAAATATTAATAAGTTCTATTTTTAGAGCTAAAGGAATATACTTCAACTGGCTCTCAAAACATATGTATATGTATATAAATAATTAAGTTCATTTACAGGAATTTTATTTGTTATATTATACTTACCAAACTTGTTCTTTTTTTTTCTGAATAAAACCAACCTTTTCCGCTGGAATGCTTTCTTTTTTTATTGCTTTTTTTCACAATTCTTTATAATTGTTTGTGTTTGTTGAAGTTTGAGCATTTTCCATTCGTTGTACAATTAGGAGGAAGTATATGTATGTTTGTAAAAAGTTTTTAATTTTGTTTGTTTTTGTTTTTTAAGAAAACGGAGAGAAAAAATTGAATAAGTAGAGTTAATAGAATTAAGGATATAATAAAGTGGTGGGAAAGAATAAAATATATAATTTTGTAGTACTGGTGAAAACTATTTGAGAAACGTTTACAAATTTAGAAAATAAAAGTTGTGAGAGAAGAGAATAACAATGATGATAATCGGATTGTCGTACAAGATGATGTTTGTAAATTATAAACATAATTGGAATTTAAAAAAAGCTCTGATTTTACAAAAATAAATTTTTAGAAATATATTTTAAAAGATGTGCAGCATTATAACTAAAAAGAAGAACAATTTATTAAATAGAATATGCTATTTATGTGTTTTTTAATATTTTCGGAATAAAATGGACTTTTGAACAAAAAGAAAAACCGGAAAATGCACGACTTTTAAATCTACACATCTTTTTTACAAACAAATCATTTTGGATTTTAAGGAAGTAGGTGTTCAGAAATCTAAAGAGACCTTCACAGAAGGGACGGACGTCTTATTTGTGTTTGACTTGTAAATAATATTTTTAGTTGGAAAAAAAAATAAATAAATAAAAAGTTATTACTGGCTTCAACTTTTTTAAAATTTTGTGAAATGGAACGTTTTCTTTTTTTTTACTTTTTTGAGTTGCTCTTAATACAAAAATATGAACTTTAATTGAGTTGTTTACGTAAATGTTCCAAAAACAATATAAGACATGACTAATATATACATCTTCCAATTTTCTATTTTGTTTATTTTTTACTTTTTTGGTTTTAATTTTATTTATTTATTTGTTTGTTGTTTTTTTTTTGTGTTTTGGAAGATGAATTTACACATTTCAAGAATTTTTTTTTGATATTGAATTGCATATAATTTCTATTTCTATTTCATACCTATTTTTAAACAAAAAAATTATTATTTTTTTAAGACTTTTTTAACATTTTTATATATTTTTTTTACATTTAATTTGTTATATTTACTTTTTTTCTTGCTTTTTGTATTTCCTCATGAAAAAAGTTTAAGAAATTTTAATCTGTAATTCTTTGTTTTATACTTTTCTATGGTGTTTGTTTCGCTTGAGAAATTTTTTGTGTTACATAAAAGATTCTGCAAAAGATACGCATTTTGTTTAAATGAGTTTTTTTTTCAATTGTTATAAAAAAAATAAATATTAAATTTTAAATTTTAAAGCTATTTGATGTGCCTTGTGTTAAAATAAATCGGTTAAATATTTAACGAGCTATTCATAAGATATCATTTATCAAGCAGGTGAGGGAAAGCGAAACCAAAGCAATTTTATTAATATTTCTGTATTATTTTCGGTCTAAAAATAGATCTAATCAATTGCTTTCTGCCTTTCTCAACCGTCTCGACGCTACTGACGGGTTGAGTTGCATCAACGAAATGTCGGCGACATATACGACGTCTGAAAGAGACAGAAACCAGTTAATTATGTCTAGTTCTAGACCTAAAATAATACATTTCAAAGTAACTAGACTGTTTTTGTTTTAATATTTCTGTATTAAAATGATTTTTTTTTTAACACAAATTACAGTACTAAGGGTTTTCACGAAGGATAGTGCAAACGAAGGAAATGTGAGCAAAAATACTCTGCTTTCTTTCACACAACAAAATGTGTGTATTTGCACTTTGCTTCATTTGCACTAAAAAAAACTTGTGCAAATAGAAGTCTGCAAAAATGCTCACTTGAAAATAAATAATGTAAAAAAAAAAACTCGAGGCCATTAAATTATAAGCCACGTCTAATGGAGACCCTACTCGTCTCTGCTCAAAGAGGCGGTTGCGTAAAGCAAAAATCCAAACCCGGAGTGCTGAGACGTTGACGGGTCTAGGCACTAGAGAGAATGAATGATATTATCTTGTATAAGGGAGCTCACATCACTATGTACACAAATTACACTGCCTTGCAGACGATAACCCAATACATGTCACAGGTAAAGGAATTTATGTCCTAGAAACTAAAATTAGAATAGGAAAGAATTCAAACTATTTGGAGTGTGAGGAGGCCAAAGGGATAGCGAGTCGTTTATTAAATAAAGAGTTCACCTCAGGAGAAGGCGTGGTTGACTGCCATAATTGTTTCACGAGCCCATTTAACGAATCCTGTATTAAGAGACCATTTCGTTCAAATCATGTACATACAAATTTTACAATTTACATTGCCTATTTATGAGCTGTGATATTTTCTAAATTGCCCAAACATCCTTACACTTGTTGTTTGTATGCTACCTTGTAAAGAAAATTCACTTGGCTGACGTGAACAAAGTTGCGTGATCTCGAAACAGTTGCACGCTTTTTAGACATTTGAAAAAAAAAAATGGCAAGACAACGTTATATGAACGAAGATGATATTTATGGTATGCTCAATTCGGAAAGTGACGCTGATATTTCACACTGTGATATTGAATCTGTTTCAGAAAGTGATGTGGTCAAACTCAGTTTGAACCTTAGTAATATATAAACACTATTATATATTGAAAGAATTGCTCCAAAAATGAAATATTATAGATATCCATGAATTTTTCATGGATTTTCCTTGAATTTAAAACACCGCTTCGATATTAATTTAATCAAACTACAAACGCTTTGTTAAAACGTGTAGCTTAAGGAATAGCGGTAGCTAAGAATAATTAGTTTTATGAAATAAATGTATTGCCTTTCGTGAGCTTGAAACAGCAACATACCTTTTTTCTTCACAACTTGAAATTTAATTTCTCAATAAATTTATAACTCAAGAAACTTAAATAAACCTCGTCTTGTTCTGAGAATTATAAGTAAAGTAATTCAAGTTACAAAAAGGTGCAGATTCAAAATCAACAAATTATTCCAGCACCAGTGAAAAATCTGCGACAATTAGAGGAAAACATGGAGAATATAAATTTCAGCTTAAGCGAAAGCGATTCAGAAGAAGCGATACCTCCGAAGAGTCCATCGACTGTTACTATTCCGGAATCTCAAGATATTCTAAACGAATTAGGTATACCTCTAAATCTTCCAGAGGAAGAAGCAGCGAAAAAAGCAGAGTCTTCATCAATCAGAAGTTGGGTTAAAGCGTCAACAATTATGGAAATTCCTTCGTAAATAAGTTCCAATTTGGAAAATATTCAAATATGAATTTGAAAAATGGGCAGTTATCAAATCAACTCCAACAAATAATTTTGTACAACTTCATTGTCTTTTTTTGAGCATTTCCCTTCAAATAATATTAAAAAAATAAATTGTTTTATTAATACCAAAACGTTTAAGCGAAGTTCTTTAGCTTCACGGATATCCAAAGAGATTTTTCTTTTATGTTGAAATCTTTTTTATATTTAAATTCTTTTAAATCATGTACGCATACATTTGTATAGTTTGCAAACGAGTCTTACTTTTTTTATTTGCTGTAATTAGGTTTTTTTTCAATGGATTAACCCTCTGTATCATGGTGTAGACTACAGGCAACATACCGTTGGGATGCCCCTAATTCAAAAGAAATATTTTATTTGACATAATAGATCACTGTTGCATATAGTATATCCACTGATCTAACAGGTGTGTAGCAACAACAACATTGCGGGGGGTTTTTCGCAGGTAATTTACATTTCTTCTTTGGCATTCTTTGTTGGCACACGGTGCCGGTTGGCGGTAATTTCGAAATATAAAAATATACAGTTCTGATTTTTTTTTCTTGTGTTATATTAACAAATTAGAGAGGTAAGTTTTAAAATTATATTGTGAACTATTTTTTGTGCGCATTTTTTACCTTTTCTTGTGGCTTTTGCTGGCAAATACAGTACAGAGTAATTTTTTTCTTACACCTGTTGTGTTGATTGGGGTTTTTATGTTTTAGAATGTCACGTAAAAGACCACTTAGTGAGCAAAATATTATTGATAATCCAAATGAACTTGAAGATAGCGAGGATGGATTTGATTCTGACGACTATAGCGTTGCAGATCCCGATTTTACTCCTATAAAAATTTACCACTTACCTCAATGTTGCCTAAAAGCAACAATCCCTATTTATATGAATTTCTTCCCTAATAATTAAAATAAACAAAAATAAAAAAAAATACGTGTCTCTTATTTTACTTTTAGCGCCTCACATATAAAAAATCAAATAAATCGCAGTTGTTCGTGACAGAGGGTTAACTTTTTCAAAAGAAGATTTAAGTATTCATTTGCAATTTGTGATCTTGTACGCATATTTATGCTGCCTAGCATATACAACAGGCGTCGCCTTACAGCTCCTTGTAGCAATTAGAGGCTGCGAGGAAACCAACTTTATTGGCGCAGGATAGGATACCGATAGTATAGACCAACAGTAATAGAATACAATAAAGTCAATTGCCACCCGCACACAAACTTCAATTGTAAAAGCAAATGTAAAAAGAAATAAAAAGAAAAAATCTGTAACCAAATTGGCTTCAGTTCGCAGTGTGACCGTGGTTAACAAAACACCACCACAGGTCTGACACCTAATACGATGCCCAATATGTTACCTGGTTCGATATCAATTGCCACCCGCACACAAACATCAATTGTAAAAGCAAATGTAAAAAGAAATAAAAAGAAAAAATCTGTAACCAAATTGGCTTCAGTTTGCAGTGTGACCGTGGTTAACAAAACACCACCACAGATGTCAGACCTAATACGATGCCTAATATGTTACCTGATTCGATATCAATCGAATCCACCCGCACCCACATATTAATTGTAAATGCAAATGTAAAAAGAAATAAAAAGAAAAAATCTGTAACCAAATTGGCTCAAGTTCTCAGTGTGACCGTGGTTAACAAAACACCATCACAGGTCTAACATCTAATACCTAATACGATGCCTAATATGTTACCTGATTCGATATCAATCGAATCCACCCGCACCCACATATTAATTGTAAATGCAAATGTAAAAAGAAATAAAAAGAAAAAATCTGTAACTAAATTGGCTCAAGTTCTCAGTGTGACCGTGGTTAACAAAACACCACCACAGGTCTGACATCTAATACCTAATACGATGCCTAATATGTTACCTGATTCGATATCAATTGCCACCCGCACACACATATTAATTGTAAATGCAAATGTAAAAAGAAATAAAAAGAAAAAATCTGTAACCAAATTGGTTCAAGTTCTCAGTCTGACCGTGGTAACAACCACAGGTCTGACACCTAATACCTTATACGATATCTAAGCCGGTACCTAATATGTTACCTGATTCGATACCTAATCAGATAGCTCATCTGATTCCTAGTAGCTAAACTGATATCTAATGTCTGATCTAGTAGCTAATGCCTCACCAGATGGCTGATATGATACCTAATTGTAGAATAATATGATTTTATAACAAGGTTCACGCTTGTTATGAAATAATTCAACAAGAGTTCATTCACTCTTGTTATGAAATAATTCCAAAATAATATTGAAACACAGCGGTCTAGAGCCGCTACCACAATGATAATTCGATTTGTTTATTGGCGACAGACATGCCTTTCAAGAGCCTAGTGAGCTTTCTGCCATGGCTTTGCCTTACGACAGAGAAAGCAAAAATGACGGAGCCTGACAATAAAGAACTAACAACTAAACATAATGGTTCTTGTGTCCATACTGCTTGCCAGGGGTACATCAGTAACACAGGCTGGTAAGGAGAGGATGAAATAGGCCGGAAAGCTCAAGCTCCAGGCACTGAAGGAAAAGTACGGTATAGCCACGACAACGGAGAGGACCTAAACCTTTTCACGCATAGCCGCGGCCCACCCCAAGGTGGCTTATAACTTAATGGCCTCAGGGGTCCTCAATAGACCCATCTCTATAGAGTGTATGGCAGAGAAGAGCTATAATGATTTCCCTTACACTCTTAAAAACTTTCAAGGCAAATTATTAGATTTGGTATATGTCAACGAGCCTAAAGAACGAAGGAAATCGTCTTCGATTTCCGCAAACTCTTCAATATCTTCCGGATAAGAGTTGCACAGAGTTACAGATGAAAGAGTGTGTTTTCACACAGTTGGCGAACACTTGGATGGATCATCTAAGGTTCCAGAGGGAGGTTACGAGTAACGTATTATTATCTAGATTGCGGTGTCCGTTTGATGACTCTATGTTAGATAGACGGTTTAGGGCAACGGTATCAGACATTTTTCCAAGAGGACGACGCTTTTCAAATAGTGTCGTTTTGCGTGGGCTGCGTGACATTACTTCATTTATATACTAAACTAAAGACAATCGTTTCGATCCACTTACACAGCCTGAAGACCCTATATCAGCCCACAATTGAAATATGCTGCAATAGCTGCTCTCATACTGATAAACAATTTGGTTTTAAGCGCGCTAATCACATCGACTTAAATGCACTCCTCAGCTCTACTAACTGGTTTCAGTTGCTTAATATCCAAAGTGGAGAATCGCATAAATTTGGTGCTATGTATGGTAGATCGATTTTATAGTACCTTGTGTGATTTTATGAACGAATGTGTACCTTGCCGTAAAACTGGACCACCATGGACACCAGACTGCTTTCCACATTAAAAATAAAATAAAACAAGAATTTCAAAAAATTCAAAAAGTTCAGTCGGACAATTATTTCATAAAATACTCGACTCTTCGTCCAGAGTATAATCGGCTAAATATGCACTTATACAACAGCTATCTAAGCAATACGAGAACAAACCTCCTACAAAACCCGAAATCGTTTTTCAAATTCGTAAATTCTAAAAGAATATCTTCTAGTTTACCAACGACGATGAAGCATTAGGACGATGAATCTATTGAGGATATAACAATAAGTGATATGTTTGCAGACTTTTTTCATCAATGTATTCTACGCGCACTACGAAGGGGAACGTCGAATACCCAATAAAATTATTTCAAGCGATAATATATACATACATCCCAACAGTCTACACATCGCATACAGTTGATTGCTTAAAAACTTTTGAACCATCAAGCCTCATTACATATGTACAAGATTTTTATCACTGGATATCATCTACGTTTTCAGTGCAATCCGAAACGCCTGCGGGTGAGAGTAAAGTGGAAATATCGCCAGAGGAAGCCAAAACTTCCTTCGTCAGATCGTTGACAGATATGAGCGCAAGGGCTTTCGGAAAAACAAAAGATTTTGTATCTGGTTTGAGAGTTCCTGATTTTATAGGACAATTGTTTATAAATAAATGTACGTATGGGAGGGAGTGTTGACGATAAACGTCAACATAATGTTGTTTAAAAATATGCTTTAGGTGGTGCCAAAATTTGTGTATGGTTGGGTAAAACTATCAGCCCAATGAATTGGTTCCGATGGATGTTTGGAAAAAAGAAAGACTTTGGATGAGTGAAGTTGAATATGCTGTTGATCGACGCACAGTGGCACATTTGAAGAGATGGCGGCCAACAAGAAAACTTAATGTGTATAAAAACAGACAAAATTAATAAAGATGGTCAGTATTGTCAAACCGATGGCTAAGTTCAGTCATAACGATCTTGCTAAAATTTATTTTGAAGAAAAAAAAAAAAACAAAAACGATGTTATATTACACATTTTAAAAGAACCTTATTTTGAGTTGTGCGACCATTTAAAAAAAATTAATAATTTTTTAACGCGATTAAATAAACGGTATAACGAATGTTATAGAAATAAAGAAAAAATGTTTGACTGCAACAAACAATGGCTTACAAGCGAACTTGCATTTGAAAGCCAACAATTCAATATATAAGTGTACTTTAACAAGGCCCGATTTTAAAGTTAATGCATTAAATTGAAGCTTAAGATGTCTTCTACCCGACAAAAAAAAAATTCATTAAAAAATTTCAACCCAGTCAAAAGTTATAGAATTTTGACCGCCAACACACTAAATGTGCCACTGTGCGACGGTACCATAACAATGCCATCGAAAGTGGAAGACTGGCTGGAAACTGTGAAAACTCCAGAAAACACTTCCTTAAACTCTTCATCTGTAAGTATATGAATTTTCTTTATTTTAGTTCTATTTAAATAAAACTACAATAAATCGAAAAACATAAATTTTATATCTTTTATATTGTTTGTTGGGTTTATGGGGTATAAAATACATTCGAATTTCGAAAAGTATGAACGTTCCTGAAATAAGAATAAACATTCTTAAACTAAACCTGAGTCAGACTTGAAATAAGCCCACATTAATCTTACTTTAAGATTGCATCATTCTTAGAACAAGATTTTTATTCTTAAATTAAGAGCGAAGCAGCTTAAATACCAACTCAAGAATTATGGTTCTAAAAATAAGATTCTCGGCTTGATTTTAGAATGTTCAAGCTTAACAGACTTTTATGTCGTTTCCAACTTGATTTAAGTCCGATAAGATTAGAGTCTTCCGTCAGTGTAAGTAATTGTCAGTTGGAGTTGGTCAAATCATTTTGCGCTCTCCACTTTCTGTTGGATACGAAATTAAATTTCATTTAACACGCGGTAAATGGAGGTAAATAAAGCCCGTGGAGTGCTAGCGTTCAATAAAAGATAGTCAAAAGAATTTAATGATGCCAATATTACTAAACACTTATTTACTGCACTTGTAAGACCTATCCTAGAATATGGTTCTGTTATATGGGACTCGCACAATACAATATAAAACGGGATATTACTCACGTTTCTAGTGAACCATGTTTTAAAGCATTTAGATTTTTCTTTTCACTTTTCAAAATAATGACATACATACATATGTATGTATATGTATGTTTTATGTTATCCACAAGCCTTTAGTAAATTTTGTAATCATTTTCAGTCTTATAAATTATATAAAAAAATTGATGAAATTCATCCAAAAAAATGTTTGTAAATTGTTATTATTATATTTAAAAATTTTAATAAATTGAAAAAAAAAAAAAAACATAAAAATTTGTTTATCACCTATGAATCAAATATTAACCACTGTACCAGTGTAGGGGAAATAAATCAATATTAAATCGACGGTGGACGTTGTAAATTTAAAAACACTACCATATTAAAGCGAAGATGAGCACCCTCAATTCAAAAATCTTCATGTTTGATTTAAAGATATTTTTGCGTTAAATATACATATATAGAAAGTTTTCAATTCAACGTTAATCGTTTTTTATATAAAAATGCAACTTTTTTAAGTTAAATTAGCTTTGAATCGCCATTGATTTCAGGTCAACATTACTTTCCGTTGAACATTGTTGAATATATAAATTTCCGGCTTTGGCTGTTTTTTGTTGAATCAAGGTAGAAATTGTTGATTTCCTGCTGTTTTTTTCTTAGTGTATTTTTAGTGGTTTCCAAGTAGCAAAAAGATTTTAAAATCTCATAAACAGCAACATATTAAAAAATTTAACCAATTTCTTTTAAACACCGACACTTTCGTAATACATAATTTTGTTAATCTAATAACACTATCACACAATTCCTTTTTTTTTTTTTTTTGGTTTGCACAACTCTCTCATTCATTCATAATCTTAAAATGTATATCTTTAAAATATTTTTTTTCTATAAAATATCAGTCTTTTTGTAGTTTGCAGTAAATTTATGTTTAAATCGAAGTAAAAGTTATTAAGGACTAGAATAAGATGTTTGAAGAGAACAACAATAGAATTATTAGTTCTCATTAGAAATTTGTTCCCTCGTACGAGATAAATTAATAATAAAAAATAAAATGACTTTTTAAATTAAACTTACATTAGTAATTGACTTAAGATCCCATATTCAACACGTTGCCTTTTGATAGCGAATTTTTAATGTTACCGATGGCAAACGTTAGCTTACACAAGTCTAAGTTATCACTCAGCAAGAATAAATAACAAAATTAAACACATACCTTACTCAGGATGCCAAAGCGACGACTGTTCTGCTGCTGGTAGTATTATTTCCGTTAACATTTTTTGGACCAGTTGACGAAGACGGTGAAGTGGTAGAGAATGAAAATTCTTTAATTTCACGTGGTGTTAAAGTTTTATCTATATCATTGTAAAGTTTACCCAATTTACGCGCTGTATCGGTGTTAATTATTAAAGAGTTGTTTGATGCAGTTAAATCAATCTCACCTCCATCAGCACAATAATTACCATCCACATTTACAACAATGTTTTCATTGTTATATCCTAAAGATGAAGATGTGTGTTTTTTAAACTCCTCGCCTGCAGAAGTAGAAACTCTGAAATCTTTTTCACAGTTTACTTCGAGACTAGTTTTCATTTCAGGAAATGCTGTTGCGTAGACTGCTGAGTTTCGGTGCATATTAGAAATTTCAATTGCATTAGGCGATGGCAATAAAACTGTTGAAAATAACGAGTTTAAATCTAATGTTTCCTGTAAGATACGCCAGGATGCTATAAACACTGCCTTTACTCGTTCAAATGTTTGAAAGTCATATACAGAGCGCGCTGTGTTAGTTAAATCGAAAGGTTCTGAAAACAACGAATGGAATTTTAGCTTTATAGTCGAACTAACTATACATATGATTTGCAATTGTTAATAACTTTATCGAGCTTGAGTTCGTTTTTACTTTTTTGCGGTAAAACAGTAAAGTTGAAGACTTATTGGCTGCGGTACATATTATGGCTGTTTCACGACCACCATGTCGCTCCTCAGCACCCAAATTGCTTAGAACCCAGGCCATGACTAATTGTATACTGTTTTTAAGCAGCAGCTCATAGCCATCCTACCCCCTGACTTCATTCTTCATTACTGACTGTCTATATTTAATCTAATTGATCAACTTTCCATTTCATTACTGTGTTTTTTACGTTGATTGAAATATATGTTATATTCTCCCACCAACATGCAATTGGTAATTGTTTATTTAAATAAACAAAGACAATGTATAAAGAAATAATTGCAGCTTTATAGCTTTTAGATGAAATTGTTAAATAAGGAAGTTTTCAATTGTTTTTGTATTCTTTTTTTCTTGTAGCATAATTTTTGAGTGTTCAGGAATTTTCATTAACGCATTTTTATAAACCTAAAACATGTCTTTTAGACCATATACATATGTACATGTGAATGTAGAGCTACGGTCACATATAAAATCTTTCTGGTTATCTTTTATTTTGTGTAAATACAGACATACAAACATCTAAAAATGTATACAAATTCACATGGAAACAGTAGCAAAGAGAAAAAAACAACAGAAAAAACATGTATAAAACTTTAAATTTTGCAAGAGCATATTTTAAGGTTATGTTTGCTCAATGAGCAAGTGCAACATTTAGATCAAATATGTATTTTTTTTTATAAATTTAAATTAACAATCAAGCCTACAAGGTCAACTATCATTCATATTCTACTCCAATAACATATAGTAGGTAGTACAATAGTTATGAAGAAGAAATTAAAATTAAAAATTTAATTAAACCCTAAATAATTTTGTTATTTGTTTTTTTAATAAAAAAAAAAAACAAGTTAAAAGTTTTTGGGTATAAATAATGCAGGTAAAGTTTATCAAGTGCTTACCTTCAATGCATAATTCTTTCCACTGATGTGGATCGTTTTTGAGCGATTTTGCTACACGGCACATGCTAACAGGTATAAGTCCTCCAGTTCGTACAGATATGGCAAATTGTGCATAACTAGTAAAACAACAAAATGTTTTTATTATTTTTTCCGCTGACTAATTGTCATTTAATTATTTTGAAACCTACTCGAAAAAACTATAGTATTCTAGGAACATTAAAAGTAGCTCTCCCAGTGTTTGAGTGTTTTTGCTTTCGTAAGGTCCTATAGTTTCATTCATGTCCACATATCCGAAATCATTAGAACGAAGCTAAAATTAGTTGAGTAAAAGAAAACTTTATAGATACTAACCAATAACAGAGCATATGTGCAACAGAGATCTGAATCAAATGACACATTTGTTACTTTTCAAAAATGAGTACTGAGATAGCATAGAATCATGCCATTGCATGATTCACATTAATGAGACTTTTGTTACTAAATGCCTGTTACTGCTTGCATATCCCAGTTCATTAATATGATTCACAAAAGCAGTGAATCAATATGATTGTGTTAAATGCTTTTAAAAAAAGTCTTTAGCAGCTACAGATTTTTATGGAACAAGTTTTTAGGAGATTTTTTAGATATCAAAAAATAAAAATAAATGCTTTTTCAACTTTTTATTTTAAAAATAAAAAATTAAAAGTTACTTTTATACATACATAGTATATGCAACTATGCCTGTTCAATGAGCTTTTGTGAGTTATTTGAATACTTAGCAAAACAATGAAACGACAGTAAAAATTTTCAAAAATTAACTTAATTATTTATTCGCTCGGCATCGTAAATAGTTATGAATGGACAGCAAAAGTGAATCGACTCATACATTTCTCTGATGTGCACTAGAGCGTATCACTTAAAAAAAAAACTAACGCCGTATGCCGTTCTACTACAAAATGGTACTGCTAGCAAGTTTTGGAAAATGTTTTTACCGAGGTGTATCGCTTTTTTTATTTAACTTCTCAGTTATACCTTTGACATTTACAGAGGGATCTCAAAAGTATGACATGTCAATATATTTTTTTTTTTTTTTTCTTTCAAAAAAAAACCAATATTCCTGTTTTCTGTTTTTGCATATTTCTGTTTTTGCAACAATAACTCTTTTTGCTGGAAAGTTTTGAAAAACTATTGTTTTAACGAGTATGTATTGCTTTTTTAGTTCTTTAGTTACACGTTTGGCATTTACAGCCGCATCTTAAAGGTATAATCAATAATCACCCTTATTGTGGTTGGCGGTTTAGTGGCGAAAATCAGGCGCTTTTAAGAAACGATGGCCTGATTTTAAAAAAATAGTACACTTTTCGAAATGTACTACAAGAGCTCCATTAAATTTCGATTGTGGTTGGCGTGTTTGACTGTCAGTAGTGCGATTTCAGAATTTGCAGAAACAATGAAAACGGTCGTTTTCAAGCAACGCCAAACACAATATGTTTATATGTTTTGGTATGAAAAATTGATTGATCTTTTAAATTTATTTTTCCGAACGAGCGAACAGGTTCGATGTCGATAAAAGTGGCAGCTATCTTTATATAGTACATTTTTTTATAGTTATGTATATAGAATATAAAAATTTTTCGTTAAAGATCAGTAATTTTTCACCGCACCGCACTATTTTCGGTTACAGTCAGTGTTGGCAAATTTTCAGAATTATCAGATATTGCCTGAAAAAAAGTTTAAGTAGCTTTCATAAGTCTAGTTGTGACTTCTTTAAAACATATCTTATTAAAGAAATATAGCCGCATTTGTAGAAACTTTATTTCTTCGATGCAATTGTATGTGATATTTTCCTTACGTTTTCGAAATAAATAGTAATATGAATATATGCTTTAAAAATAGGATTTTCTGACCGGAAAAAAATGTTTCTTAATTTTTTAAAAAATAATATGACAACACTGGTTACAGTATTATTTATTCTTAGAACTTACCAAAGGAAATTTATCGGGCAAAATATCATGTAGGCAAGGTAATACTGGTGGATTTACGGCGTATTGCAAAAAGTGTATGACCATTAACACTAGTGAATAACTTGATATTGTCATATCTTTAGCATTATTTATATTATGATGTTGAGCCCACAATTTTGTTACCAGTACCAAAGGACGCAAACGCCAATCAACTAAAAGAAAAAATTTAATTAAAAACAAAACAACTATATAAATAAAAATATTGAAGGTATAGAAACATAGGAAAAAAGACTTACGTTGGGAATAACAGTAAAGTAGATGAGTATTTTTAATACCGACACAATTGTTAAAGTTGAGATCAACTTTGAACTGATGCACGCGATCGGAAAAACGCAGAATTGGTACTTTTGCTCCAATTAATTTGAAGTTTTCAAATTGACCTTAAATAAAAAGAAAATAGCAATTTTGATAAATTAGATGATGAGAGGCACTGATTACAAATCGATGTCTTATCGAAGACACAACCCGATGATCGAATCGAAACGTGTTATTGGGATCGCCCAGAAAGATTCACAACATTGACAACATTATTAGCAGCACTGAAAACATATTTTCCTGTAGATTTTTGTCACAAATAACGATTTGCTTAGAAAACGCGAAAAAGCATTGACGTGTTTCTTGCATTTCAAAAAAAAAAAACGCTACAAATGACATTTATTTTGAACCTTTCAACTAAGTTTAACTACTTTTTTCTCACTGCCGTCCTTTGTTACTTAATAACAATGAACATTAAAGAAAATGAATATTAGACATTTTCATTTTAGAACTTACCAGACTTTTTGAGGCAATCACGTAAAACATTAAGATTAAATAGAGCTTCTAAACGTGGATCAATACTTGAAGCGCTGCGAGACACTAAACACATATCAACATCTGAAGAATCCGAACCAAAACCCGATATAGTCGAACCAACCAAATAGAGGCCATATCGTGGGTAAGCATTCTAAAATAATAAAGTATATTTTTTAAGCAACGTTTATAAACTACCCTGACTCATTATTATAAACATATAGGGAGGAAAGATTGAGGTTCAAGATAAATATAACGAGGACTGAGCTTAAAAAAAGTTGTTTATTTCCGTATAAAATTTAACAATAGATCGGGATCGCTGATCTAAACTGAAGGGTTTATTCATAATAAAAATTTTAGGATAAACAACTTCCTGCCATCTTTCCTTTATGACAGTTCAGATACAAAAAAAAACTCAGCAGCAGAAACTCAGCAAAATGTTTCATGAATGAACAAGGCTTAAAATTTCTAATTTACTTTTTAGCTGCGATTGTATTGTCAATCTATATCTAACTTTTAAGCAATATACAAGTTTTCATTTTGCTTTTTTTTTAGCATATTTCAATATGAACTGATAACGAAAAGCTCTTGTTTATTGCTCGATTCAGGTACACTTTATTACGTTACTTTCACACAACATTATTTGTGAACAAAATCTTTGTGAGATTTGGGAAATGAAGAGAAATTTTGTCCGAAATACAAGAAATAACCCTATTGGAAGTTACTCTTATTTTTGCAAATGGCGGCCAATGTCTAATCTGTTTTTTACATTTGTAAACTAGACAGATGTAGAATACAAGTGAACCAGCCATGGAACGATACTCCTCCCAAGAACGAGGAATAATCGTGTCTATGACGAAGTGAACGATTTTTGGCCAAAATCACAATGAGCGATGAGGCTCATTTTCACCTCAGCAGGTACGTGAACAAGCAAAACTCTGGTTTCTGGGGCACCGAAAGTCCACGAGTGATGCACGAGGAACACATCACCCGCTCAAAGTGACTGCATGGTGCGCTGTTCACGCTGGAGAAGTCATCGGACCATTTCTTTTTTCGAAAACGCCGCTGGTCAAACGACAACACGCTATAGGGCCATATTAACCGAGTTTTCGGCCCACCTGGTATATTCAACTTGAATTGGCTTAAGTTTACTTTTTGTTCGAACAAAACTAAACTGTGTTGCCAATTATTGTAATTTGTCAGCCAAAGTTGAACTGAAAAGCTGAATCGAGCTTTATTACGTGTAAATTTTTTAGATAACTGATTTTTTCAATTATTTCAACGTACTCCAAGCAAATGTTTGAGCTGCATAGCTCAGTTAATTTTTCAGACTTTGGATTTGGAAACTTACAAAATAAAAAAATAAAAAAAATGGCGTGAGCAAAAAAATCGAACTGTTTGTTTGTAAATATTTGTTTGTTTTGTAAATATTTGACGACGAAGAGAAATGATAAACCAATTCAAAAAAAAAAAAAAAATATTAAATAAGAGCAATTTTTTATGTCAAGCTACCGTAAGGACAATGTCGACTTTTATAATGAGGATTGATTATTTTTCTGATTTCACAATTTTCAAATTTAATTTTAATTTTGTACGATTTTATATAGTGTATATGTCTTCTAGAAATCGATGGAAATCTTTTAAGGTATTTATTTTCGAAGCCATATACAGCTCAGCCATCCAATCCTCCCTCCCAAGAATGCTTGCAAAAATTTATTATATTACATAATACTATGTACACACATATATTTAAAAAAATGTTTTCATAAGGAAATATCAAACCTTTATAAATACATATAAATAACGCCAAAGCTTCATTTTTTGCTTAAACGTTTCCTCAGTTTGTTGCGAGTTTATAAATTTTTTCCATATACTCTGCGAAAGGTGATCCCACTTGGAATTATTAAGCAACGAGGCTGGCGCTTCTTTGACTTCAATAAGGTGTGCCCGAGCCAAGAATCGATCAGGCGGCGTATGAGCAAAAAAATCATTTACTGAAGAACTACTTAAGGCACGTATATGATGAACTTGTGGATTGCTATATAAAAGATTATGAGGTGGAAGTTGTGGTGGTGGTGGTGGTGGTGGTAACGAATGATGATGGGAATAAAATTGTTGCGATGTTGCTGTGGCCGGCAAATGTTGAGATCCGCTTGTATTGCTTTCTACCAATGTTGCTGCTGAAGTTGAAGATGGCACTATCAACTGACTGTTACATCCGTTAGTAATATGTACTCCATTCTCGCTGCGAGCATGCACAGCACCGCACAACGTTGAAACAGTGGTGTTGGACACTGAAGATGCGGACGATGAGGAAGATTGGGGCGTTAGTTGTGTTGTCGAGCGGTGTGTTTGTTGTACCATTAAATGTGGCGAGCTAAATAAAAAATGTTCAAATTGTCACAAAATGAACAAAACTCAAATCATTTAATTAAAAAAAAAACAGAAACTCGCACTTTGTAGTAAAAAAAAAAATCATAGTAAATATACCAGAATTGTAAATGACATGAAGAATGAATACCGCTGTTAATTAAGTTTTGCTTCAGCACTTGAATTTATAAAAAGTTGGCACTAGGGTACGACTATTATTTAAACAGTGGTTTTTATAAAAACTTAATATTTTTACTAAGTTCATATTCAGCTTCATTTCAGCCTTTTCTTTTGGGAAAATGGAAGAGAAAAATTTTGTTTTTTTTACAACAAACACATGGAAATATTTTTTTCATGTGCTTGTTGTCAAAAAGAAAAGACTAACACCGGTATTCATAAAAAATAAAACGTTGCTCAAATACATTTTAGAAAAAATTTTATATGAAAAATTTGGTGTAAAATGTGTTTCAACAATGTTTTATTTTTTATGAATACCAGTGTAAATATCTATTTTTTCCAGTTTTCCACGAAAAAAAAATGTGAAATGAATACCTAATGAGTTTTGAGACGGTTTGAAGAACATTTTGAGTTTTGCTGTTTGAACTTACCCTCTTTTAGAGTTAACTTGTTGCAGCATATCATCGTTTGGAAGACGAGGTGAGAGCGAAGCTGTAGAGGAGCCGCATGAAGATGATGATGAAGTTACTGGTGGTGGTACGTGAGCTGTTTGCGTTGTAGAAAATTGATGATAGATAAATTGATTATTTCGAAATGAGGGACTCCAATAGCCACTACTGTTATTAAAATGATTTGAAACAGCAATACTGAAAGGATCAGGAGATATTTGGCTGGCAGTTGCACTTAAAACAAACTGCTGTTGTTGCAGATAACCTCCATCTGAAAACGAATTTCGATCTTTTGCTGGTAAATTAAGAACTGGTATTACAGCACTGCCCCCACCATTGTTGCCATGGAACTGCGTCAGTTGGTGGCCCGCTTGCATATTGGAGAAATTTTGTGATGTTGTCCCACCAGCACAGTAATTTAGCGGACTATTCAGAGGAGTTGTTTGTGTGTAGGTAACAGCTGTTGCAGGCTGAAGAGAGGGCTTTTGTTGTACTTGTTGTGCTTTAATGGAAGTACTAGAAGTTGAGGAAGACGAGGTGGAAGAATTTGAAGAATTTATGGATTGACATCTGATTTGTGTGGAAGAGTGATTCGAGCAGTTGTCGGAATCGTAATCACTGCCAGCAATGATTGCCAAGGAAGAAGAAGAGGAAGCAGCGGCAGCAGCTGCTGCAGTGGAAACCTCATCTAGTTGAGAACAGCATACAAAGTTCTGAGACATTGCTTGGTTGGAATTGGAAATTTGCCTTGGCGAGGATGATTGAGAAGACAGAGTGAGTGATAGCGGAACAATAACTTTTTTATTCAAAACTTTTGTTTTTTGTGGCTGTTGAAATTGACGGAATTGTGGATGCTGTTGTGTGGCTAAAACTTGGCCATGCTGATATCGTGGATATTGCAATTGACTAGCGTTAAAGTTCATTAGCATTGCTGCATGACCTGGGCTTTGATCGAAAACTTTTGGACTGTTGCAATTAGTTGCTGACAAAGGTGTAGGTGGAAGCGATTGAGGTGCTGGACTGCAGCCTCTAGAACTGACAGCACTATTGGCAGACGAATCTGTTGTAACATATGTTAGGTTATAATAATTTTGATGTTGCAAGATGTTCGGTGAGTTCATCATTAAATGTTGATGATGACCACGATGATTGTTATGGTGACCTCTATGACTGCCCCGCTGATGGCCACCATTTAACATCTTAGAGGATAAGGTCTCAATGGCTAAATTTTGACTCGATGAATCCTTGTTAGAATCCTGGTTTCTTACCGTCGTTTGCAGCTGGCGATTGGAAATATTTGAAGAATTTGATGAGAAAGATTTTGAGGAAGATAAAGAACCATTAGAAGTTGTACTGGAAGCATAAGTAGTTTTTTTATTTGTTTGTGAGCTACTCGGGGTGTGTTTGAAATTTGCCATATTATTTTTCAACTGTCTCGAATGCAGTTGCGCCATGGAATTACTTTTACCCAATCCATTTTGGTAATTGGTGTAGGCATATCCAGAGCTTCTGTGACCGCCACCGTTATACCCTCCCCCTGTGCTATAATTTGTATGATGCAATACTGCCGTTTGTTGCTGATATGTAGCAGCAGCATAGTTGTGTTGATAACGCGTATTGGTTTGCTGCTGCTGTTGTTGTTGACTATAGTGAGGTTGCTGTTGACGATCATGATAATGATTGGTATTCCTAGAGCTTGTTGACGAGTTTCCTCGACTATTGTTGGTGCCAACAGGGGGCGGAGTTTTGTCTCCTCCCAAAAAATCCTTATGCAAGAATGAAGCTATCGTCAATTGTGATGGTTGGTGATGATGGTGATAGTGTTGCAGTTGATTTCCATTATTGTTACTATTAACATTTGATCCATTATACAAGTAACGGGGTTGGCGTTGGTGCGTTGCCATTCCGGTGTAAGGACATGCACTATGAACCGAAGAATTGGTGACAGCTTGGTGTCCGTAGGTTTTGTTAGCACCTTAGAAATATACCAAAATACTGATTATCTTGCTAAATTATTGAAGTTTCTAATTTTTTAATTTGTGCGGTTGTCTAAATGTCGCGCTTCTTAAATTTTACTGCTAATTGGGCCCGAATTTTCTAATGTATTTAGAATTTAACTTGTAACATCAACAAGACAACACTTAATTAGGTGTGGTAAGTTTTTAACAACATCTTATTATGTGTTGTAAGATTTTGACAACACTTGCCACAATAGTTGTAAGCCATAATCACTTTTCAAAAAATACAACATTAAATGAACAAATGTTGTGAACCATAATCAGGGCGTAAGCCAACTTTACATTACAAGTATTCCCGTCAGGAAGGAGGGAAAAGTACACAAAAAATTAAAAAACAAAAATTTTATTTATTTTTTTATTTCTGCTCTGTTGATGTTGTAGAAAAATCAACTTTGCACCCCACAACAAAGGAAAAAGTTGAAACGAAAACCACTAGTATTTACAAAAAGTTAAATTAAGTGTAAATAAGTTGTAAAAATATATGTACGTATACATCTATAAATTTGGAGGAAGTAAAAATCGAATTTAAGACCGATAAAATTATATATCATATAGTCTGAGTGTAGTTAAAATTAATGTTTAAAATCGCTGGGCAAGGCCAAAAATTTTCAATCGCTATTATCAGTGATAAAAAACAGGAGCAAACACAAAAATCAATTGAACGTTGATGAGAGAATATAAAGTATTTTCCAATCAACAGGAAACACAGTGATAAAATGGAAAATTGATCAACATGATTAAATGTGGAAAGTCAATAATGAAGAGCTCAGGTGGTAGGAGGGCTAGGCTATTCGGTGCTGCTTAAAAACAGTACATATATAATTAGTCATGACCTAGGTTCGAAGCAAATTTGGGTGCTGGTGAGCGACGTGGTGGTCGTGAAACAACCATGGTATGTATCCCAGTCTATAGTTCTTCGACTTTACTATTCTTGTCTTCTCCAGTTTTTTCTCAATCGATAAAATTATTAACAATTGAAAACTAATTTTCATTTCTGTTGAAATTATTGTTCATAAAACATTTTTTTTTATACCGTAGTTATAGAAATGCAAGTATTTCAAGTATTCAACAATTACTTAAGATAGACAACAGTTGAAAACAATAATAAAAGATTACTGACTTGTACTACGATATCGAAATTGAGCGCTGATTTACTGACTCTTGTTTTGGCACCTTCCGACTTCGTCATGATTATGTTTGCCGATTGGCCATAAATAAGTTTCTTTTTGTTGAAAATCTTAGGGACCAACGTTCTTAGTTTGGATTGGCTATAAATTATTTTAACGAAGCTCCCACTGACGTTGATAAAAATATTTTGCTAATGTTTTTTGCAAAATTTTTATTAAACATGCAGATGAAAGCAGTAATGTTACGCTTACCTTGCGTATCCGCAGACCGTACGGTCACACCTGTCATTTTAGCACCAACCGAATGAAGGAAATCTAAAGTATAGGAATTTTGCGGTGATGTAACAACCGAGGGCGTATTTGTTGATGAAAATGAGGTAGATGTACTTATTTTATTAAGATCGTATGTATGTGCTTTTAACATTTGCTTAGTATCGTTAGGCGTTCCTAATGTACCTGGCTGTGTTTTGGGCGTTGGGTTGCTCGTTTTAGAAGTTAATGTATTGGTATTGCTTGAAACTGAAGTTTTACTTGATGTTGAAGAGCTGCTAGACGACGATGCCAATGCTGTTGTCATTTCTATTTTCTCCTTCGCTTGAACTTGATGTTTTATAATGCGTGTCTGATGACTTGGGCCGTTATTAGCAGTTAGTTTTGCAGAGTATTTTTCTTCGTTACAGTTTTGCTTTGTATTTTTGTCTAAATTTTTACCTGTATTAAGGGTAAAACTGTTGTCCGATACATGATGTTGCTGTAACAATAATAATAAAAATGTGTGTGTGGAATATACAAAATATTTTCGTGTTAGATATTTTTAGTGTAGTAAATCTGGTTAAAATAACACTTTTAAAAATATTTCGTAAACAAAATTTCTGGAATTTTAATTACTATGCTGTGATTAAAAAAATCACAAGAAAAAATTGCAGTAAATACTTGTACTCAAAGTTCGTGCAAGTGAGAGAGCTTTACAGAGAGAAATATTCTTGTTCTTCTTGCACGAAACAGCCCGCACTTTTCCTTCGGGTTAGTTTGGGCCTATAGTTAAACATGCAGGTGTTGCAAAATGGTATATCCAAATGTTGCACACTGCATAAAAATATGATGAAAGTGACTGGGACTCTAGTAAAAATCGGTAAATGTAAGCAAAACTACCAAAACTAGTAGTAATGAATTAAACAAAATTATTCAAAGTCAATATGTACTTAAATAAACTTACTTAATTGTCGCTTTCACGTAGCGAAAAAGAATTTCTGGGCAAAGTCATATGAGACGCTTAAAACGCCAGAGACACTAATGAGATGACAAATGTCATAGGTATAAGTAAAACGAATATATCTATAAATTTAGTTTCTTTTTAAATACATCTCTAAAGAATGAATGACGTTGCCTCATGCTTTAAAACTCTACGCAAAAACAAGTTGGTAGTTATATAAAAAGTTAAAAAAATTTGACTTTGATCACTACAACAAAACTAACAATACCTCAAGCAGTGAAATTTTTTCAAATCGAGAATATATGTAGCGATCGATTGATTGTATCGAACAGTCGTCGAATATTTGTTTAATAATTAAACATGTTTGGATCGAATGAGCTGTATGATCTTATTCAAACGGTTGGTTGGTTAAAAATTGCCACACAGTTCGTGTTTTGCATGTAGAATTTTACGGTCATTTAAACTTATTTATTTAAAAAAAAAAGTTTTTCGGTTTAGGGCTTCTTTTCGTGAAGCCCAAAATACAACATTATTTTTTTAACAAATGCAAGAATAAGAAATTATGTATAAGAAATGCAAATAAAATCCAACTCTGCAAGAATTCTTACCTTTCGTTTTAATAACCTGGGAGAAAGAGTATTACTGCCTAATGAATATCCTGATGTTAAGTTACGATTTACTACTGTTCCAAAGGCGCTAGCGATTTCTACGCTAGTATTTGAATTTTTCCAAAGTGATTTCCTTCTAAGGACTGAGGATGTTGTTGATGTATTTGGTAACTCCGATTGATTGTCGGCAGAATATGTTGGTAGGAAAGCTATTGACGATTTAGATTTTGCCAAGTTTTCGTTTGCATCACAATTGTTTGCTATTTCATTAGTCTTATTTGTTTCAAACCCTGTAGATGTCGCTGGCTGTGATAATTTTTTTAAATTTTTCCAACAGGAAATGCAGGAGGAGGCGGGTGCAGAGTTGTTAGTTTTTTGTACTTCGGAGGTTTGCGTGTTTGATGCTGAAGAGCTTTTTAAACGATTATCGTAGCAAATGTTATTTGTATGTAAATCAACAGTTTTATTTGTTAGTTCCGATGCGGCTGCAGCTCGAGAGCAATCTGACGAAAAAGAGTTTAGAGGAAATGTATCACAATTATTCGGTTGTAACAAGCAAGTACAAACTTCCGCTAGATTTGTACTAAAGTTGTTAACTAAATTTTTAACAACATCGCTGTGTGGCAGCAGATTTTGTTGCGAAAGGAAATCGTTATTGCAATAATTCTGATTTTTTACTAAATTACTGTTGTTGTTATTTGCAATCGGTGTATTTGTTGGCGAACAGTTAATAGACTTTTGAACAGCCGTTACATAATGTTGGTGTTGTTGATGATGTTGTGGCTGTTGATAGTATTTTTTGCGATTTGCTGATGATGTATTATTGTTGCTACCATTATTATTAGGATAATGTTGTTGGTTTTTCAGCTTGTTGCCGTTGCTGTTTTTGTGATGGTATTTCTGAGTTTGTAAATGTTGCTGTGTTATATTTTGCTGCATTTTATTGCTGCCGTGTGCAAATTTGGTTTTATTATTATGTTTTTGGTCTCGTTTATTCGTTTTGTGTGATAATCCACTACCACCTCTACTGCCGCCATTTTCATCATGGCTAATACTATTTAGTACCTTGTTAACGGGTTGAGTTCCGCTGTCATTTTGGGCGGTAGTTGGTGATGCATTGTTTGGCGTGTTCAAAGTTAAAATTTTCATACTGCTAGCAAACATAATAGGCTTTTCCTTTTATAAAAGCTTCTACCAATATAAATATTGGACTTCTTATAGTAAAATAATTTTCAAATAATATAGGTATATATGTATATTCTTTTTTGCCAAGCTTCAAGGTGTGTTTAAAAAATTGCCCGAGTCTCAGCGTAATTTTTAAGTTTTATTTCTTTTTAAAATTTTATAATTAAAGTATAAATTATTAACTTATCTTTGCTAAAATACCGAACTTTCTGTTGTAGACTGTTTTGCTTTGAGCGTTTGTATGTAGTAGGTATATTGTGTTAATTTCTAAATAAGGAAGTAATTTGTGTAGATTTCATAATGGAGTTGTATCCTTTTTATTGCTTAAGTAACGTTTTGCCAAGCCATATAGTATATTATATTCATTTTATTTTACCTTTCTGTCTTGCAAATATAGGGAATAAATTTTTAACTGTGTTATGTAATCTTTATGTAATTTGTGCCATATTTAAACTTGTCAACGTGCTTTATTCGTTTTTCACATATGTACATGCGGAGAACTGAAAAGATAAAAAATAATAAGATAAAACTCTGAAGTCGAAAGTCAAAATTTTGATGAGGTCCAGCACAAGGAAGTAGGCTAATTTATATTACAAAGATATCGGCACTGCCTGATTTCCTAATTTAAAAACGATATACCCACCCTATTATTCTGGTTTATCTTGCATGAAACAGCCCGCACTTTTTCTGCGGGCTAGTTACGTAGTGCAAGTAGTTAAACAGTCAGCTGTTGTAAAAAGTGAGCAATAACAAACAAAACAGTTAAACTGAATTAACCAATATATTAATTTTGATGTTTTTCAATTAGTATTATTGAGAGAAATTCATGATTACTCTCTTTTCACCGAACTTTGCCCAAAAAGTTCGGGAACAAACTCAATAATTACAACGAATATTTTGCTATACATACATATGTATGTAGGTATAATTATTTTTTAGATTTACATACATATGTACTTTCGATTGGGAATACAAGTTAATTTTGGAAGAAGTTTCTATATACATACAGACATATGTATGTATGTAGTATTGCATTCCCCCATATGAACGGAGAAATATGCACATACATACATAAGTATGTAAGTACCTATGTACATATGTATGTAAATATAAGAAATAGGAAGAGTGCACCTTGAACAAGCATGTAATAAAGGAGTTTCTGAGTGAATAGTATTAACCTAGCTATATTTGTACATACATATGTATGTAAGTGCAGGTCCATCACTCTTATTGTGGAGCAGCTGTCCTGCATGCACATTAGCTATCTAGCCTTACACACATACATATGTATGTATGTACGCATGTATTTCACACAAATTCTTCCATATTTATGTATGGCACACATACGTACATATAAATACGGTACTATTGCTGATTTTCTTTAGCCAAGGTTAATTATAAACACGGCCTTTCTTTTAACCCAAATTTTTAAAAATATCAAATTCAAAATCACAGTTGTTTAATAGAAACGAATACATGCACACTTGTATGTAAGCATGCTATCAATATTAAGAGAATAAACCTTATTAACGGGTTTTGATGCAAATCCATTTGTAGAAACATACATACTATGTATGTATGTAACACATATGCAGAAAAAACGGGCAACGGTACTTGCATATAATTTGCTACACTTATAAATATGCAGATTTAGCGCCATATTAAATGTCTGCATTTTTTATGTACACATGTATTTATGCATGCAGATAGTACATTTATGGATAATGTGAATATACCTAAATATATAACTACATATGTATGAATGCGTTTGTGTGAGTTCTTAACACAAACCTCGTGGTAATTTCTCTCAATAAATAAAAAATATTAACCAAACATATATCTAGACGTATAACAACTTCTTCCCAAACTTATTTTTTATAGAATAATTTAAGTTTTTTATCTGAAAGTTACGTGATATCGCGCCTTTTTCAGATATTTCTGTATTCGCTGTCTTTTTCAGCTACAATGTATATACATAGATAGATATGTAACAAGGGAATATATAAACTTCAGCCTTGATGGCTTGACTGAAAATTTACTACAAAACTTGTCTTATTTTTTACTGCTGGTTTTTCACATTAAAATACATACATGCATACATACATGGTTCTTGTTGCTGAAAGCCATTTTTATTCACTTTATATTTGCTTTCTTTATGCAATGTAGACCTTCACTTTAGCTCAAGATATTTTATTTCTACTTTTGCAGCTGGTCTTTCACTTAAAATAATGGCAACGAAAATATTATTGTTCTAGCAAAGAAAATTTGTTCATGTCCTTCCTTATCGTAAATTCACTTTTTATTCTGAATTCCCTTCTATGCGGCTTTTTTCCACAGAACTTTTTTACAGATATATATATATATATATAACAGGGTACACTCAATAAGCCATATGTCAAATCTGAAAACGAATGCTAGTAACCAGTGATGGTAGCTGATTTAAAATTTCTAAACAAAACAATGGAGAGAGTGTACCTAGAATTGTATTCATGTGTAAATTATTGTAAAATTCATTTCAGAAGAAAAACTTATCAAAACCTAAAAAGTCCAAATTTGAAAGCACTTGCAAATAAAACAGTCAATATATAATTTTTATTTGACCATACGTAGAAAGAAAAAAGCTGCCGGCAACACCTGACAGTAACATCATTTTGCCATTTTTGTTAGTGTTTTATATGAGATTTGCGGTGCACCAATGTTTATTTATTAATTCATGGCATCTATCCATGTGATCCTGTGAGTTTTCATGGAGAAACTGTCAAAACTCATGATATGTACTTAAATTAGAAGTATGTTTTGCAAAACAAGTTTTGTGCAGAAAAAAAATTTTCCAACACCAGAGTGTTATTATGTTTAGTGTAAAAGCGGAGTTTTGTCTCGGTTGTTATTGTGAATAGATGTCTATGAATTGAACAAATTCACAGCTGATATTTCATAACCTTTGATTTTTTTTTGGTGCGACTTGCAGTGCTTCAATTTCACTTGGAATAAAATTAATTTTATTGTTTATAACGTTACGCATAATTAAGAATGCTGATGTTGCGTTGCTCTTTTTCTTTAGCACCGCGTTGTTCTGTAATCAAGCGCAGTTACATCAGCACCTCAATAAACTCACAGGCCCAAGCTGTTCCTGCAAAAGATATTGAGAATGAAGAATATTATGAAGTAGCACAGTATCCTGAAATAAAAGATACATCATTTACCGGTCGTAAAAAGCTTGAAGCTCTATCATGGCAGGAACAGATACAAAAGACTCCAACGGTTGAGGAGAAAATGATAAAAATTAATATGCCGAAATATTATGGATACAAAGTGGTACTGATGAATGATGAGCGTCTACCTTATAATTGTTTGCCAGCCATTCAGCACTACACCAGAACGCTTTATGAGACCATGCCTAATAAAACGGATAAAGATGAAAAACTGTCGACGCATATTAATGTTTTAAAGGGGGATATTCAGGATGCTTTGGAATTATCGCACGATTATTTTAGGTAAATTTAGTTTCTTAATACGTATAACTACGTAGGTGCACAATATACTAATTATTAAATTTAGTCATAAATATCAAAATGCATCATTGGAACCTAATGAACGGGAACGAATTTTGAGTCAAGTCATTGTCGAACAAATTAATCGGTTGTTAATAAATGGATTGTCTTCTGAATATCAACACTTGCAAGAGGTTGAAGTTGACTTCAATCCAAGACATGAGGCTTTTTGGTCTGTTGGTGGCATAGACCCGCCAAAAAAAATTGTAAAAGCAAAAGAAGGCCATGAATGGCAAAAAGAACTAGCTAAAGAGCCAGTTGACAGACTAATGCAATATAAAAGCGCACCAATGTTGACCTTGAGACATCATTCGCAGTTATCCACTTGGAAAAATGAAGAAGAGTTCAACAACATTGAGAATGTAAAAAATTTGCCGCGTATACAATATGATCCCAGAACTTTAGGATATATTACAGGCTACCAACATGGCACAAATATAACAGGTATTAAATAAATATGTATGCAAATAAAATTATATTTTACGTAGTTTTTAAACATAGGTCAGTGGCCCACACGCTCGTCTAGCTTTGGGGTCCTTTCTTATCAATCGCGTGCTGGCATTCATATAAGGCCAAATAGTTTCAGTGCGGAAGATCACAGTGAAGCTCTTCATGCTCATGCCATACAGTCAAGCTTTGCCTGGCTTCTTGCACAAGCTAATTACAACGGGTTTAATACTTTCTCGGAGCTAACCTACCCCTTCAACACACAAACAATATTAACTGATGGTAAATTCTGGTCGTTTTATGAATATCAGCTGAACACTTTGCTTATGAGTGGCAATCAAATCGATGAAAATCCTCGTGTTAACTATTGTCGCGGAACTCAAGAGCTTAAACTTTATCAGGAAATCGATGAAAAGGGAAAAGTTATTGGTTTCAACGATGAAGTGCTTACATATTTAATTAAATTTTATATAAACAAGCCCAGCATTCAAAGGTCTAAGGAAGAGTTGCAACCATTTTTGAATAGCAAATATAAACACATAGCAGACTATGAACAAGATGAGAAGCGAGAGTTTTTGGAAAAGATATATAAGCATTTATTTTCAAATCGTCCACGCCATTTGGCACTGCCAGAAATTTATCTATGGGAAAAAATTTATAAAATTGATAACAAAACACGGCCTTTGGAAGCTAGACGACGTTACTTTGAAGTGTTCGTAGACCCTTGGAAACGTACATTGGATCAACATCAAAAGGAATATATTCCACGTAGAGTTCGACCTGAAGGCCCTAAGAGCAAAAAGAAGTGGAAGCCAACTTTCTATCCTTAGACAGAATTGTGAAACAAAAGTAAAAACTAAGAATAAACAAATAAAAACATTTTTGTCGCCATTGTTGTGTTATGTACATTTGAGTGGGTTGATTGAGCAATCGACATTGTGTCATTGATTTTTCCATAGCTTTTGTCATCAGGAAAAAAAGTTCCACCAACAATCAATCAACAAAATCTAAATCATTTTCAAGGCACACAAATTTAAATTTTTTGTATTTTTGTGTCGGGGGTTCTTTGACCCGGTGTCATACATACTTTTAATTCCAATTATTAAAAAGTAAAGTAAAACATATCTAAACCCTAACAAAATGTAAAATGCTGATACAAAACAATTTTTCGAGTGGTTTATTTGATAACGAACATTGTAGTTGTACTGCAAAAACTGACATGGCTTTTTTTCAGGTGTATTTCAATATCATCTCTGATATCTTACAGCTGTTTCATTCACACATGTGTATGTATGTTAAGAAAACATTTCTAATTTCCAGCGCTTGGCGCATTTCAACGATTTGTAATTTTAATTATTTAAGAAATGATATCAATATTGAGAGAGCCAAAGAAAAGAAAACGAAATGGTATTAATAAAAGGTGGACCAGCGAGGAAATCAGATGTATTTTGAATTATTTGGAAAACTCTACTGCAATAGAGGTGCCCACAGCTCAAATATTTTATAGAAAATTTTTGCTAGAGACAGGCATTGACGCCACTTGGGATATTGTAAGATGGAAAGTGAAAAATCTTAAGAATACTTATAAAAAAGCAATGGCTTGGAGCAGCTCAACTGAGGCAAGATCGTTGGAGCAAAGCGAGGGAACGGATAGTGTTAATGGTACCAATTCTAGCGATATTAGCAAACCATTTTCATAAGTATGTGATAAGTTTCTACGTTTTGTTTGTTTTAGCCAGAGTTCTGAGAATATGTCCGCAATTTCGTCAATTGAATAATATTTTTGGGGAAAGCTTGAAAACACAAATTTCGTGGCACGAAATTATTGATAATGGTGGGCCGGTTGAAACAGCTTCCATTAAAATAGATGCCGAGGAAACTGATGAAATGTCAGATATATTTAAGTTGGATCACAATAATGAAAGCTCCGGCTCGCTTTGCGGCGAAAATGAAAACTATCACACTGACAAATCAAAATTTTCAAGCCAGAAAAATTCAACGAGTAATATCGGCAGAGAATTTGCGGGTGGACCAAAGAAATCTTATCCAAAGGTCTCATTTTCCTACTTGGCAGATTTTCAAGCACAGAAAAGAAGCCTATTTGAAATGAAGCTCGAATGGGAACGAAAGAAACATATGGATGAGATGGAAATCAATAGGAAAAAATTTGCTCTGGACGAAGAAAAAACAAAGGCAGAGATTGAATTAAAGAAACACGAATTGGAATTAAAAACAAGAGACCTTGAACGTAAAAGTGCTTTACAAGAAGAAAAAATAAGAGCCGAAATTAATTTCAAGAAACAAGAGTTGGAACTAAGAGAACGAGAAATTGAACGGGATGAAAGGTTGAAAATTATGGAAATTGAAAAGGACGAACGTTTAAAAAAGTACGAAATTGAAATGAAATTAAAGAACCGGAATAAAGAACCTTAAAATTTGTGTTTATATTAACTGCCAGTTCATCGATATCGGACTTGGCAATAAGACTATAGGTATAAGATTAATCTCTATGTATATGTATCTATGTATATAAAAAACGTCCAGTATGGATGCCAAACCGGACGATATTAAAAAGGTAGAAATGCCAAAATGGTTATGGACATAATATAAATCTATACCTGTTACTAATATTCATATATTTAACGAATACGAAAAATAGCACTAATTACAAAAAATGTAACCAAAAAATAAAATGGGCAATTAATATTTACATGAATAAAAAAATTCCTTTTGATTTCTGAGGTTTTGCGTGCCAGATGTATGCTAAAACAAATAGATACATATGTATAAAAATGTTTATACCTATTGAAAAAAAAAAATTAAGTTCTAATTAGTGAATGGCATCAAGAAGCGTGGATATTGATATTCTTCCGAAATTACTTTAACTACGATTTCTGTGTATTCATGCAGTAGTGTAATGCCAAAGGGTTGTGCTTCCATAAAAAGTCAACTCTAGTGAATGGAGCAGCAATATTTTTCAAATAGTGCCAAACATGACTGGTATTTTGTTTTTAGAAAGTATGTACCTACTTATTTTGTTAATTTGTAAACTGCACACAGTTTTAAATTCAACAAATTTTCGCTACCAAATAACTTGTATTAAACACTCTCCTTATTTTTTCTTATAAAATATAATCAAAAATGTTTTTCGATTAATCGGCACAAAAAATTAATTTCAGCAGGAAGTTGGAAAAAAATAATATGAAAATGCATTCTTGGCAATGAATAATCGAATTTTAACACTGAAAATCAATTATCGACTACAATTGAAGCTGACTTACCTTTCACTAATCCTAATCCTTGAGTTAAAAATTTGCTTACAATTGTATCCAAATTGGCTATACTCATGATACAACTAATATTAGTTATGTATGCTAAACCTTTTTATTTAGTTGTATAAAACACACATCTGGCATCCTTCTACCATCATTCATTTTATTTCCGCAGTTACGCTGTTTTCCTGTTAGCGATCGGTTGAGTTTCTACCGGAGAAGCTCTTGTGAAGTTTAGTACATATTTATTTAAGTAAATAATTTGATTAAAGAGTGGTGCAATTATAGGCAAAGAAATGAAATCTTACTTTTTAAACAAGTTGTGAGCCTATTCAATATATATTATATGTTTTTGTGTTGTGAGCGTGAAGTGGAAACGGCTTGTGATTGTAGTGGTGGCGGGCAAACGAAAGCCAAATTATGAGTTGCCATACAAAATATTATTTTCTTGAAAAGGGGATAATAAGAATAAAAGTATTTATATAAGTATGGATAATAAGAATAAAAGTATGTAATAGTGTATGTGAAATAAAATTATAAATGTATGCAAATAAAAATTAAAATTTATATTTAAAAATGGAAAAAATAATATATATGAAAATAGCTATGAAAATTAATCAAAAATATGTGTAAATGTGCTTTTTAAGCTTTATACATTTTACAGTAACTTTTCCTGATTTATGTTTTTATGTTTCAACTGTAACCACGCAAGCCTGTCAAAATCTGTTTCAGTGTTATTTTCAAAAAAAAATTTTAATAAAAATTATTTTAATAATATGCATAGATAAATATTTGTATGTGTATATAATAGGCGTAACTAAATTGCAAAAAAACAATTTCTTGTCTTCATCAATATTTTTGCTTGTGGCGACTGTGGAAAATTTGACAGGAACACGTCAAAAAGTGGTTGTTTGTCTGCTGCAAGTAAATCACAGGTGTGTATATGTGTACCTAATTGATAACAATTCGATTTATTATTGTATTTATTGTGTCTTTGAACCAAGTGTATATGCATGCTAGATAACAAACAGTTACAATTAGAAATTTCTCAAAATCATTTTTTATAAATCAAATTTTTTCTTTAAAGGCAGGTGTTCATGAAAACAAACCAACAGGTTCGATGGATGAATTGGTAGAGTGCTCTGCCAAGAGTCTCCGAGGTCGCAGGTTCGATTCCTGCCGAAGGCTCTGGGTGTTTCTGCAGACAAGCAAAAAAGGCTTCGCAGTTTTGTGTCTGTTCAAAAAAAAAAAAAAAAAAAAAAAAAATATAGATAAAATGACAGTTAATTTTTTTTTAAATACAATGTTTTAGAGAAATTTTAATTAAAAAAATGTTCATTGAAGTAGGTATATATAGTTTTCATTTAATACCTGCGCCAAATAGCTTTGGCGGTGGCCCATAAATGTACTTTTGTTCGAAATATTATCTTCCTTAGATGTGTTCTTATAAATAAAAATTATTAAAAAAAAAGTATGTGCCGTATTTTATACCACAGTTTTTAAGTACAGATTTATTTTTCTAAGCCAGCTTTTTGTGTAACGTTTTGAAAATTTCCAGTCAATGATGTAATAGTTTGACAGATTGGCGCCAGAAAAAGCTTCTAGTCAAATAGTTTACTCAGAAACAAATTTTTCAGGCAATCCCTTTGCTTGTAATATGAAAACTCCTCATAAGTCTATGTTTTATATTTCAATGTAATAAAGCAAAAAATTTAAGTAGCTGAAAACAGCTGGGCAAAATGTTTCATTTGAGTGAGTCGTTCGTTTTCTTTCAGAAAACTAATGTGAACTAATTCTTTCTTTCAATTTATCGTTCTGAATGTTACACCAGGTTTATGCCAGGGCTATTTTGTCTAAGCTTACAAGTTATTAATGCTGTATTGCAAGTTATTAACAAAAACGAAAAAAAGGCTGTGAATTAAGACAGGGTCCAGGTGGACTAAAGCAACGACAGGCATTAATTATTCTCATAAATAGAGCAGCTTCAAAACTAAAATAAACTAAGAATATTATGAATATTTTTAAAATTAAAAATTATTAAAAAATAATTTTTTAACTAAAATTTGATAAAATTGAATATAACAAAATTAATTCAAGGTAGCATTTAGACAGAAAAGTAAAAGACTATAAGTTGCAATACACTCACACTTTTTTACTAACACACTCACAATTTTCTAACTTTCAACTCAGCTTTTAGCAAAATTTTCCTGAAAGTAATTTTTTGACATTTACTGAAAGTAAAGTGACAATGTAGTAAACACGGTTGCCTACTCCACGGCACATGCAAATTTTCAGGACTGCAGTAGAATAATAATTGTGAATTTTAAATTATTTTGTACACTAAAAAATATTTAATACATTTTTACAGCAAATATGAATAAAAAACACAAATGAAGTATATTTATAGTGATAATTATTAAATCAATTATTAAAAGCTTAGCAATAAAATTATTTTCGAATAAAGTTATTTTCGAATCCCTATGGATTAATGTTTGTAGTAGTCTTGGCAGCTCTGTTTCAGTAATAAACAAAACCATGATACAATTAACATTGTTAATTGTATCATGAACAAAACTATTAAGATGGTTGCAAAGCATTAATATTTTCAACTCTGCGCTTTGACGACATTTTTAAAATTAACTCTCACGTTCCTTAGAAATTGAGCGAGAAATTTTCATGAAAGTCACAGATTTCATTAAAATTTTTATTCATAATACGCATACAAAAATTTAATGAAAGTACTTTGCCGTCTAAATGCTGTGTAAAAGTATTGTAAGCCTAAAGAGAGTAAACAGAAAAGTGAAAGATATACCAACCAGGTGCAGCAACTCATTGATTCAGTTGAAGGCATCATTCAATTGAATTAATTCATTCATGAATGACACAAGACGTACCTAAATAATTCCTCGTGGGGATTTTCGGCTCTGTGTTTGGTCAATAGAATCAAAATTAATCTGACAACCCTGGTACATGTTTTCACTTTCTCACTATGGCTGAAGAAAACCCAGTCTGGTCGTAACACAATGAGTGAATTATGTGGGTATTTATTGTACTAAATAACCAAGGGAGCTCGTTGCTTGGAGCAGATGGTATTGCGAAATCTAGATTTAGATTTTACAAATCTAGCAACAAGATACAATCATGATACAATTAATTGTATCATGGATACAATAGTGTCCACAATAACTTTCCGTTTTGCAACACTGAAGCTGGCGTAGCTTTTTTGCTACGCGTTTTGCAATATCATCTCTGACATTTTACATCTGGCAGATGCAAACATTTTAGACATCTTGGAGTAATTTAACAACTTTATTTGTAAGAAATTGTATAAAAATAAAAATGAGTTCTGTAATGGGTGTAGAAAAGAAATTCAAGAAAGAAAGAACAAATAAAAAGTGGTCTAGCGATGAAATAAGATGTATTTTAAACTACTTGGAGAGCTCCACAGATATAGAAGTAAGTATTCTGATGAAATTTAATTCGGCCTGCATAACAATTCATATACATATGTATGTATGCATACTTGCAAGAGAAGGTGCCTACAGCGCAAATTTTTTATAGAAAATTAGTATCGGAAACTGGAATAAACGCCACCTGGGACCTGGTAAGATGGAAAGTTCGATATCTTAAGACAACTTACAGGAAAGCTCGGGACTGGCGCAACTCGCCGGATGCAAGGTCGCTGGAATGTGAAGAGGGAACAGAACGTGTGGATGGTAAAAATAATAAAATCTTCATTAACACACCGAGTGTTGCTTCACGTTTGTGTCTATTTTAGCCAAAACTTTGCAAATATGTCCGCAATTTCATCAGTTGAATAATATTTTTGGGGAAATGAAACAAACTCAAATTTTATGGCATGAAATTATTAACACTGGAGAGCCAGTTGAGACAGCTTCCATTAAAATAGATGCCGATGAAAGTGGGGATGCATCCGATATGATGAGGCTTGATCCCAACGTTTTGGATGAAAGTTCAGCCTCGAACTATTGCAATAGTTCACAAAACTGCGATTTTAGCAACCACAGAGAAATTCCCTCTGATAATCCAACAAAGAAGATGAGGCCAAAAAGTCTGACAAATATTTTTCGACCAAAATCTAGAGAGTTCCCTGACAGAATAAACAAAAAACCTGATCATAAATCACTGATTTCATGCTTAGTTGACTTTCAAACGGAGAAAGCATCTCTGTTAAAAATGAAATTTGAATGGGAACGGCAAAAACATGTTGACGAAATGGAAATACACAAACAAAAAATAGCTTTGGAGGAGGAAAAAGCGAAAGCTGAGATTGAGTTGAGAAGGAAAGAACTAGAGCTAAAAGCACAAGAATTGGAACGCGATGAAAGATTAAAAGTTTTAGAAATGGAGAAAGACGAACGCTTAAGAAAATATGAAATTGAAATGAAATTAAAGTACCAAAATAACTTGTGTTGAAAGCTGCATATTTATGCTCATATGTGTAGATAAGGAGTTCAGGAATTAATTAAGCATTCTATTGAATGTGGAGTTTCAATGTAAAATAAAAAAAAAATTAAATGTTATTAAAACTAAAGTGTTGCACATAATTCAGGAACTGATTAGTAGCCAATATTTGGTCGTCTCGAAAATGAAATTCATTTCAATTCATTTTTTACTTTTCAACTAATTATTCAATTCACACAAGATAACAATTCACTTCGAATTTTGAACGAGTTTTCCATTTTTTAACCCAGAAAAAATCGGTACAAGGTTTATATAATACGGATGATCGATTGACACGATTGTGATGACTTTTTGTAGTTAAAATGTCTCTCAAAACTAACTTTTTGCACACCGGTATAAAGCTGCGTTTGCTCTAACTATTCCATAGTAGGAGAGTAACGTCTAATTTTGAAAAAAATATCAGAACAGTGAATTGGGATTTTTAAGCTGAAGAAATATTTCACGTTATGCGTTATTCTGTTTCTAAGCTGCAAAACTCCAAATAATTTCAATTTGAAATTAAAAAAGTCTGACATAATGAAACATTTTAGATTGGACTTTTAAAAATATACAATGTCATATTTAATAATATTTTACTTACCAATTAATATTTCTGGTTAATGAAAAGTCTTCGGAATTATATTTCGCATTTTCTTTGTTTTATTTTTGTTCAATTTTGTATCAGTTTATAAGATTTTTCTGTTAGTATAATTAACTTTATTACATTTTTTGCATTTGGTTTATTAAACGTTAACAATGTATTCGTACTTCATTTAATTTGTTATTCAACTTTTTATTATTATTATTTTTTCATTAATATATGTCACTACGACTTGAATTTTTTGTTTGTTTTTTTTTGCCTTTAATTTTTGAATAATAAACCAATAACGAAAATTCAATAATGTTTAAAAAATACATAAATTAGTTTTTAATACACTAAAAGAAAAAAAAGTTATTTCCTTATCACTAATTTCGTTATAATTTTAAACTCTATATTATATTTTAAATATTACAAAATATTAAGACAATTTATTTTTTTTCTTTCTTACAACCATGTTGGAAAAAATTGATAACAAACCAAAAATTCTTAATTATCGCTTTCATTTCTGTGCATAAGAGTGTAATTGTTACCACACCAAAGGGGGCACACCAATCAATTTTATTATTCAAAAAATAAATTAAAATTTAAACATTTCAAATTGAGTCGAACACACGAAATATGCGAAATTTCTGTGCCTATATAAGAATATGTACTAGCCTGTGGCACGCTCAAATTATAAGCTTCAATTGTTGTATTTAATAAAAAAAAAAAGATATTATTAGATACTCCTTCATTTAGTGAATCAATATTTGTGAAGTATATTGTAACTTCTTGGAATAGCTTTGAAACTTTTACTTATTCATGAAGTTTTTGAAATCTTTTGTTTTGTTTTTAACATCACTCACTAAGCAATTAAGACCCCCATTTTAGGAAGAAAGTGTAAAATAAATGCATACTTTTTTCAGAAAAGAAATCAGTACGAGTTAAAAAACATGTAAAACAATTGTTTTTATATGAAATATGTTCTAAAATGTTGAAAACAGAAATACAAACATAAACATTTTTATACAGCCACTTGCAGTGAATATCACTCATTTATGTCCAACACATAATACGAGTTTTCTATTAAGCATGATCTTGAATATATTTTTACTATTATTCTACCCTCATTATTGCTTTCGTTCGCAAATAATTATTGCGATTGGAGTCGCACAATTTAACGAGAGCACAAACGTAACGATTTAATCAGAAAAGGAAATTTATATGGCATCACCGAATTTGCCAGCCTTAAGCAATTAGTAGGCTGGCAGCACTACAAAAATTATAGAAAAACAGCACAAATTCATTTCTCATATTACAATATATTGCATTATATGTCTACCTTTAGCTTTTTTTACTTTTTTCAATTATTGAAGTAACGTGTAAATTAAAGCAACTACGAATAAACAAAAGTAAAATAAATATACATAGTTAAATTATTAACCAGCGTGAGTAATTAGCCCACAACTAGATGTCGCTGTTTATTTTACTCAGCTAGTTTTCAGAGGCCGTTGCTACACCGAAATTGCTGTAAGGTGTGTTCAGTTGGTAATTTTTACACAAGAAAGTTGGCAGCGCAACAGAAATTGCCACTACAAATAAACATTTTTGTAATAATTTGTTTTGCATATCCAACTCTTGTTCTTTATTGTTTTTGAAAATAAATACATAGCAAAGTAGTAAACAAAATAAAATATATTTTCAGTTTCATTACTTATTGCTTTTTTTATAATTTTAATTCGTATTTAAATCTTAATTCAACATAGTCTTTCCTATGTTATACACGCACACATCCATACACATGTATGTGTGCATGCTTTTTCGTTACGAAAATATTTCTTTAATAAGTTTTATTGTTAGTAATGCTAGTTGTTGATAAGAATTCTTTAAACAAATTCTTATGGTTTATATTGTAGTTTTATTGATTTCAAATGGAAATACATATGTATGTAATTAAAATTTCACATAATCGCTGTCACTAGAATTTTAAAGGTTGTACTTTTTTAACTAAACTAAAAACTACATAAAAATGTTTATCTTAATATTTTTAGCTGTTAAAATTATCTAGATGATGTTATACAATATCTGTATGTATAATTGTGTTGCTTATTATTTTCACATTTTTTTCTTATTATTTTCTGACTTATTATTTCATGACTTATAACTAAAATTCTAAATTGATTATGCACCGATTTTTGTTTGTTTAGTTTTGTGTGAAAAATTGTTAGTTAGTTTGCGTGTGTGTGTGTGTATGTGTGTGTGATGTGGCTTATTACATTTACGTTTTAAAATTAAATTCACTTAAACTTATTATTTAAGTTAAAACTTACAACATAAGAATCCTAGAGAAACACCCATTCATGTTTAATTTTATTCAGCTTTATGTTTCCGGGATTATATGTATGTATATAAATATTTGTTTAGTTTTTCTTCAGTTTCTTTTAATTTAATTATGCTGTTGGGAGGGTTTAACTTATGAATTAATTTAGATCCTCTGCTTTACACAATTCACAACATCTCTAGCAGTTTTAGAGAGTCGATCTTGTTGTTTTTTTTTTTAATTATTGTTTTAGAACTATTTTTTTATAACTTTTGAATTTAGCAACTATTTGATTATTATTATTATTATTATTATTATTATTATTATTATTATTATTATTATTATTATTATTATTATTATTATTATTATTATTATTATTATTATTATTATTATTATTATTATTATTATTATTTTGGTTTCAAAAGTCTATTTGCATTATTGTGTTTTTCTTGTAAAATATAAGCAAGCGAGTATTAAGTTAAGATGTGAATTGTTTTTGTTTTCATTATTAATGGCCAATTTTGTTTTGGTAGAGTTTATTACTTTTTGCCCTTAAAGTTTTCATAAACAAATTTATTAAGTGTTTTCTTGTTTTTTTTTTTTATAGTAGAAACCGAAATTGTTTGAGGTTTTTTGCATTACATTTTTGTTTTGAAATTTATTTATTTTAATGAGAAAAAGTTCTATATCATTCGGTTTTACTTAAAAAAAGTTCTCATAATTACATATAAAGATTTGTTAAATTCGCCATTTCATTTGTTGTTGTTGTTGTTGTTTGTTAATAGTTTGTTATTTAAATTTCGTAATCATAATCTTGTTTTATTTTGTGGGGAATGAAAAACTCTAATATATTCTTGAAAAAGTTATGTATGTGTGTGTGCGTGTGTGTGAGAGAGAGAGAGAGAGAAGAAACAGCTTCAACTTAGCAGAGACAAACTCCAACTCATTGTGACAATACCCCGTATTGTCAACAACTGCCGACAATACGGGGTTCTCAATCATTTGCTGGGGCATTTTTTCAATGTATGTATTTGTGTCAATTTTTATAAAATTCTATCATAAAAAGTTTCAACATGTATTTTATTTTGATTGGCACCGTTTTTTGGCAATAAAACACAATAAATGGAAAATTATTTTTCTCATAGATTATTTCTCAGAAAATCGAAATTCCATTTGTTCGATCACATCACCGGATTTTCCATGAAATGCCTCAATACTTCAGAGATACATAATTTTGATTTGTGTTATATATCAGGGAACTGCACCGGTTCAGCGCAACCATAAGTATTCGTGTTGTTTGCCCCATCACTTTCATATACGAGTGCTTGTTCACACTTTTTGCATTTGAAATTCTGTGCCAGGTCCACTACGTCACTCGACAGTAAACAACAATAAAATTTAAAATTTTGTTATTGTTTTGCATATTACTAAGAGAGCGATCGCTGTCGAGTGATATCGTGGGTCTGGCAGTCAATTTCATAAAGTTTTTTTTTTATGGAATATTTGCATTATTGTGTAGTAGGCGACTTTTCTGAAAAATTTTTATAGAAATCTCTAAAAAAAAATTTAGTACTTTTCAGCCGAAATTTCTTGACAAGTCGCTTGCTTGTGATGTGGAAACTACACTGAAAAATTATTGGCTGAAATTAAACGAAGTATTTAATTAATTTTCAGTCAACATCGGGATTGATTTCATACGTCAATGACATGTTTCACTATATCTATGAATTACACAAGGGAACAAGCTATTTGTTGTTTATGAACTGAATGTTGTTTTGAAGGTAATTTGGGACGCTGAACTTTTTGAGATATACCGTTATGTCTAAAATTAAGGCGCTTCCAGTACAAATATCTAAATAACTTGAAAACGGTTCACCATATTCAGTTAAGAAAAAAAAACTGAAATTCTTCAACAAAATTATCTTTAATCCGTGCCTTCATTGTTTTTAATTTGAACGAGTAGTTTCAGAAATATCGTTGTAGTTTTGAAAAAAAATTTTTTTTTATATAAAAAAAAAAAAAAAATTCTTATTTAAATATTCATAAAAAAAATAATGCAACTAAAGTCACAATGTTGGTCTTAAAGCATTTAGCTTAATATATTTTGAATCAAATGAACTTTATTTCCTTAAAATCGGTGCACAACTTTTGATTTTCTCAACGATTTACTGAGATAACTAAATTGACAAAAATCGCGATTTAAAAGGCGCTTAATTTTAGACATAACGGTATATCTCAAAATGTCTAGCTGATGGAGAAAAATGGAGTTTAGATTTAAAATCAGCGACCTCAAATTAGTAAAAAATTGCTATAGAATTCCAAACAACACTCAAAAAGTTCAATTTTGTTCCCTAGTGTTATTCCTTACCAGGACGAACAACTTCATTGGTTCAATGCATAAATGCTAATGAACTATTTTCGTTAAAATAATTATAATAATTTGTTAAAATAATTAAAAAAACGAAATTTCTTTCAAAGGACGTACAAAACTCCTCTCAAAGCACTTGTTATTATTTATTTTTATTTATTTTCGTTCTTCGAACAGGGGCATAAGTGTATAAAGTGCAGTATATAAAGAATTTTAGCACTCAATTAATTGCCCATTATTTGGCTTTTTAGCCGATTTTAATTTTGTCAAAGAGTTTGTATAAATAAATTTCTTAAAAGCAGTTTAATTCCACACTTTTTAGTTCACTTGCAAGACATGGCCCATTGGGTTCGGTTGGATTTTCTGTTGTCTTTTGTTGCTCAGCTTAAAGTTAGGAACACTACAGGGCTGAACGGCGAGTTTTCGTCAATGAAAAATATTTCAACTGAACTCAACTGAAGCTAACATATGGGGAGGGATCAATAAGTTCGTGACTTTTCGAACTGCCCTCGTAGTTATATGAAATGCAGCAATTGATGGGAAATTGCTATGCAATTTTGAGCAAGTGTCGTCATTTACTTTGTGTTTAACGGCTGTTCAAAACACACAATCTTGTGAATTTTTCTAAAACTGGAAAAAAGTGAATTTTCAGTGCGCATTAAACACAAGTTTTTGCGAAAAACAAACCGCCCATCAAGACAAGCAAAATCTCGATGTACATATACCATGGGGACTCTGCATCATCAATTTCAATGGTAAAAAAAGTGGTCTGCTGACTTTCGTTGTGGTCGCACAAGTAAATACAAAAGACGCTGAACTTTCTAGACACCTGGAAATGTTGAAAAAATTCACGATATGGCGTAAAAGTGCGTGAAATTGTTGATGCCCTATTTAATGTGGCAGTGCAGTTTCAATTTTAAATAGTTAGCTGGATTTAAGAAAATTGTTTTGCAAGATGGGTTCCGCTTTAGCTCTCAATCGACCATAAGTAAAAGTGTGACAACTTCAAAGGTTTGTTTGGAGTTATTTAACCGAGATCCGAATGAGATTTTGCTGCGTTTTGTAAGTGTGGAACGAACATGTATGCATTACTGTACTCCGTAGACCAAGCAGAAGTCTAAACTATGGGTTTCTCCGGGTGAACCAGCTCAAAAGAAGGGCAAATTAAAATTGTCGCCCAATAAGGTGATGTCAAAATTTTTTTGGAATGCAAGCGGGATAATCCACATCGATTATCTTCAAAAGGGAAAAACAATAAGCAGCGAATATTGCACCTTACTTATTAGAACGATTTAATGAAGACCTCAAAAGAAAACGAGTTCATATGGCCAATTTCTCATTTCTTTCTTTATTTTATTGTTTTATTTTAGTTGCCTCACCCTTTTAGGGGATTGGTGTTACATGAGCGACCTTCCAACACATTGGCAACTCCCCAACATGCTACAATATGCAGAAAAGGTTAGCTAATGGGGGGCGATCCATTGCTTTAAATAAAAATGTTAGTTCTGATAATGCAAAATTGTTGCCCAACAGTTTATAGCTCACCTTTGGAAGTGGTGAAAATGTCCCCATGAAATAAGCCTTTTACTCCTCAATCGGAACTTATAAAGTCTTATAGTTTTATTGAAGAAATAATACTAAAACCACGACATAATTGAAAGTAAAGTTGGGAGCTTGTCTCCATTTTTCCTTGTTGGAGTTCAATTCACACACACACACACACCTAAAAAGTCTAAAATTTTTAATTTTAAAATGTAAAAAAAAAATGTTACAAAAATTTTACAATTTCTCTTTGAGCTATTGTCAAAATGATATACCTTTTTGCTTTTTGTTTTGTTTTTTTTTTGCATGTTAGCAGTTGTTATCAGTTAAAGATTTTGATTTCCAACACTCCTTTCGATTACACTCACTTGTAATTTATTTGGATTTTATGTATCTGCTTTAAAACGATTGTCAAAAAATCGTTTGATTTTGTTAAGTGTATATTGCTTGAAATTGCTATGAATTAGAAAAATAAGTTTTGTATACCATCTGAAACCATATAGAGTGTGTTTGTTGTTTCATAACTTTATGTTTTTGTAAAAAAAAATGTATTTAATTTACAAAAAAAAAAAAAAAAATTTTATAATAAAAAAATTACCCTTTTTGATTACGAATTTTTCAGATCTTATAGTTGATTTTTTTTTTCTATGTATTAAATTCCTTTTTTACTTTTCATATTCTTGGCAAGTTTTTTTTGTTGTTTTAATTATGACGGCTTTGAAATGATTGGCTGAAAGAGAACATTTGAATGGTGTGCGTTATGTGGCAGATGGCTGGATGTTGTGCAATTATTTACATAGTTATGAATAAGGATGCATGATTGCATAGAAATCTGATGAGAACTTGGGGACTCGAAAATTATGATGACGATAATGTTTTACAGGATGTACATTAAAAGTATCCTGGCCAGTAGAGAGAGTGAAGTGTTTATAAAATACTTCAGGCTTGTGTCGGTCGAACTTGCTTGTTTTTTGTCACGAATCAATAGTTAAACCCATTTTAATAAAATAGATTCGATCGTTGGTGATATAGCAAGTCCAGCGCATTTCCAGAAATGTCCAACACATTTAAATCTCCTTCAACTAGATAACTATTCCAATTTAACTTTTAATTTGGTGAATCATGCACGTGCATGATGTGGTTAAAATAAACCGCAATCAATTCCTCAATGTCTCCAAGTATTCTGGTTTGCACTAATATTTATATTCATCAACTATCTTTTAACACCTGCGTGTGCATGTCAAAATAATTTGAAAATACGTGGCAGCTTTCAATAAAAATTTTAAAGTTAAAATAAACACCACAAATGAATTTGGCCCTAGCTTACACTAATCAGCCGGCCTTTACAAACAGCTGATTTTAAACGCCTGCGAATGTCGTTATATAGTGTTACTGACTGTAAATTAATATGTCAAATTATTTAATGATTTTATTAGCTTTAAAATTGATTACTGAACTGCACTACTGGTGTGTGTTTGTGTTTTTTTTTTTTTTTGGTGACATAGTTCATAACATCACAAAGCAAACACATACAAATGACATAAATATAGACACTCTTATTTATAAAAAAAAAAAGGATTTGATGTACTTAAGCCGATGGATCTGTGCACGTCCTTAGTACTTGACTATTCGTTTTGATTTCTCATACCCAGTGTTAAGAAGAGTTACGTTTGAATTGATTAGCTTTGAAAGCTTCCCAACCAAACTTGCTCTGTGTGAACAGGAAAGCTAGCTAAAAAATTATTTAATAAGACTTGCGCAAGTAAGCTTGCTTTGTGAAAACTGAGACTATAAGGCTGGTAGTATTGCTTATTATTTGATTGGTATAATTGGTAGATAGGTGGCACTGGCATTCAAAATGCGAACCTGAGTACTACAAAAAATTTTATGAAAATAGGCTAGATAGATCTGTGAAGCGACTTAAAGCTGTGACTCACTATTTTTCTTTAGCCAAACGACGAGTCAAAATAACTGTGCGTGTTCCAGAAGTAGGATGATGTGTTTTGAAAATGTCTCAGTATAAACAAATTTTTTTGCAAGGCTGTGCAATATAGAAATGTTTTCGAACCGTTTACACACGTTTACAAGTGCAAGTAATTTAATGTTTGGACATTTTTTTTTTCCAATACAATCATACTTCTGCAAGTTGTGGGCTCACTTGGAATAGATTTTGATTGCCAGTGACTTTTTACTTGCCTGTTGGGAAAATGACAAACAGGAAAAAACAGTGTCACTAGGTAAGGATTATATATTAGTTTTAGTAGATAACTTACAAGGAATAATTTTTGATACCTTATTATTTCAATTTACATACCAAAGATATAAGTTCAAAAGTAAAAAAAAAAAAAATACTAATATATGGCTTTCCTCGATTTCTAATATAAATTTGTTATTTATGTTGTGAAAAAGTTCTTCGTATTCAGCTATTATATAGTTTATTCCCCTTTATAGTTTAAATTCTGGTGGAACTTTGGCAGCCCGCACATTAAAAACTCAAGTAGACTAGCAAAAAAAAAAAAAAAAAAAAAAAAAAAAAAATGTTACACAAAAAACTATTTTCTTTGACGACATTTTCACAATAAACTTGCACTTGCCTGTGTAAGCAATCATACAAGTTGAAAACGTTTTTTCAATGTATTGGTTGCTAATATCTACACTCATCTTCTCTGTCGGAATTTGAGTTAGCTCAAAAGTAACTCATGGTTGGTCAGAAGTTAGTCTAGTTGATCTTGCTAAAGATATTCAGTTGTTACACTTCATGTCCTACGAATGAGTCACTGTGCATCAGTATCCACTAGCCATGAGAGCCAGTTCGTTATGAGTGAGTTTTGAACTAACAACAAGTGGCTTAAAAATCTAACTCATGGTGCATCAGAAATGAGTGCGTTTTGCTTTAACAATAACCAGCTGCTTCTTCAATGAAATTAAAAATTAAATATTGCTTTTATTCATTTTTATTATCAGTGAATACTCAAAAGAAATAAAAATGCACTTACATTAGGTTAAAATAAAATGATAACTTCAAAAACTCATATTTTGGTTAGAAATATTATTTTAGGTCTAAAAATATATCTTAATGTTTTCTGTCTTTTACAGACGTCTGTATGCCGCCGACATTTCGTTGTTGCTAAAAAACTCATCAGTAGACTCGAAAAATTTAAAAAGAATGTTTGAAGCCCAACTACTTATTCCAAAATTCTCATGAACAAAATGAGAATCAGAAACGCTCCAACAAACTTTTTATACAGAAAATATTTTACATCTCTTAACACCTTTACTTTTCTTAGCACTTCAAACATTAAGGTCTATTTTTAGACCTAAAATAATAAATTTCAATTGGCTTTTATAGCGAATAAATAATTAAGTTTAGTTTTCTATTACACATACATATAAAAAATATTACAACACCTTTACTTTTCTTAGCCTTTAAACTTTAAGGTCTATTTTTAGACCTAAAATAATAAATTTGGCTCTTATAGCGTATAAATAATTAAGTTCAGTTTTCTATAGCACATACATATAAAACATATTACAACAGCGTTAATTTTTTAAAACATCTGACTCGTTTTTGCATCCGCTTGCAGTTAGTTTATGAATTCAGGCTATAACTGAGTAAGCCAAGAGTTACTCAATAGCTTAGTTAACTGAACAAATTCGTACAGGGTTGTAACAAGTTACTTGCATGTATAAACGATACGTTATCATGATTTTTAATCAAAGTAGATTTTTTTTTGTAAAATATAAAAAAAAAATTCTCAAACATTTTGAGCCATTTTCCACAGATCGTACGATTGCTTAGTAACCCCGGGACGATTAGTATGGACAACACTTTGTCTGTATTGTGCCACTAGGACTTATCATGAAAATCATTTCCCAGACGTCCGTTTTTAAAGTATTTTTGCAGGGGAGCCCCCTAAGTAGGTCTGGTATGGGGTCGGGGTGTTGGAAAAAAATATTGAGGTAAAAGAAGCAAAATGTATAACCCACTTGCAATCATATTTTCTTCCCAGTGTTTTTTTTTTCGGACAGACCAACTTCATACCAGGCCTCCATAAGGGACTCCCATACAAAAAAAAAAAAAAAAAGGAAACGAAAGGCAGCTGCATCGAAAACTACTTTTTTTTGATAATGTCTTAACGGAATTTTTTACTCATGCCAAAAACTATCGAAAAATCGATACCACAATATCGACAATATCGATTGCTAAATCGACCCTGTTACGTAGGATAGTGAATCACAGTCCTTAGATGAGATTGAGCTATGAGTGAAAAAAATGTGTGCCAGTGTTGACAAATGTAATGCCTTGAGTTTTATATGCCTTGGATAATTAAAGTTTAAAGTTTATTAATATCTTTATTTTTCTCAATATTTTTAAGTTAATTTATTGTGTTACATTTCTTCAACAAATTTTTTTTGTTGTTCTTAATTTTTTTTTTGTATAGTTAAGGAAGACCTTTAATTTTTTGTTTTATTTCGTTTAACGTGTTTTCTTTAAATAACTTTTAAATTACAGATTAAGAGATTATAAGTAACCAACTACTTCTCCTGGTACATGCAAACACGTGCTTATTTTGCACACAATAAACATGTTATGATTGCATGTAGACGAGAGTAATCATGTTATGCTTAAGTATAATTATTATGTAACTGCCAATATGCATTTGAAAATTGTCGGCATTATTAATGTTATTCTTCACAAAAAGCATAGATACTTATGAGTTTTGAGTCAAAAAAGCTGAATAGTAGTGTTTCGTGTTTTATTGTTTCTCAAGTTGTGTTTTTGTTTTGTTTCGTTTTATGTTTGTTGTTGTTGTTGTTTAGTTTAGTTTAGTTTAGTTTATAAATTTTCCTAAGTAATAGTTTTAGAGATTGCTAACAATTTGCTAAGATATGAGTGTCTAAACTTTCGACTCTAAAGTGAACGAGAGCTCTAGTAATGCATAATGTAAAAGCATGTAATAAATGTATTGCTGTTGTTGTAAATATGTTTTATTAATTTGTATTAGAAATTATTTATGTATATACAAAAAGAAATTTGAGTTGTGTAAAATTTATGTGACCAAAATTATATATTATCAAGTCTAAAAGGAAACATACCATTTCTCTTTGCAATCTTGTGCAAATGCTGTTGCAAAAATGCACTTGTACTCCTACACAGTGGCAGATGAGCTGTATTTTTAGTATATCATGTGTTCGAACGAGCGGAAATACCGGAAAGCAGTGAACACTTAAGCTGCAATTAAACGAAGGAGATTGTTCTTTTAAACTCCAATTATAATTACACTGCAAATAAACGCACTAGCTGAGTTTTGTGGCCATTCAGTGCTTGGAAAAGTATGAATAACAAATTTGGTCTAAACTAAATTTAAATGAAATAAAAGTTTTGCTAAGCCAGAGCCTTAGTTCTCAGTGTTTTTTTTTTTTTTTTTTTTTTGGAAAAGTAGAAGTTTTGCTAAGCCAGAGTTTTTTTCCTTAGTGATTTTTTCGGGAACTATTTGTATATCTAGCCCTGAAACTAATAACCTGTTATCTCAAAGTTGTGCATTTAATTGTTACATTTCTATCAATTGTGAACGACCTTTCTTTATCTCGAAAAGTAGAAGCAACCCTGCTGTACCCTAGCGGTAGAGATTTGGTTACCAAGAATACAGAGGCTCTTGTGCAGCACTCTATTAGAAAGAACAGAAGAACAGGTGCTGATACTCAACAAGGTTTTAAGCCATTTATCGGGTTGAGGTGAAAAGCTTTAAATACGATACAAAACCTACTTAAACCCCTTGGGATAAACAGGGCTTAACCTGTCACCCGGATGTAGAGATTTTGTCACCAAGTTGACTGAGTCTGTTGTTCAACTCTCTACTACAAGGTTTTAAGCCACTCTCCGGGTCGAGGTGAAGTTAAAAGCTGTAAAAACCCTACAAGAACCACAAGAATCCCTTGGGATAAACAGGGTATAACCTGCCCCCAGCAGGTAGAGATTTCGTTACCAAGTTGACTAAGTCTGTTATGCAATACTCTACTACGAGACACTGAATAACAGGTCGAGACACTCGCTAAGGTTTTTACCCTTTGCACAGCTGTAAAAACCTCCATCAAATTTAAAATATTTGAAATTTAATATATATATCTTAAATCTTTCTGTTTCCACTAACCATTTTGGTCACACGAATTTTCACACTTCAATTATCATAATTTTTCGTTAAATTTTTATGAAGTTGCGTGTAAATACTATTTTAATATTTAATGTATTCATGTGTTTCTATTATTTGTATATAAAAAAACTCATAAAAAACAAGCATGTCAATGTGACACAAATAACTTTTATTTATTTCCTAATGTGAACGATTAATTATCGAAGTTATGAATTAAAATGGAGGTGTTAAATTATTCACTGGTTTTTCAATGAAGTTAAGCCTAAATGGATCAAATTGAAGACGAGAAATATATTTTGAACTTAAGTAAACTTAATTAATTTTTAGTTTAAGTCTTAATTTAAATTTTACGAATTATGCAATGTTAACTTTTTACTGTTTATTTTCATTATTATTTGGAAAGGGGTTTCAACTTAATTTATAATATTTTTTAATTTAACTACTTGAATAATGTTTGTTTTTTTTCTCGTGTTTTTTTCTATTGTTTGTAACTAAAACAATTGTTTCAGTTTTTTTCTTCTTTAATAACTACATAACTATTATTACATTGTTTTAATTTCTTTAATAATTAAATAATAATTTGGCATATTTTCAGTATATTTTATATATTTTCTTTTAATATTTGTCTTTTAAAAAATAGTTAACTTTATACTGTTGAGTCTTTTCAGACAATAAATTTGCATATAGCTTCTGTTGTTTTGTTTTTGTTTTTCTTCTTGTGGTTGAGTTTAATTTTCAACTCATTATGTTTTACACGTTTTTCTAATTGATTTCAAGTTTGTGTTTTCTTTGTTGTTTAAGTTGCTGTTTTTTTGCTTTTACTTGAGTGCTTGATCATACATACATTTCTCATTAATTTCCTCTTGAATTTGTACAATTTTTATTTGATTTTTAATTATAGTTTTCTTTTTTTTAAACTAAAATTGATCCTATCACAGCAACAAACATGTTTAACTTTTTTTTTTTTTTAATATTTTCCATTAGCGATTTGAAATATAAAAAAAAAGGTTGATAACAATTGTGCTCAAAAGGCCATCATTGATTTGGGGGGGCCCAGTTTTAGCCAAGTCACAAACCATAAACTAGTTTATAAAATATATGATAAATTCAAGGTAAAAGCGGAATGTTGTATTGAAGTCAAATTTTGAAGTAAGTTTAATGAAATTTTTTCAAAGAAGTGGTTTTCAAGGTGAACATACATAACTGATTTCTTCTGATACACAACCACAGCATTTATTTTTCGAATAATTCAAATGCATACTTAATTGGCCAATTGGATTACTTAACCCGTTTTTCAGCAGCTGAGTGCAAAAGCCTCGATTGCCAACGACCGTGGCACAAATTACCACAAAAATTGCCTTAGTATCAGTGGGTACAGAAATTTATATGGTTTGAATGAACAGTCCGCCATGTCTTTAGTATACACTTGTCTGGTAAATGCAAATGAATTGGTATACTATACAGACAGGGTAACCCTTCCGACTTTTTCCTACTTCTTAAATTTGAAGTGAATTTACAATGAGCATAGAAAACTGTTTTATATAAGCAATAATGGATTGCACCAGCTAACAAAATTCTAGAGGGTAGTCAACATAGTGCTTGATCAGTTATACGCAGGCTTAAAATAGTTGGAAGAAAATTGTAATGCAGGTAATACGGAAGCGACTTTTAAAATTAAAGTAGAGCACATAAGTGTTTTTATTTTCGAAAGTAGTACAATTTTTATTAATAGCGAAGTGCAGTTCATTGAGTTTGGAAGGAAGTATTTGGAACTAAGATCCAAAGGGTTTCTTGACTGCGAAAAGATAAAACGGTTATGGCATTGATACTTAGTATTAGCACTCAAGCAGTATAATGGATTATACAGGTTCTTTTTTTCTCTACACTATATAATGTTGTTGGATTATCAATGCGTTGAAATGTTGCTAATGAAATGTCAATTGCCCAGAATAGAACTACAAAACTATTGATAGTCGCGCCATTCGATAATTTGTAAATTTTTCTCTTAAAATATCGGTACTTTTGATAGTTTCTAGTCGTCGATTTATACCGAAGCCGTCGCCAAAAAATATTTGTATTTATTTAGTTAGCTGGCTGCAAATATTCAAAAAGTCTTGCTCAATGTTGAGAAATGTCAAAGCTAAAAAAGATTTATTGCAATATTTGCTTATTTAACTAATTTTACGATTACAATAATTTATTGGCGACACAGTTCAAACATCTCTTTTAAAAATGTCGCCGCCAGATCCTTTTGATCATTGATTTGGCTTTTACTGCCTTTATTAAACACTTTTCGCCGATAGTATCACTATCGAGAAAAATATATCGATAGCTGAATAAAAATAAAACTATTGATTGTTTTGCAGCTCTACCCCAGAATTGTGAAAACTGCTGCCGAATACAAATTTACCCTCCACTTTACAAAGTATAGATAACTAGCATCTTGTGAACTATCTAGATTCAATATAGATTTATTAAGGATCATTCTACAGCAGATCATTTAGAACACATCAAAAAAAAAAAATGATGGCATTTCATTCCTCATTTTGGCAAAATTAATTCGATGACTCTAATGCCCAAAAAATCATTACAAGTTCATCTTCGACCTTGGTTTAATTTACGATTAGACTAGTAAATCATTAAATCGGTGAGTATTTAAACCACATACCTGTAGACGAAGAAAATTTTGTATTTAAATTACAAGTATCAATGTGTTTAAATTTCAGAGCAAAACATCAGCTGCTTGATATTTTTTTGCAATGTTGCCAAATTTCTATTTCTAGGAACAATAAAAAACAAATGGTCTAAATTGCAATTCTATTACAGAACATTATTGTTAAACTAGAGTTTTAATTATAACTGAGTTAAAACTCTTGTTTAAGCCATATGAAAGACTTCGATAGAGTGAATTGAATACAAAATTTATGAAAATTGTGAATAATGGGCCATTTTTGATGCATTGTTAGGATTCATAATTTCCAACCAAAATCGTTCTGATCTTAACAGTTAGGTAGATAGGAACAAATTTGAGCTTGAGATAACTTTTTGTTTTTAATAAAAATTCTGTTTTACACCCAATTCACACCCTGATGTTTTTGACCCCTAATTTTCAACGTCATTTTTTGGTTGGTGCTGTGGAAGCAAGCAGGATAGTAAAATATACTGTTTTCATGATATATTTTTTTTAATCATTTATTATCATTTGTAGTTTTATTATTTTATTTCTATCCTTCTGTGCTCACCAGCTCTTTTAAGTAAGAGCTCTTTTCTCTGAACCAGGGGACCCCTTTTAGTTAATTCGTTCGCCATAAATTTGCATGAACGCGAGCTTGAAAGCCAAAAAGTAGTTCCCGAACAATACAACAGACAGATACAGAAACACGGAGTGCTCTGTGACAAAAAATGAGAGCTTGAGATATGTACTAATTGAAAATTATTATTAAAAACATTAAAATTTTTTTTGAACTATGTACCAACAATTATGTAGCTTATGTAGCAGACGTTTTTAGTACGCAACATTTTTTTTTTAAATTTTGTTATTTTATGGTTTTTATATTTTTTAACCTCTACACCGTAACTATCTGTTTTAAATGGCCATAATTGGCTGGATACTCTCTGGCTGAAATTGAAATGCGAACGAAAAAGACAATGTATGTATATTTAATATCGGTCGACTTTGCCAAACGATAAATAACGAGAAGAAACACCGAGCTGTGGTGAATTAAGGAACTAAAAACAGAGCTCACTATTATGAGCGGCTCCTTTTGTTCAGTCGTGTGAGTAGTTCGATCAAACTAGTTAATTCACAAACTACACATCTCTATAATCTTCTATTGAAGTGCTCACATTGATGTTTTTTTAATTCGGATTTTAAAATGACTTTGTTAGAATAAATGTCGTATTATGACCATGACTTAGAATTTCCGATTTGGTTAAAATTTCCACATTATATTATTTAGATCAAGCTAAAAAAAAATCACTGGGCTCAACTCTTGAGTATCGACATTTTGCAAAATAAGTACGACCCTAATGTACATGCTGCACACCACACGATATCCTTACTACAGGATGTCTTAAATTTTCTCAAAGGATTTCAGTTCCTTACAAGTTTTTATTATAGTTTTTTTTTGGTATATTTTTTTTTAGTATATTGTGAAGTCTTCTTCACGGATGATTGTTTGCGAGGAGAGATTTTCAGCTACTCAAAAGGACTCTTGCGATGTGTTGTGAATATTAAAATCTTTTAAAATTGTTTAAAAAAAAATCATAATATAATATGTCCAACATTTAATTCTTTTAATGCTTAAGCTACTTTTGATTTTCTGTCATTTACACATCAATCTGCCCCGTTTCAATATATTTATATATAAAAACAGTAACGATTTATGTACATGTTAATCTCATAGCAAAGGAGCTGGTTAAGATTTCAGTGTTGGAAATTCGTAACCTATGGTAAAGAATTTTGATGTATTTCTTAATTTCATTATATTTGATAAATTATTTTCAACTTACTTTAGAAAGTTCTATTTAAATGTTTGTTAATTAAAATGTTGTTAATAAAGAAAAATAAAAAAAAAAAACGCTCAAAATCTGAAATATTTTTATTTCTTGTAATAAAAAGAAAGAAAAAATGCTTCAGTTTTTGAGTTATTGTCTGTGCTGCAAGTAGCAAAGACTTTGCGAGATGTAGTAGTAAGAGATTCAGAAATTTTCGAGATGGCTAGACTAAAAGTGACAAATAAAATAAATAAAATGCGTTTTAACTCAAACAGAATGAATAGTAGTTAATAAAAAGAAAAATATGATGTGTATTCTGAGAGCTTTTCTGAGAATACGAGATATGTTTAAATTGTTAAAAACCGGCTGTAGATAAGATAATTAGCTAAAGCCTCATAACACCAGCAGATATGTATGTTGTTTTTTTAATCTTGGACCGGTACTCAGGGGATAACCGCTACATATGCATTGCATTGCGCCGGAACTAGGAAAATAGGGGTAGAAGGGTGTTTGTGAACGTTCGATGAAACAAAGAGAATAATAGTAACACATTTATTTATTTATCGAAATTTAAAGAAGTTAGAATTAGCTGTAGATGATTTGTCTTTTTGGTGTCCACCTTCGACACTATGCAGTAAACAACAGCTAACGCAACCTTTTCAAGGTTTTCGGCTTCGACCATACAGAGGGAAAACAAAGACGACAACACCTATTACGAATTAGACTTTACCGGTCTTATTTATAAAAAATATTTTATGTTTATTGAGATCTTTTTTGACAAATATGTATATTTGTCAAATAAGAGTTCAATAGACTTGTAATATTTCTTATAAATAAGCCAGTGGAACAGAGATGCCTTCATCTATTACGGCTTCACATCTTATATAAAGGAATACAAAAACACATCCGCTCTCATCAAACGTTCACTTAAACATAAAATCACTCAAATATTAACATTTTCTTTAACACTTTCAGACAAACGGTAATTATAATATAATTCGAATTTTAAAATGAATTTTTTAGAACAGATGTCGTATTATGACCATGACTTAGAATTACTCGATTTGGTTCAAATTTCAGCCATATATTATATTTTTCTTTTTTTAAAAACAAACACGAAACGGCGAAGCTTTTGGCTTGTCTGCAGAAACACCGAAAGTCTTCGGCAGGAATCGAACCTGCGATCTCGGAGACTCTTAGTAGGACACTCTACCAATTCATCCATCGATCAAGCTAAACAAAAATCACTGGACATCTCTTGAGCAGCGAAAAAAGAATTATACTTTCAGACAAACGGTAATTTTTTGTCTATTTCTTTCTTCTCAAAAACTGCCGAAAATTCCTCGATTTTGATATTTCTCTTTGGACTCTCCAAATTTGAACACACATGTTCAATCAGATGCTTTTATTTTATGCAAGAAGTATCAACCAGGCAATTAATGCCTATAGACATGCGTGTTATCGTCCTTGGAAAGGGTTTGGGGTGGACCTGCACAGGCTACCAAAGAAAGTAGTGGAAATTAGCTTATGGTTCACAAACACAGCGCTCAGTTGGTGGACCAGTAGTAGTCTGCTTGTTAATTATTTCGCCAAAATAACTAAATAGTAAACATTTCAGAAAAATTTTAGCTGTTGGTTTCAGTTGGGATAAGAACCGTGGATCATCTTTGGTTCAATTATTGACGACGCGCGAAGCATTTGAACTACGGCACTGTCACAAACTTTTTTAATATCAGTCCAGCATATCTGACAGCTCAATAAATCGCCCCAAAAATGTACTTTTGTTCAAGGTATCTGCTGGTGTTAGGTACCTGTTTGATGATATGGCACTGAAACTGCATCCAAAAAAAAAGTTAAATGTATAACTTTTACTTTTTATTAAGTTTTCCACGGAACATTTGCCTTAAAAATTTAAATTAAATTCATTTTAATATTTTTCATGGGCAACACGAAGAGTCGAGAAACCCCTTAGAATATATACTCTTAAACTTGCATTAAGCTCTAGTTTAATATTAGTCTAATTGGAAAAATTAATTAATGACGAGCAACTGAATATGCAAATTTAATATAGAAGGTACGTTCAGATTAGATAAAACTTGGCCAAGAAATTTGCCACTGACGTACATGGTGCCCAGTGAGCTAAACAATGGCTGCTAAGCTGCACCTCATTCTTCTATATACTTTTATGTGTTATTTTAGCAACAATTTTCAATATAATCCAAACGCTTAAAAGCTTCCAAGCACGATCAGATATGACTTACAAAGAAAACCAATTTTTAACTACGACAATTGCTCTTAACACTTTTCAAAAGCTTTGCTGACTATTGCAAACCGAACGATTAAAAGCTCTTAAGCACAACAAACTATAATTTATTTATTTTAATGAAATTTCTTAGCAAAAATTTCGAGTTTATGATTTGTGTTTTAGCCAAAACACAACTTGAATATCTCGTAATACATAATTTGTTTTATTTCGGCAAAAACTAATAAATGTTTTTTAAAAGCTCAAAGAAGCTGGAAAAAATAAACTTTTTTAACGCGCTTTTTTTTCTACGTTGTTTTTTTTTATTTGCTTTTTTGTTTGTTTCTTTGTAACCGGCATGTATTTGCTAACCTAAGCTTAATTAAATTGTAATTTAATTTATTTCTCATTACGTTTAATTATTGCATTGTAGTTCATCATCTTTTTGTTGTTGTTGTTTTTGTTGTTGTTTTAATTAATATAATTCATAATTTTGTTTTCGTTGACCAGGCACATGTGCTTTAAATAAAAATGAATTCTCTTTGGGTTTTCTGCGTAAAAATTCCAATGGCAAAACTTATTCAAAAACTTGCTGATGTTAAGCGGATATTTTGTTGATGTTGTTATTACTGTTGTTATTATTGTTGTACTACTACGTCTATTATTGTTAAAATATTTTAGCAAAAGATCTCGTAACACATTCGCATAATAGAATATAAACCAATGTCCATAAAGTTATGGGAACTGTAAAATGTTTTAAGTTTGAGAAGAAGGAATTAACAAAAATGAAAATTAATTAAAAAACATTTGAAGAAAGTTGTGGGTGAAAGAAGAAAAATAAAAAGAGTGAAAAAAATTGAACAAATAAATGTTATGTGGCATCATTTTACATTGTAGGAATTTCAAATACACTTACAATAAAATGAGGCGCTGAAAATAATACAGCCAATGTGGCAATAATGGTAAATAACGTAAAAACAATAAGGCACAAACGATCCACTACCATGGCAGCAAATTTCCAATCTCTTGTTACCTCACCAACTTCATCTTCTTTTTTCAACTTAAATTATGAGTAAAAAAAAATAATTAAATACGTACATAATAGTTTTGTCTTTTGTTCTTATGTATAATAATAAGAAGTATATAAGTAACATTTCAATTACAGTTTTATATTAAGAAAAACTCATGCTCATAATCCAGCAAATGCAAAAATTATCTCAAAAACCTGCATAGAAAATAATTTAAAGTGCAATTACATTAATTTGGTTTTGATTGATTCTATGGCAATAAAATGTTTAACATTTATTGCAGACAATATAACGAATTTTCAATTGTCAATTATTTTATCGGGCTTTCTCACAATTTTTTTGTGATAAAAATTTTGTTTTAATCTTCAACCACTACTCAGGGGACGACACTTTTAAATATCCCAAGCTATACACATTTTATCAGGTTTCTATTATCTTTAAAGACTTTGCTGGATTATATTTACATTTATATAATAATTTAGCAAGTTTTCTTTTTTATCATATTTGTACATCATAAAATGTTAACATACCATCATAACTTTATGCTACAACTTACCTGATCCGTTATCCATCTTAGCTCTTTCAGTATTAATGCCAATTCATATTCTGCAGATGAACTAAGACAGGTGTGCGAAATGGCTTCATGCATTCTGGTGTCACTGACAGGGCCGACCGGACCAACACTGCCATCATCTCCTTGTCTATAAGTGAGAAAAGTTGCAAGAGAAAGTAGTGTTCTTATAAGAATGCATCATCTGTACACATACATATGTTTATAATGTTCAAGAAAAAGAAAAAAATTAATTTATAATTTTTATATAGTAGTAGTAGAATAAAGCAGATTAGGTGCCAAACCCACATGATATACGTTCTCTGAAAACAAAATATTAAAATTTGTTTTGCATATAACTAAACAAACGATTGATGTCGAGTGACATCATGTGTCTGGCGTTAAGTTTTCACTTTAATGTTTTTGGCTGGTTTTACCCATGGTTTCGGCAGACACATTTTTTTCCGTACCAGCTTTATTTTTATATGTAATTTGACGTTTTTCGTTGTCGAATGACTTACGCCAGTACCCGATTTGATGCCCCAACCTAACGCTGGACCAAACCATGTGGTGTAGTTCTGATTTTACACCACAGCCCATTCGGGTGACAATTTATTTGCTACTGTTCTTGACCCATAACATAACCGTTTGCTGAGCAGTTCGAGCTATCTAAACTCTACTGTAGTGCAATTCCCTGGATGGCATTGGCAATCACGAATACGGTTGGTAGCCTGCAATCCCTAGGAACATCAGGCCTTTAACCAAAACTGATGATCGCACTGTTCTAACTAGTTTCTCACAAAGCAGTGTCTGTTGCATGACAGTAGCATCCCGGGCCTATTAAGACCGCCGAACATACCATTAACGAGCCCTGATGACGCCGCTGTTCTAGTTACTCACAAGGCAGCGACTGCTGTAATGATAGCAGCACCGCGAGACCATTTAGATCACCGAACATATACCCGAGAGCTATATGATCAGTGATTACCAACGTTTCCTGCCCACAGATATGGTCACACTATTTAGATCGCCGAACCTATGCCCGAGAGCTATATGACCAGTGATTACCAATGTTTCTTTGCGATTTATGGTAGTAACCACAGCCGGTACATTTTAGCCAAGGAATGATTATCAGCCTTTGATCGCTGATGACCGCGTAGACTCATCCTGGGGCACTGATCTCCGTACTGCGGAATCGCCCTATGGACGAGGTTTTCAGCATTTCCCTTAGGACACGCCACATCCCCTTAGAATCTGCTTAAGAGTTTTGTGCGACCAAGATAATACAGGCAACCTGCAATTCTATACCCCGGTAAGCACAGCACCAAGCTGCATAAGAACAGCACAGTGCATTATGTGCCCCTCGGGGAAAAGAGAGAGAGAGAGAGTGTAAGCTTACTTTGGTACAATTTCAGCTTGAACTAGTTTAATTTTTGTTTCGAACCAGTTGAACTGTGCTGCCAAAAAGTTAGCATTTTCAAGCTAAATTGAATTGTGTTGCCACAATATGCATATTTCTCTTTTATATTGTTTATTACAAAAAATAAAAGTAATTACATATGTACATCATTTACGCTCATATTTATGTATAATTCACGTCAAGAGCACAACAAATTGTAATCATCTGCCCCTGGGACATCTAATTGTAAAACTAAAGCGCCTTGCTTACACGATTCTTTTATACGGTAGCTCTGTTTTTTTTCAGAGCAAACTCTCTCAAAACTAAAAGTGGCTCCAAAAAAAAAAAAAATTTTTGGTCCCAACAAATGGGTGAATCCCAGTTTAGTGGCCTAAATATTTTTTTATATACATTTTTAGCTATACATTTTTAGCTATACATTTTTTTCTTCAATCATTTCCTGGCATTATTTTTCAAAGACCAGTAACACGCAGATACAGATATGGTCACACTGAAATATAGTCAGCATAAATACTCTGAGTTGTGATGTAACTTCTGCTTAAATAAAGTTTTAGTGGATCATTTATATGACATTAATAAGCTTACAACATTGTAAAGTTCTGTTCTTGTTGTTGTTTATATTGACATCTTTTGAAGATGTTATTACACATCCTCATACCATTCAATTGCCCTGAAGCAACAGACAACAAATCTTAAATTCTTAATATTATTTCTTACATGTTGACCGCATTCAAAAATTTAATGCCAATAAATCTTTTGACAGAGCCAAGTAAACAGTTTTTGCCCACACATTCATGCACGGGTACAGCTCTTCATAAATTTTCCACTTTTTTTACATTATTTTTCAATTTGCTGTCATTGTTATTAATTTTTTATTTTTTTATTAAAAGAACGTTTTCCTACGTGCTACTTTCAATGTTAAGAAAAAGTACATGTGCAACTTAAAAGGTATTTTTATTATTTTTATTTTCATATGAAGTTATAAGTCGGTTGCAACTTCACTGCGTTGCACACGACTACAAGCATTAATAAATGTCTTGTTGCTTCCCCAAGTTGCCAATATTATTGAACAAGATGTACATACATTACTTTTTCATCATTGCAACCATTATCATTTTTGTCATTCGGTGGTGTAAAGCACCTTAACATTGTATGAAAATCTGTAGAAAAGAACAGAGGAAAGAAAAACGTAGCGGAAAATAAGAACGGATGTAATATGGGTAATATTATCATTATCGTTTCTTGGCAATTGATTGTTATGATTCCCGTGAAGCACTTTGCAATTCAGATTGTAATAAAAAAATGAGATAAATAACGTTAACACTATTTTACATGAAAGTAAAGTTAGTCTCGTTTCTTTTGTTGTTTTACAACACAACACTGGCACATACTTGGCTTTGGGGTCGCGGCTAAAGGAAGCTAGTTGAGTTGACTTAATTAGGTGTTGCTGTTTAAACGGGAAGTCAAATTCAAGGGGGAATTTGAAAAAGAAAATGTATGAGGCAAACAAAACAAAAAAGCACTGTGTTTGCAGGACAAAGACAAGCCACTCGTGTTCAAAATTTTACTCCAAAATAAGCATAATTTTTTATGAAAACTTCTTTACCGAATTCTTTAACACAAGGTGTTTATTTTGAAAATCTTTACTTCAAATTCGCTGGCTATTAGCTTTTATTATTTTAATTGTTCGAGCCTTAAGGTCACTTGTTTTTTTTATAAGTGTTTATTAAATTCGATACTTCGATATCACAATGGAATATCGATTGTCAGGAATGTTTTGATGTTTTTCTACTTTTACGATTTTAGAATAGAGCACGCTTTGGAATTGTAATTAATAATTTTATTCTTTTTTTGATATAAAAGTAAAATTGTATTAAAAGATACGAAAAAAACATTCCTGAAGAAGATATCCATTGTGATATCGAAATATCGAATTTAATAAACACTTATAAAAAAAAAACAAGTGACCTTAAGACTCGAACAATTAAAATACTAAACAGCAAAGGTCGAAAAATTAGCATCAAAAATATATTAGCTTTTATATTTGCTCTGAAAAATGTTGTTTCTGACCTGAAGTATTTCACAGCTAATAGACGGCTTAGACGGTATTATTTTACTTGCGTAAAATCACAGAGAAAATTATATGAAATTCAATCCGTATTTTAAAATGTGTGAGTAAAAATCATACGACAGTTTTTTTCTTGACATCACATGATTCGTAAGAAAAACATATGTAGGTAAAACAAATACATAAAAATTCATTGCTGGTTTTTTGAAAATTTTCAAAAATTTTCTTTTTTATGTTCTCTCAATTACTCTCATGAGATACTAAGCTTAGACGAGCATAATATTTAAAGATTAATATATTTTTTTATATATTTATTTATTTTTGCAATAATTTTCTTTGATTTATTTTCTCACTAAACTTTTAACAAAAATGCACACTTTTTTCCAGAAAAGACATCGGCGTAAGGTGTTTGAAATTGACAATTTGATAATTGACAATTTTGCCTTGTTGAAGTAATACAATTTTTGATTTCAGTGCTGACTTTCAGCACTGGTCTATAACTTACTGGAATATGGAGATAAAATGAACTTACCTGTACATGGCTCGATAATAAGTGGGCTGATGTGGCAAGGTGGCACTTGCACACCGATGATTGCAACGGAAATCATCATCTATATCCAAGACATTGGCCAGCAAAGACTTTGATGATCTAATTGTGTTGGAGGGGGAGGAGAGAAAGTGTTCATTAAGAAATGTATTTTGCAAAATAATTGTAACAAGACATCCAATTAAGAGTTTTTCTTTTGTTTTCTTTATTTTGACAATAAAACTGGACGCCGACACAAACAACATGATGAAAAGTGGAGCAAAAAGTGTGTTCATTCACAGAGAAGGCGAGAGAGAAAGAGCAAAAAAGTAACAAGTTGCAAATTAGTGTTTTTGATTTACCTTTCCTTTAGTTCAACGTTTTGTATGTGTTGCTTTTTATCGCCATTAGTCGAGGAGGTCGATGATGAGGGCGGCGGTGGGCATTCGTAGCCGACCTGTCCAGGTCTTTGCATGCGCAATATGCAAGGTAACCAATAAAGGAATATTACTCTTATCTGGTTGGTACATGATGGTATTTTGGTTGTTAATATGATGAAGGTATGAAGGACATTCAATTTGAATTTTTGGTTGTTGTACGTTTTTTATTGTTGATGTTTAAGAAGTTGTTGATGTTTTTTTTTTTTATTTTAATTTTAATTTTGTTTATTCAGATCAAGAGTAATAAGGTGTTTTTGAAGTGAAGTTAAGGCAATTTATTATTTAATTGGGTTTTTGTTGTGACAAAGAAAAAAAATTTTGTTTTTTTTCGAACCACATGGAAAACCACAAGAAGTTTAAATTATTGTTGGTTGTTGGTAGTTTTTGGAAAATGTAGTTGGTAGTTGTTGTTAGCGTTGTAGCAGAGTAGAAGTAGCAAGTTCAGTGAGAGTGGAGTTTGTTAATTTCAAGAGGTTGTGAGAGAAACAAACGTTTAGAAAATGTTAACGTTTTTTTCAGTTGACAGTTTGAATTTGATTAAAAGAAAACGGAAAAACAAAATAAATTAATAAAAAAAGAAAACAAGTTTATTAAGTTTTATTAGTGTTGTTGTTCTAAAAAGGAATTATACATAATTGCAGGTATATAAGTAATTATTTTGTTATTCATGTAAAACGTGTGGAAAGGATTTTCGTTTAACAGTTTGCTTTTGTCGGGCTTAGCTTAAAAATTTTGTTCTTTATGCATGCAAATAAAATCTAGGGCCTTTTGCAAATATTTTTAAAGCAGTTTTATTAAGCAAGTGTTTTGTAATTATTTATGAATGGTTCATAAAATATTTGGTTGGTAAAGAAGTATATTAAATAAGTATTTTATATAAATATGCAAATACTGGTATGTATTAATTGTGTGTGTCTATTAGTGTGAGTGTGAGTTATTATGGTAGTGTGAGTGGGTGGGTGTACGGGTGTGTTTGTGTATTAGTTTAAAGTAAAATTTTTTTTTAGTTGTATTATTCTTTTTTTCAATCTTGTTTGTTTGTTAAAAAATATTATTACCCATTCACTCATTTCATGCGTATCTGGATTTCTATGATGATAATTGAGGATAAGTATGGTTGACACAACTGATGAAGCCACCATAAACATAATGCAATTGAAATAAGTTCCTAGAAGGACACAAAAATGACACAAATATTGTACTTACTACTTTTTAATTATCAAAAGTTAAGGCAATAAGCTGAGTTTTGAATGTTAGTTTATTCGTTCAGAACGCTGAGTACCTTTCTATTGATTGTGTAAAAACATCGTGGAAAAAACTTTATTATGCCAAGTGATTTTTAACTGTTAAGGTTCTGCTTGAATCTAATGTTTTCTGAGCGTTAAGTATTTTTGCATTCTTTTTAGTTTGAGTTATGTGAAACAAAACTTGAGATGTATCTATCAGTATTTATTTACAAAAATTAAGGATATTTACTTCTGCACTTGACTGTCTGAACTCGTGGAGAAGTGTCCTAAAGAAAACTTTTTGTTTTTTTTTAAATAAATATCATAGCATTTAATTCATTTTTATTTCGACATTTTCTTAGCTGTGAAATAATTTCGAATATGAACGCTACAATACGAAATATGCCGTCTTTTCGCACAAACATTTTTCCTTATCATCTTAAGCCTCATATTACTGCACATGACTCCCACAATTGCCAACATACAGCTTGTAAATATTTTTGATGCCAAATACATTCATAAGTCTTATTTTTTAAGTTTAAAAATGTACACATTTCGAAATCATTATAAAATATTTTATTCTAAAAATATGTGAGTAAAGTTTGATTTGCAAAAAAGCTTCAAGTTTTTTTTTGTACAAAAAACTTTTATTTGGCTTTCGAAGTACATATGTACGAGTAACATGTTTCAAAAAAACTTTTTCGGGAACAAAATGTTCTCCTCTTACTATTTTCAAGGTAAACTGAGCTCTTGAGTTCGGCGATGCGTGTTAAAGAAGATCTATAAGGAATTTTCGGTACACTCTTTTACAGGGTGTCTGCCGTTAAGTTATAGTACTTTATTTGTTTATAATTTTTAATTAAAAGAAAGCGAATGTATCTGATGTTGATAAATGTTTTATTTGATGCCGGCAATCATGTATGCAATGCAATATCTGATAAATGTCCGCCTCTGTTAGCCCCACACAAATGCGAACCCTTTTGAGTACATTCTTCTTTACTTTCTCACACATTTCACGCGGTATTTTATGAATTTCATCATGAATATTTTGTTTGAGTTGCTCCAGCGTTTCTGGTTTGTTTGCATAAAACTTGCTTTTCAGAAATCCAGAGTAGTCCACCCAGGAGACCAGGGAGGCCAATCAACATCACCATTTCTTGAGATAAGTTATTGCGGAAAGAGGTCTTACAGAAAGCATTAATCAGGTCTATTTTTAGACCTAAAATAATAAATAAAAAAAAATTGTTTTACTTGAATTTTCTCTCTGGCAAGTCAAAGTAAATATCCTTAATAACTTGAAAGCTTGCACAAGCTTTTGCAACAAAATACTTTATTATAACTTGAGAAAAGTTAAAATTAACAAATTTCAACATCAAAGAAAATTACACAACCATATACCGATTACAAGTTGACTAAAATCGGTTTATCTTTAATAATTCAAATTCAAATTCAAATCAATCTCTGTTTTTGTAGAAATGCATACAATAATATTTTTATTGAAAACTGATTTTTTTAAATTAATTTACACAAGGATTTAATTTATATTGTATGTGTTTAAAAAATATTTATATTTAGTAAAAGAAAAAAAAAACATTTAGGCATTTTAAATATTTATAAGATTTGAATTGTTGTAAACAAATTTTAATTTTATACAGATACTTAAAAAATCTTAAGGAATTTTAAAAAAGAGAGCGAAAAAATATTTAACAAATACCTAGCCCTTTTTCTTACAATTTGTTTGTAGTGCGGAAAAAATGTCAGGCCCAATTCAATGTTGTACAAAATTTGAGCTTTCGTTTTGAAACATAAAATCTCAGATTTTGTTATAGATTGATTTGAACCCGTTATTATATTCCTGGGAAATTTTTTTAATTTTGACAATTTTTTTTTTGTTTAAAATTTTGTATTACAAATTTGTGTGCACAACCAATTATCCGCAATCATCATTTTTAATGGTTTAAATCTTTTCTGTTTGCAAATCGAGATTTAGCGTTTTTTGGTAAAAAGGTTCTGTTGCAATATTATTGAAAATCAATATCGCAAATATTGTTGTAGCCACCTGTAAATTTTTAAGAGATCATAAATAAATTCTTTAAGAGAATTGTATGAAAGAAGATTTTAGTTTTATTTATGGAAGTGTTTTGAAAAGATATTTGAATGTTTCTGTTGGTTGTAGTTTTGCAGTTTTGAAATTGTTTATGATATTTTTGGGATCGACATAAATGAATTTTGTTCTAGAGTGGATTTTAGCTAAAGGTGGTGGTGGTGTTTTCAGCTAATTTTGCACGTATTAAAATTATTTGTTCTTTGATAAGTTGGTGTCTCTACCAGGGGAATGGATGGTTTAAATCTTATTTGATTACGGAGGTTTCAATTGTAGTTCAAATTATGTAAATTATATATTTTTAATTTTATAGTAACGGACTATAAAATATATTTTCTATACCCTTCACCAGTAACAGTTTTAATGAACGAAAATTGCATATACATATATTTTTGTTCACAAAAAAAAAAAAAAAAAAAATTTAGAAACTAAAAAAATAAATAAATGAAACTGATTTGATGTAGGTTGTAGGTCGGCTTGAGTGGATTATTTTCTCGTTTTTCGAAATTCGACTGCACTTTGAAGATCGAAATTTAAGAAAAAACTTAGATGTTCTTAAATGTGTTCAAAGTTTTTTCTAACATTCAAAAAAATGAGCTTAATTATTCATTTGCGTCCATTAAAATGTATTATTTTAGGTTTAAAACTATACCTTATTATTTGGTTATGTCGACGTCATTTAATTGATGCTACTTAACTCGTCAGTAGACTCAAACAATTTTTCTAAATATATACACATCTAAATAAAATTTTTTTTTAATTATTTATTTGTTATAAGAGCACATTGAAATGTTTTATTTTAGGTCTAAAATGGAAGTTAATAATTGTTTTTTTTAACCGTTCATAGGAATACTAGAATATGCTGTAAGATTTGAAACAATCTTTTAAAAGCTTTCGAGTATACTAACGAGTTGAATAGCATCAACTAAATGCCTATAGACTATTGAAAAAGACATAAAACAATTAACAGAGTATATTTTTATATCTAATTTAATATACATCTCATTTTTTGAATTACAAAAATGTCTTAGAACATTCAAAAGGAGGTGAATCAGCAAGTATTTTAAATAAATTCAGGCAAGAACAAGACTGACTCGTACAGCAAGTGTTCCGTACTACCGTACAAGTTGCTTTGTTCATTTTACTTAGCAGATGCAGGGAGCCCATTATATGGCACACTCTTTAGACTTCAACTTTTTGTTGTTCTAGTATTTGTTGTTGTAGCGGACAGGCAGCTACATATTTAGTAAAAATTGAAAGTCTTTACCTATTACGGCTCAAAAGTTACTCAAAAGTTGAGCAAATACAAACACACCCCCGACGGGGTTTGGAAACGTCCAAAAGCCCTGCCTTTTTTTTTTTTTGGCTGACTACGTGGTTTATATTAGCTTAAGGATACTAAATAGTACAAAACAGCTTTGCACTCAAACATTTGTATATAATATATTATTTGCGTTGAGTACATCACTAGCAGTTCCTAGAGTATGTTTAGAACTCAGTTTTCAAAGCTTTTCATTCATGTTTTCTACTTTTTTGGTAAAAAATTACAACACTTTAGCAAGCACTTTACAACAATATTTTTTCATTGTTTGTTTGTTTGTTTTGGTGTACACTCATTTTGCCTCGATTTCCTGTACTGCTTACGTCTAACTTTCTCTGCGCAAATAATATGACCACTTTACAAATGTCACTTTTGGGATATCGGTTTATATCTGTGATTTAGCAGTAAAAACATATTTTGCGACTGATTCGAAGATGGCTACGAAACAGGTGTGGCAAAAATATGGAAAAGTATTCTGTAGCAAAGGCTTTCTTCTAAATTCTAAACAATTGCCCTTGTTTTAAAGGACTACCCTATAAATATATAATATTTATTTGATCTTCTTAATTATTTGAAAAAAACTATTTATTACAGCTTCAGATCGTTTTTTATATAAACAAATTTTTATTTACAATATTATTCAATATTTCGGTAACAATTTGTTATCATCTTCAGGATAATAATTGTAATTAAATTGAAAATGTTGAATTTTTTTTTTTTTTTTTTCAATACACCCTTAAGAAAGAAAGCTTTCTACTGTTTGTGGTTGTAAGTCGATTTTCAAATGGCGGCTTTAAGCTGCTGACAATTTTTTACTAAACCAGCAGCCGCCGCCAAAATCTCTCGGCCTAAAGCTCTGCCTACAACCTACGTTAGCGATTCCAAAAGTGTCCAAATAATTATTAAATTGGTGGTGAAGGGCACGTAAATTTAGCTCAACCCAGACGAATTTACCGGAATATTTTATTTTCAAAAAATACATTTTCATTTAAAACTCTTTTATTAAAATTAAATAAGTGTTAAGGGTATATATTAAGGGGTTAGCTTTAAATTTTCTAAAATTTTACACCTATTAACAAAATTGAATAAACAACAAACACATACATAATTACCTGACGCTGTTGAAATTCATAAAATGTACAATTATTGAATCGCGTTTTTATTTTTGATATTTATTTACACATAATTTTTTTAGCTTCGATTTTGAACATATTTACAGGGGAAAGAAATTAAACATAAAGTCATTTAAATATGTATATACAAGTAATAGAACATCAAAAAACGTATTAGCAAAGACACAAACCATTGAACACATAAAAATTAATGACGGTTTTTTAAAACTTACATACGTTTTTTTTGATCGCGTTCTTGTGTTTAAGGCACATAGAAATTTTAATTTATATATCTGTATATATTTTTATCGAACTTATTTTCATAATAATAAACAAATATAAAAATTTGTTTTTAGTTTCAATACAAAAACCTGTAGTTATTGTGTTTGCAAAAGAAGCACTTAATATTGGGGAACTTGAATTAATCATAGTGTATATGTGTGTGTGTGTGTGTCCGATATCATTGGAACATTTTTTCACTTCAAAGGGGTATAAACTACATCAACTTGCTCTAATACAATTATACCCCTGACTCATTAGAGTTTGGAAGCTCCCAAAAGCCCTTGACACTTTTTTTGGCTGGCTACATGTGCTGTATTAGTTTTTGGATGTATAGCTCAAGAAAAGTCGCAAAGAACTGGCTCAACGGGGACGTCCCGTTAAATGACGACATTACCATCGAATCGCTCCGTATCATCCATGTTCACATCTTGTAATGAAAACCGCAGTTAACGGTGGAGATCTATCTGACCAATTTCATTCTTAAAGAAATACGGACTGCCAGTGATAGTTTTGGTGTATATTATGCGATTTATTTTTGAAGCTGTCTTATATTTAAATGCATTGTTGGTTTATGTCTTTGCTTAATATTTACATTTTCTATTGTAACACAAAAGAACGTCATATCGAAAATTTATAAAAATTTCACTCAACAAAATTATAGATTCTAAATTTAAACATATACTACAAAAATATATTTCTTTTTTTTTTGTATTATGTACAAAAGGAAAATGACAAGTGTATGATACAAAATGAATGGAAATATGATAATGAATGATAGATAAAATTAAGAAAACATTTTTTAGAAAAAAAAAACTAAATAAAAAAATACTGAAAAGAAAATGTACAGACTGTAAAGAAGAAAAACGCATCACAAGCCACTCACGCATACACCGAGAGAATTAGAGAGAGAAAAAGAGACAGAGTGAAAGAGAAATTGGTCAAAACAAAAAAGACATGCCGAAAAATTATAGAGAAATAAGGCTGGTGAAGCACTTTTGTTTTATACAAATTTCGTAGTTGAAATTAGTTATAAAACAAAAACTAGAAACCAAAATTTAAAAGAATTGTTATTATTAGTAAAGCATGCCGTAGACATGGTGAAATTCAACATAACACTATCACAGACACTGAGAAAAAAAAAGAATCATATTCACATATATTTTTTATAAAGTGAAAATTAGAGGAGAAAGAGTTTCCTTTTTTCAAACTAAAAGATATTGTTGGTTGCATTTAAGAATTCCATTTTCTGTTTGGCAAAAGAAGACATTTGCGTTCTTGTATGCCAACAAGAACATTTTTTCTTTCACATTATGTGGTGGTTTTTGTTTTCTAGACTGTTTCTATTTTTTTTTTTCTTAATTATATTGTATAGTTTTTATTATTTAATTTTTTTTACTCTTCTAGTTGTATGCGCTGTTTCCTTTTTCGAACAGCAATTTCGGTAGTTACTTTAGTAGAAGTTTACAAACTTAAATTTCTTGCACGCAGAGTAGTTTCTTTTTGCAAGATTTAAAGATTAATAGAGAAAGACGCCCACAGAACACACATGAACATATAATATTTTGGTTTTCTTTATTTTTTTTAATATAGCTTAAAAACGCACACAAAACTTAGTAATCGAAATAAATAAATATCAAACAAAAGTAGTTTTGTTAAACGAAAAACACACAAATGCAATTTCATACACACTATTTGAAAGAAATCAATACATATACATTCACATACAATCATTTAGAAGATGTGAGTTGAAATGTTGAGCGGCAAAACGAAAAGTCCTTTCAAAACCAAAATGATTGAATTTTTAGAATTCCGGGCAATCTATTAGATTTATCATTTACTTAAAACAAAACTGCAGCCAACTTAAAATTTCAATCGATGGGTTAGAGCGAGACAGAAAGATGTGTGTATGTAGACAAAATAATTGCTATAAGTGAGCCAACGTTGTCGAATTCGCACTACTAACTCGACATCTTCACCAGTCATCATCGTGAACGTGAGCAACGGTATTCTAGGTTTTTGTACATGGAGAACACGTACATTACTCCTCATTAATTTTTTGATTGGTCGAAGTGTTTGCTAGGAATGTGAACGTGGGGGGTTTGGACTCACGTTACGTAAGCTAACTATTACGTAAGCTAACTATGCTCTCCACGTACGACAATTGCTTTTGGGCCTCACATATCTCAAGCTCACGAGCAAAATTTCTTTAATCATATATTTTTGCGTACGAAAAACGAAAATAGTTCTTGCAATCCATCCTGTTTGCATTGAAATAATATACAAAAGTAAAAAAATTATATTTTAATTATAATACATGGATTTGTAGTCGGAAGTGATAACAGCCTAAGTCTTGAAACATATTTTCTAGAAGGCCGAGTTTTCAATATAGACCATGTTCTTTGAAAAAATCAAAATGGGCAATTTAGAAGAATTTTTCGATAGACTAAAGATTATAATTGTTATTTTATTGGTCTTGAGTTCGACTTTCACTTCCCATGAATTGAGAAAGACTATTTAAATATTAAAAAAAAAAGACAAGTAAACATACTTATTCGCTGCAGGACATGCCATCAGCAGCGCAATTGCTTCGAACCCAGGTCATGACTAATTGTTGAAATTAAGTAAAAGAATGAAGACTTAAGATTGAATAAAAATTTGTCTTCTAGGACATTTTGGCGTTTATTGTGAACTGCATAGGACTTCTATTAAGCACTATTTCAGTGCAGTTTTGTTTATACCTTTTTAACACATGTCGTTGAGACATGGGAGGCTTCACATATGTAGCTATGAATTTCTATTAGGTGAATACTATAGCATATATACATAAGTACTATAGCATATATCGCTTGTGAGCACAGTTGTAAGGAGGACAGTTGTAAAGCATTTTTTTTAATTAAAATTTTTTTTATCTGTTTTCTGTGATATTTTTCAGGAGAGCTGTCAAATAGAAAATCACGTTCAATGCTAACTTCATGGCGAGCACCGATGCTCGGGCAAGGCCGAAACATAAACATGAGCGGTCTTCATTAGCAATGAGCGATGTTCGACATCATGTCCGCACCAAGTACATGGTCAATGGGGCCAGATAAATATATTTCCAAGTTGACATATTGAAAGAGTTGAATTGCCTGAAGGAAAGTATGAAAATGTTTTAACCTTAGCAAAAAGCGTGCTAGCTTCTAACCGACTTCAAAAGAGAAAGAGATTATCGATTCGTGTATATGTTTCTTATTAATTTTTATTCTTTTTATTTTTTGCTGAACAGATTTTAAGAATTATTCTTATTTTGCAGTTGGAGCCCCATTATTTTTCTTTTTCGTTTTTTTATCAAATCGGCAAAATGTCTGCGCGAAAAATTAATCGGCTAAAATCGAAATTTTTCGTAAGAAAAAGTGTTCAGTGTAAAAAAAAACTTCCTTCCCCGAAAAATTTTATAATCTGAATTTTTTTTTAGAATTTAGTGTTTAATAAATTGTGGTTTTTCTTTTCTTATCTTTTGAAAGGACATTCGCTTTTTTAGTCATGTATGCTTTTTAATTTGTGATCAAATAAATACCTTGTAAAAAATCATTAAATCAAACCAAATAAATCTTTATTATAAACGTAAGTGACAACGAAATATTAAAACTGATAAAAAATTTATAAACTTATGTTTAATATCTGTTTTAAAATGTTTTTATGTACTCATATGTATGTATGTATGTATTTTAAGTCGCAGTTTGTGTTTTGTATGCATGTTTCTTTTATGTTTTCTCAATTTTGAACAGGTGTTTGTGCATGGCAAGGATATTGTGAGTTTGTATATGTTATTGTTTGTCTACAAAAAGGATCTAGAGTGTGTATTTTAAAGCAGCCATCTGCTGCAATTTACAAGTTTTAGAGTTTTTACATGTTGTTTCTTTTTTTTGAAGGTGAAAAATGCTGAATTATGTATGTACATGCGTTCGTTTTTGACATTCACATCAATACAAAGAGATTTTTTATGCAAATAAAAATCAAGAAAAATAAATTTCACAATTCCCTTGTAACAGATGTCGAGTGCATTTATTTTGGAAGAGATAAAATAAAAATTTTCGAATGAAAATTATTAAAGGGATGATGTATTTGCACTAATGTCGAGGATTTACTGAAGCGCGTCATGATCTATATAATGACAAATAAAAAATTTACGAAATACAAAAAAAAAAACAATTCCTTGTTTTATGAAAACATGCCTTCTTAAAAAGTTATCAATTCAAAGAGGTTCCGTTTAAAGTAGTTTCTTTTGAAAAGATGCATTTTACCATAAATACTTATGTAAAAATTTATTTTTTTAACAATAAAAATTACCTTCTCAAAAACATGTACATTTTACATAATTATAGTAAAAACTTGAATTTTTTAAAATTTCTTGTTGAAAAATTATCTTATGAAAAGTAACATTTTCAAAATCTACATTTTGAAAATGTGTTTTTTTGAAAATGTGTATTTTTAAATAAAACTTTTGAAAAATGTACTACTCATTCTCTGTTTTTGAGATCTCAGTTATACTTTCTCAGTTATACTTTTATATAATGGCGTGCCGCCATTACGGTGAAATTAAATTTTGTTTGTTTCAAGTATAGCTAAACCTAGTTTTAAAAACCTTAGCCTGAGAAAATGATTTTCAAAAAGGAACCTCAAAACAATTATTTGTAAAAATTTGTCTTTACTAAAACTTAACTTCAATAGAAGTGCCTTTTAATAAAATACTTTTCACAAAGAACTTCTTATGGCATTTACCTTTATAAAACTTCATTTGACATTGAGACAAGCACCTTTCAAAATTTAACTTTTAAATGAGTACGTTTTAGAAAAAGTACCCTGTATTTATAAAGCGAACTTGTAAAAGCAGTAACTTTTAAGACATGTACCTTTTAACAAAATTCCCATTTAAGAAAAGTATCTTGTAAAAAAGTACCTTTTAAAGCAGTTAACCTGTAAATATTCTTTTGAGAATAAAGTATCTCTTAAAAAAAGTACCTAAGTGAAGTAATATTAAAGACAGTGGCTTTGAGAAAAGCACTTTTAAAAAAGCACCTTTCAAGAAAGTTATGTTTTAAAAATGAGGCATTAAAAAAGTCTATTAATAAAAGTGCTTTCTAAGAAAATGCCTTTGAGAACATTAATTTTCAACATTCAAAAAATTCCTTTTGAAAAAGGCAAAATTTCAAAAAGTACCTTTTAAAAGAAGTATCTTTTAAAAGCAGTATCTTTTAAATAAAGAACCTTTTAGGAAAAGTACCTTTTAAAATCAGAACCTTTTTAAAAAAGGACCTTTTAAAAGAGTGTATTTTTTAAAAAGTGACTTATTAAAAAACTATGCTTTTAAAAAGTGATTTTTTAAAAAGTACTTCATTATAAATGTATCTTTTCGCTAAAGTATATAAAAAGTACTTTTAAAAAAAGTAAAATTTTTACAAAGTTACCGTTTTCTAAATGCACCTTTTTTCGAAAGTCCCTTTTTTATATAAGTATTTGTTTTTATAAAAGTACTGTCTTATAAAAGCACCCTCTATAAAAGTAACTTTTGATAAAAGTATCTTTTTATAAAAGTACCTAAAAAATACCTCTTAATAAAAGTACCTTTTTATAAAATTATATTTTAATAAAAATACCGTTTTACAAAAGCAACTTAAAAAAATTACCCTTTAAGAAAATACCTTGTAAAATAGCTCATTTTCAAAAAAGTAAAATTAGCTTTAAAAAGCAACTTTTCAAAAAGTACCAATCAGAAAACTACTTTTAAGGAATAATCTTTTATGAAAGTAACTTTTGAAATGAGCTTTGGTTAAAAAAATTAATTTATAAAATATGCAATGTTTTTTTTATTACTCGAGTTGGTGCATCGTTTATGGATGGTGTTCATGAAAAAGTAGAACATTTGAACTTTGGTTATTTATTACAGATACATACATTTTTTGGGAGACGTGCACTATCTACATGTTTGCAAACTGAAAATGATACTTATACTGGTTAATGCAAGTTGTGTTTATGAGCAAATAATGGTTTTTACGGCATGATTTATGGAACACTAAATTATTGTAATACACAATACATACATATATTTTGTAAAACTCTCTAGTAAGTTTGTTCTATTTACATGTGGCAAGTAACTCTTCTAAAATGTTGTATTTAACATTTGCCGCTGGGTATCTACTGATACCTGAACTTCAACTAAATAATTGCTAAGAACTAAAGAAATTAAAAATTTTATTCAAAATAATTCCTAAACTATTCCACAACACATTCTCAGCTAATTTCATGTTCAAGTTTTTTTCTTTGGATTGTGTATGGGGGTTGGTTGATAACTTACCTTCACTGGTTTTGTGGAAAAAGAACAAAATGAGAAATTTCTTGTTTTACCTTGAGCTACTGAATTACCTTTGACAAAGTTTCATTGCAATCAGTATGAATCATGATATTTTATTAGCTGCGTAATAAAAATCAAATACGTATTTTAAAATTCAAAGTTATTTTTGATGAGGATATTTTAAAAACGAATCGGCATGTTTACGATTTTTAAATTGGTGTCATCATATTTCCAAACACGATACATTTCATAGAGCAGAATATAAAATACACGAGCTAAAAGATTATGGATATATGTATGTGGTATGCATGAATAATACACGTACATAAATGTGTTGAGCAAAAACCTGGTTGCATAAGAAAAAGCCATATTAGCAATTCTATGAAAGGCCATTATCTACAGATTGGCTGATATTTTGAGAAGAAAGATGCTACGTCAGGTTCATACAGACTTGAGAATAAATTGGTCACTTTTCATAAACTATGTCCTTGCTAAAACTGTTATAGAAAAGGTGCTAAATATGTATTCCAAAAGGAACATATTATTGTTGAAATATATGGTTGAGTATGTTGTTACAGATTTTAGCTAGTGCTGATTGATTAGTACTTCTATGAGCGACATCTGTGTTAAACGAAAGAAAACACCACTGTTATGTATTGGATATAATTTAAATAACGCTCATCTATCCATTTGTCTCAAAGCAACTCGAAAATGCTGTCACATCTTAAGCTCAAAGGTTCTTATCTCTTAGAACTTTCGAGATTAATGTATCTATCTATTAACAGCAGTCAATGGCCATGGCGTACAAATCATTAGTACGGGCATTTTAGGCATTGAAGATTGTTCTTGACTTGGAAATTTCTGGAAATCAAGTTGAGATATAAATAGCGGCACGCACTTGTATTGGGGATGAGTGTTTATTTTAACTGTGCTACCGACAGCAATAAGTAGTGAGCCCGATTTTAACAGCAGTGGTAGTATAACAGGCTGAAAAGTGTTCTAGCAAAATGCTTTAACAGAGTTGAATAATTAATGAAAGTAGTACTGAGCTGAAAGTGCTGTAAATAAAATAGCTGAGTGTGTTTTATTTCCGTTCGCAAAACCGTTTTTATTAAGCGGTAAAAACGTAATCATATGATGATGGTCGATAATCATAATATGTGTGACAATAATCGAACTTTGTGGCTGCAAACATATCATGTGGTTGGCTAACCATACTGTATGGTTACCGTAACCATATCTCATAGTTGCAACCATAATATAGCCATGCAGAACACAACATTGCTGCCGCAACCATAATAAAACATGTTTTTTCTTTGCGGCTACCCTTTTAGCAAAAAAGTATGTTTTAAAATAAGTACACTACTTTCAAAAGAGTACTATACAAAAATAATGCTCGCTCAAAGTCGTTGTGACCCTACGCTCTTATTATGAGGCATAGAAAAGTTCTTATTTTACCAAACTCACACATACTTATTCATATGTGCTATATGTGTGTGTATGTGTTTGATAAGTGTTTTTCATTTATTTAAATGAGGTGCTATAAAAATTTGTGGCCAAAAAGTTTTTTCTTTGTTGCTTCGAACAAATAATAACAATCATAAAATTTTCTTTAATAACAGAAATGTTAATGGTGCTGATTCACAAAAGAAAAACGGAGAAACAACAATTCAATCTGAAATATACATATATTTTTTTTTTGTTACTAATGCGAATGGCTGTGTCATTTAGATATTTTAGGAATAAAATCGCCTGATGTTTTTTTCGAGGTTGTCATTTGTACACAATCTAAGGATCTTTTCTTGTGGTTGCAGTAAGGACAGCTGTATTTTATATTTTGCTTTAACTTTTTATGGCTTTTATGCATCTGTTCTCGAAGTAATTTGAATTTATAGATTGTATTGAAAAAGGACATTGAGAGGATATTAAAAAGTAAATACAGCTGAAAATCAGCTTAAACAGTTTAGTGTTGTTCTATTTTCAGCAGTGATTTTGAATTTGGTTTAAGCAGCAAAAGTGTATAAAAATGTAGTCATTTATTACTTTTTTCGTACGCTATAGAGTTTTTAAGCCAGAATAAAGTTGAAGTATTTTATACAAAATTATTTAAGGATAAAACAAAGTTTTAATTATTTTATCATCTGACGTTTCGGCAATTTTTTATATAATTTGTTTTGATGGTTTTATAATTTTTGTCGAGAGAAATAATATTGTTAGAAATTTTAGATAAAGTTATTTTATAGCTACTTTAACTTATAAAATGGTGATATGTATGTACGTGAGTACATGTGTTTTGTCTCTTCCCATGTTAACTCAATATTAGCTCTTAGAGTAAGTAAATATACATAAGGTACCGTAATATTTAAGTAAACGTAAGTTAGGCTTAAGAATTTATAATAAAATATTTGTTTTCAGTTATGAAATAACCAGCAGCGAACACATTTGTTTTATTGGTGCTAAAAACATATCATTTGGCGACGAGGATCAAACGGAAGAAACAATGGCAGAAGGTCCAATTGCATTAGTAGGAACGTTAGAGGTCTTTAATGTTGGTGAAGACTTTGATCTTTATATTAACCGATTAAATCATCTTCTATCGCTTAATAAAATAAAAGTCGATGCCGATAAAATATCATTTTTAATAAGTCTTGGTGGAGCTGATCTTTACAAAACCATGTGTTCACTTATGGCTCCCAAAACCGAAAACGAGTACAAGTATGACGAAATTATTGCAATGTTAAAAACGCACTATAAGCCACAAAAGAACATTATTGTAGAATGCTTCAAGTTCTTCAAAAGGGACCAGAAGTCATCAGAAACAATAGCTGAGTATATAGTCGAGCTCAAACAATTGGCACAGGAATGTGACTTTGGCCTGTTTTTAGAAAAAGCGCTGCTGATAAAATTTGTATGTGGGTTACTTAATGAAAATATTCAAAATAGAATTTTGAATGAAAGTGGTTTAAGCAGTTTTGAAAAGGCGTGTCAAATTGCTCTGTCCATGGAAATGTCCAATAATAATATAGAGTTTATGAGGTATAAAGGCGCAGTTAACCGCGTCAGCTATAGAAGATCGGGACAACATCAGGATGGTGGCAAAAGTCATGAGAGAAAGAGCATGTATGGCGACCTAAAATGTTTCTATTGCAAGAAACGTGGCCATTTTGAGAGAAATTGCTGGGAAAAAAGAAAAAATGAAACTGGGAGTAAGAATGTATATATAAAACGTAAAAACAGGCATAGTATTAAACATGTAGATTGTTGTAGTGAAGATTATCATAGTGATTATTCTAATAATGTTTATTTAAATAATTTATTTTCTGATATTTATACCAAATCATTGTTTGTGTTCGTCAAAATTGAGAATGTTTATTTAGAAATGGAAATAGATACTGGAGCTTGCGTCTCGATTATCCACGTGTCGTATTATGAAAAGTATTTTAAGCATAAGAACTTACAAAAACAAAGTGAAAATTTGAGAGTTGTTACTGGTCAAACTGTTGAGAGTGTTGGAGCTGTTGTTGTAAAGGTTGAATTCAATGAACAAATTTATAATTTGAAGTTGATAGTTTTGAAGTCCCAACAAAAATTTAAACCCCTTTTAGGAAGAAATTGGTTGGATGAAATATTTCCAGATTGGCGAAACACGTTTAACAAAGTTAATTCTGTGCAACCTAACACAAATATTGAAGATTATAAAGTGAAGTATAGAAATTTATTTTCTAATGATAACAGTACCACAATGAAAGATTTTGTTGCTGAAATTGTTTTGAAGGAAGAAGCGTATCCTATATTTGCAAAACCATATTCAGTACCTTTTGGGTTAAGAAGTAAAGTTGAGTCTGAAATTGATAGAATGTGTGAAGAAGGTATTTTAGTTCCAGTTAGTCGTAGTAGGTGGGCGAGTCCAATAGTCATTGTGAATAAAGGTGATGGATCTATTCGTATATGCGTTGACTGTAGGAAAACAGTTAATAGGTTTGTAGAAAACGAACATTATGTGATACCAAGAGTTGATGATATATTAGCAAATTTGACAGGTTGGAATTATTTTTGCAAGCTGGATTTGACAGGTGCTTATTTACAAGTCAAGATCTCAGAACGTTCTCGGGAAATTCTTACAATAAATACACATCGTGGACTCTACCAATATACACGCTTAGTTTATGGGCTAAAAACAGCACCTCAAATTTTTTCTAAAATTATGTGTGAAATGTTAAGAGATCTAGAAAAGGTACAAGTATATTTTGACGATATTTTGATTGGAGGTAGCGACATTGAAGAATGTAAAAGAAACTTGGATAGTGTGCTTGAGAAATTATTGATCCTCTCTTTTTTTTATTGGAATTTAATGTGAAAGTAAACTTAGAAAAGTGTAAATTTTTTCGGACAGAAATCGATTATTTAGGATACACAATAACTAAAGACGGTATTTCGCCTTCAGAAAAGAAAATAAAAGCAGTTAGAGAAGCACCCGCTCCTTCAAATAAGAGCCAATTAAGATCTTATTTAGGCATGATTAACTATTATAATCATTGCGTACAAAATTTGTCATCTGAATTACACATGCTTTATGCCTTAACTAAGGATAACTCGAAGTGGAGTTGGACAGAAAAACACCAAACAGTTTTTGAAAAAAGTAAAAATCTTATTACCAATATAGGAGTATTGACTCATTACGACCCAACTAAACCAATTGTTATATCATGTGACGCTAGCCCTTATGGCGTAGGTGGCGTATTATCACATACAATCAATGGTAAAGAATGCCCTGTGATGTTTGTGTCTAGCTCGCTGAAACCATCTGAAAAAAATTATTCGCAATTGCATCGGGAAGCACTTGCAATAGTGTTTTGTGTTCGTAAGTTTCATAAATATATTTATGGATTAGAGTTTACGATTGAAAGTGATCACCAGCCATTGCGGGAGATTTTTTCAAATAGAAAAGAGCTTCCATCAGTTGCGTCGAGCAGGCTGCATAGATGGGCAATTTTTCTTTCTTCGTACAATTATAATATTAAATATAAGAAAGGGATACAAATGCATCATGCCGATGCACTCTCACGTTTGCCGCTGCCGCAGGAGACAGGTGACGACAATGACAGTATTAATGTTTTTCATATAACACAGGAATTACCAATTAGTATTGAACATGTAAGAAATAAAATGAAGGAGGACAAACAATTAACAGAAGTGTACAAATATATTCGTTATGGTTGGCCAAAAGATATACCTAGACATTTGCTCAGCTACTACAACAAAAGGGTATCGTTAGCTACAGAGGATCATTGTTTGTTCTATGCAGAAAGGCTGGTAATACCTTCTACTTTACGAAGTAAAATATTAGAGCTATTACATCAGGGTCACATAGGTATAGTTAGGATGAAAGCACTAGCAAGAACTTATGTATGGTGGCCGGGGATAGATGCGGAATTAGAAATGTACGTAAAGTCCTGTAATACTTGTGCATCTAATCAGAATGTACCGAAACCTAGTTTAACAACATGGCCAGAGCCAAAAAGGCCTTTTGAAAGAATCCATATTGATTTTTGTAAAGTAGGAAATGTAACTATACTGGTGATAGTTGATACATTTTCCAAATGGATTGACGCCAAAATTATGAAACTAACTACTGCCTGTAATGTCAACGACACATTACGGTCATTTTTTTCTGTATTTGGTTTACCATCAGAACTAGTAAGTGATAATGGACCACCTTTTAGTTCAAAAGAGTTCATCATGTTTTGTAACAGTAACGGTATTAAGCCACTAAAATCGCCAGCATATCATCCGCAGTCAAACGGACCAGCTGAAAGAGCTGTACAAACCGTAAAAACTTCACTAAAGAAATATTTATTAGATATCAAGTTAAAGCATAGGCCATGGGATATTAAAATTAATCAATTTTTATTTAAATACCGTAACACACCCACTACAACAACAGGTGTAGCACCAGCTCATATGATTTTCAGTTATAAGCCAAGAACATTGCTAGACTGTTTGAAACCAAACGCGTTAAACTTAAATTATAATAATGAAAACCAAGCCGCAAATACGCAAAAACTGCTTAGGAAAACAAAGATATGTGATAGAGAGTTAAAAATTGTCGAATATAAAGTAAATGAAATTGTGTGGTTCAGAAACATTTTGAATAATTATTGTAAATGGATAACGGCACGAATTGAAAAAAAATTAAGTAATGTTAGGTATTGTATTAATATAAATGGTACTCAGAGAACAGTTCATGTAAACCAACTCAAGAAATTTTATGGGAAAATAATAAAATATAATACTCCCATTAAAACATATAAAGCCGATCAAAAGAAGAGAACAAGAAGTTCTAGCATCGATGATCAAGGCTTAAGAAGGTCGAAAAGACTTAAGCTTTTGGAAGAAATTAAAAAAAGAGAGGATCAATAATTAATTTGCAACTGTTATTAATGAATTAAATATCTATATATATATATATATGTATGCATACGAATTTTGTTGCTAAAGTAAGGAGGAATGATATGTATGTACGTGAGTACATGTGTTTTGTCTCTTCCCATGTTAACTCAATATTAGCTCTTAGAGTAAGTAAATATACATAAGGTACCGTAATATTTAAGTAAACGTAAGTTAGGCTTAAGAATTTATAATAAAATATTTGTTTTCAGTTATGAAATAACCAGCAGCGAACACATTTGTTTTATTGGTGCTAAAAACATATCAAATGGGAGTGGCTTTATTAGCACTGCCGCAAGCGACATTGTTTAATACCAAATATAACATTAATAATGAGAGCCTCTGTCAAATGCTGGCACAATTCTCACGAATTGAGACAAATAGCGGAAGTTCGTTCGTGTCTTCGAATATTCTAGATTAGTTTCTCTATGCGATAAAAGTTATAAGGGCATTAAAAAAGTAACAAAAATGCTTGTTTTAATTCTAAAAGACATTTTAGGCCTTATAAGCTGAACCAGTAAAGAAACACAATATTCAACATCAAGAGTTTGCTAATAATACATAAAAGATACAAATACACAAAAAAAATTATTTACTTACATTTTGTTTACATTAAATCAAGCTGTAATATATTTTATTTATATAATTCTGAACAGGTAAAAGAGCCAGCCATGGGTTTGGATCACTATCCAATACTTTTTTTTTTATCAACCCAGGGTGGAAGTTGAATTCAGAATTATATTAATAAAAAATATATATTGATTGCACAGTGAATGCTTTAGAAAAAAAATACTCATTGCTTAAACTGCTTATGCAACCAGAATTTTCGTGAAATATTAAAATTATATTTTGCTAGCATGTTTTGTTTCAGTTTATAGCAGTAACAATAAGAAATTAACTTTTGAACTGTTGTCAAAAGAATCCTTTTCTTCGTTGGTTGCATATAATAAAATTTCACTCAACTGCTGAAAAAAAATGATCTAAGGTTAAGATTTTATTATTTAATAGCGTACGAGAACGAACTTAACATAAGCTTAGTTTTGTGGAGCCTGCTTTTAGGCGCACATCCCAGCATTATAAATTTACTTACTATGACATTCACAGTGTTGCTTCTGCCATGAAGAACTTGAAAACTTACCCAATAGTGGCACTGCATCTGATGTAGCCGGCATGGTTTCGGCCACCATATTAAGGAACACAGTAAGTGATAGTAAAATTGTTACTCCTACAGAAATATGGCAACCAGTGCGGGATGAGAAAAGTAGAAAAAAAGATAGTTAATATTAGCAACAAATTTATAAAATATTAAGAAATCAGTTAGTATCACAACTCATGTATTATAGAACAATATAATTACTTATCTGAAGATTTTATCTAAATTTTTTAATAAAAATTGAATTTTTTTTTGGAAATTTTGTAAATTGTTTGCAGACGCTGAAGTCCTTGAGCCAAAACATGTATGCATTAGTGCTCCTTTAAAATAGATGGGTTTTCATCATGTTCTCTTTATGGTTGTCCTTTTATGGGACCAAGGGGGCAAGAGAGGGGTGGGTCAAATAAAAAACTACTACCATATTCTCTGCGCTGAACCTCAGAATGTCATTATCATTTGAATTGATGGCGGTGGCATATGGTTATGAGAATGATTTGATTGTAATGGGCATATGCATAAAATTTTATTTCTCTTTTTTTTCATTTTGCAATAGCATGGAAGTGACAAAATGATTCCTTTTAATGCCAAAAATCTTTTATTTTATTGAGTTCTTGATTTGTTTTGAAAGCCTAGTTTAAAAATGTTGCAAGAAAAACTTTTATTTTACTTCAAATTGGAAAAGTCCTTGCCGAACAATCAGGTGTGCATTACTTTTTATATTTGTTTATGGACTTCAAAGTGTCGTGTCCATCAAACATCACAATGACATAAAAAATAAACTGTCAGTTTATAGCTATTGAATACTTTTTAATGGTTTGGAAAACCTCAAAATGAAGCAGTGTCAAAGTATTGCAAAATATATTTTTTAAGGTTAGAGAAAAACTTTGTTTTTGGGAGACAAAGTTAAATACATATTTTATTTTATATATAAAAGTTTATTATAAATATAACATTTTTATATATTATATTTATATACTTGTGTAAGATATTGCACAGGCTGTCTCATCACTCTATTTTTAGGCTGAGTAGAAGATAAATAATTTATTAGGAATAGGCTTTTGTAGAAAAAAAAAAAAAAAAAATTACAATTGCCTGTGTTGAGCATATGTTCATTTTTTGTTTTAAGTTTTGCAGTCTTAGTAGACCCTAAGGCACTTAGTGCATTACGCTATGATTATGGATATCTGACTTACATTTGAAACAAAAAATTCATATAATATTGTTTTATGGCTCTTATATTAAACAGTATTTGAGAGTCTGTACACTGAAAAATTGTAAGGTAAGCTTATTTAATCACAAACTTTTGGAAACCATATCAAAATTAATCTAAGCAAATAACTTCTCTAAGTATATCATGACTGCGGGTTCTAAACCAAAACGTCATGATACTGTGCCACGTATTTTTCGTTTTACATAAATTGCTAATCAAAATCAGAGCTGGTCTGTTGTGGCTGCATACTTTTATCATAAAAAAATATGATCTCAAGTCCTAGTAAAATAAATTTAAAATTAAAATAAAAACATGTTTTCATTGAATATACAGCTGAAAGTTAAGTTTATACTGGTACACAAAATTTTAGTTCTATATTAAATTTTAAATCACAAAGCTACTTAGAATCGAACATATTTGATTTCATCCAAAAAAACAGTAATTCCAATGCACTGAAAGAAATTTCTTTCAAAGTTCTAATGAATTTATTTAATTAATAGTTTTTCATTAATTCAATGAAAATTTTCATTGCGGCAATGAATTTTTGAAAAAATTTCATTCAAAACTGTTGATTAGTTTTGTTTAAAGTTGCGTAAAAAATATCATTGGATTTATGAAAAAATGCTGTCCAATCAATACAAAAATTTATTAAATCAGTGTATTTGTTCATTGAGATTTCAATTCTCATTTGATTTGTAAAGAAATTTGAATATATGTATGTTGTTATATTTTATTATATCACAAAGGTTTTGAAGTCTACTGGGAGCAACACCTTAAAAAAATAGTATCACACCTAAAACGGTATTTTTTTTTTGGAATGTCTGTTAATAACAAGATTATCCGTAACCTTGGTCGTCATAAACATTATGTTCTGGTTTCATTAGAACAACTAACAAATTAATATATTTAATGAATCGTTTCATTTAGTTAATGAGTTTTTGCCATTAAATGAATGAAATACTTCGTTACATTAATGACTCAAATTCATATATTTTATTATTTTATGGAGACATTAATTTTATGAATTAGAATTCATTGCTTCAATGAACTCTACCGTTGGTTGAAAAATAAATTTTTTTTTTTTTAATTAATGTTGGAATTCGTTGAGCTTATGAACAAAAATCTTTTTGTGTAAACATTTTTAATTGCAGTACAAGTGTGATTTAGAAAATAACTCTAACTAACTGAGACATTCTCAAACTTGCATATTTATTTATTATTATTATTATTATTTGAGGTCAGCTATGCTCCTCGACCAATAATAAGTTTTACGCAGCCCTTGTGCTCCATATACCTTATTATTATTATCTACATTCCTGAATTTGCATTAGACAGTATTTTTCAGTTAATTGCACATCAAAATTTGCACAATTTTTTGTTCAATTAACCGGGGAACCAATTAGCCGATACCCGTTTAATTGAACAATTCGTTCAATTACAAGATCCCTATTTAATTGAACAATTTGTTCAATTACAGAAATCACGCATAATTGGAACTATGTACTAATGAATTAAAAGAAATTGCATGTGTGCACTTTAAGTTTTTCAAAATAATTTTTTTTTACCTTAAACGAAAAAAAAAAATGCAAGTAACAGCAAAAAATGTACATATATGTGTACAGTAAAGATGCCACCCAGTGTTTTTCACAAATGATGTCAAATATGTATGTGCAAAAATGCCAGATTATTTTTCAATGCAATTAACCTGGTAAAAGTAAGAGGAAATTTATTTTTAATGACATGAATTTTGAACGAATTAAGCGGGAAAATCAATTAACCGTATGCAATATTTTTTTTGCCCGATCATGTGGTTCAATTAAGCGTGGAAACCAATTAACCGTAGAGTCAATTAACCGAAAAATACTGTACCAGAATTATAAAAAGCATGTTATACAGTAAACCCTGCTCAATTATCGAATTAAAATTTTTGCAACTTTTGGGTAAATATCCATGTAAAGTATTAAAGCGTAGACGTTTACTTATCTGATAGAAGAAATTATGTGAACACATTTAAACATACCAAAAATTGGTCCGAATGGACACAGTTATTAAAATAGATATTTGTCTTAAGTATATGTTTTCTCCTATTGCATATTTGTATGCAGCAATTTTATGACAACGAGGTGAATTCCCCACTGCTGATGTGTAAATAAGAGAGGGAATTTTGAGGGAATTTAAATTTTGTGTATAAAATGTATTTAACCAAAGTGGGTAATTAAACGCTATTTAATTAATCGTATATTGTTGTGTGAAAATTAGTGTAAAAAAATCGGCGTTGAATACCAGAGTTGAATAAGCGATGGGCAATTATACGGCACTTACTGTCCTAAGATTGGTTCCATATGATTTAAACTTAATTCTAGACAACTTTCAGTTTTAGAAAAGTTGTTTAATTTAGCTGAGTTTCTTCTTGTTTTTTCTGTCGGTATAAAATATTTTAAAATTGCAAATGAAATTTCAGCCGAAAAAGTAGTACTTAATACATTTTAAACAAAACTAAACAGCACATAAAAAGGAGAGAAAAATTAATATTGTACAAACACAAAACAAAAAAAAAAAAAAAAAAAAACAAAACAAAAAATATACGTTTTTAAAAGCCACGTAGGAAATTGCTCTAAATTTTATTGAAGCCTTATACTTTTAAGGCCGTATTCATAATAATTATTGTAAATTTATTAAGCTCTTATTTGACGTATTTCTACGGAATATTTGTCAAATAAACGTGTAATAAACCTTCAATAGTTTTTATGAATATGGGTGTTAGGTTACATATTTTAGAAAATTATTTTATTACGAAGGAAACTGGTTAAGTTTAGTGTTACGAGGGCAGTAGTTTAAGCACAGAAATTCTTAAAATCATTGCCGTACTACCATTGGCACCAATACCAACGCACTGTAGTTATAAGCTCAAACTAAATATGACTGTCACCACTAATGCCTCGCAATCTGTCAAGCTGAGTTTTTGAGGTCTCTGTTAAACTGGGTTTAGTCAAACCGAAAACAGATATGGGCCGCTTTTAAGGAGAGATGATATTTTTGTTGTTGTTTCTGTTGAACAATGGAAATGAGCCACCTTAATATATAACTTGTTTAATGTATTATAAATGTAAATAATGTTGTTTGTAAATTATTGTTTGAAAATTAGAAGATTTTGCATATATTTTTTTAGTTTAACTAAATCTAATTGAGCTCTCAAAAGCCCATTCTTAGCGTTAAAACTCGGCAGTAAATCGATGAAGCATTCATTACTGATTCTTTATAGAAATATAAATTTAACAATTTAATGACTACGGCTTAAATACAACATTGTCTTGGCTGATGCGATTTAAGCACTTAAGGTACGTTCACACTGTTCAAATATTTGTGAGCAACAAAATAATTTTAAATAATAAATAAAAAATAAAAGTTGATTTTTACGGAATAAATTTATTTGCCCGCAAACAAATATTTGTTCAATGTGAACACAATAGCTCAAATATTTGACTCGTTTTTGGGCAACTATTTACTTGATCCTGCATGAAAAACTCTAAGAGAAAGCGCGGGCAAATAATTTATTTTTCAAATAGAAAATATGTTTTTTTTTTATGGAAGTTTGTTTGGCGTGCGAAAGCAGAGGGCAAAAATAGACTCCAAATTGTTTTGAAAAATGTTGCGCTGTTGTATTTACAAAATTCAAGTACACACAGGCTTATGAATTTAAAACTGACGCACCAGTGCAAAAATTAGCAAAAGACAAAGTTGCGAAATGCAAAAATATAATTGCCGGTTGTCCAATTAGCTATAAAAATTTTACTTTGCTTTACTTAATTGATATTGATAAAAAGTGACCAAGCAAGGATTGAACTTGAGCCTGAAAAAGTAATTTAATAATTGAAGTTGTTTGGGAAAATAGTTTTTCTTTATGTAAAGAATTTATGTTTGTGTTAAAATATTTGATTGTTTGCGAAAAATTTTTTAGCGCAGTTTCGCAGTTTTGCAGCAACTGCGGTTCTTGCAACTTTTTAGTGTTTTTAAAAAGGTATGTTAGCATTTTGACAATGAGAGCATTTCGCATATTTTTGACAAACTTGAGTGCTTTTATCCCAGTTGTGCTGTTTAGAATAGTTTGGCGCTTTGAAAACAATAATTTGAGAAAATTTTAGAATTTTTCCATCAATTGCATATTTTGCTGTCTGAATTTACTTTTACTTATTTTTTTTGCAAGCTTGCGTGTTTTATATTGATCGTTAGAAGCCGCTGAACATTTTTATAAACTACTATATATAAAAAATTTTTCGAGTTTCTACTTAAGAACGTTGTTTGTCATAATAAATACCAATAAATGGCCTTCATTATTCATATTTTCTTTTTCTACAAAGAAATATTTATTTTCTATATGATATGATGAAACAATTATATCGTGCAATAATTTTTTACAGTCTGAACACTTGAAACATTTTTTCCTTTATTTTGTTTGACACTATTTTTCCGAGTGTTTGAACAAACAAAAAGTGTCAACTATTTGAGCATCTCCTGAACATGAAATAATGTATATGTACTTTTATTTCACAGAAGTTGAAGCAAATATCAGAACAAATTCATTCAAATATTTGACCAGTGTGAACGTACCTTTATTGCTTTAAGCACTTATTAGTAAATTAAACCGAAATCGAAGATTAACTTGCACTGATTTTTTGGTTATAAGTCTTATGAATATTGGTCTTTTTGTAGTAAAAGTTTCTGGACACCTGTTCGTGAAGTATGAAGAAATTAGTGCTCGAAATAATTTCACTGTCAATTATTGAAATGATTGCCATCAGCAAAGAACCATTTTGTCTTGTTTATTTGTTTATTTCGTAGATAAAATCCCACTTTACTGATATATTATGTGTTTGTGTCAGTGTTTTATTTTTTTATTTTTGTATATTACTTTTTTGTTTATTTTGGCAATCAGCCTTGACCTCAAAAGTGTTGTAATTAAGACCTGACACAATTGCTAAATACAAATATATTTAAATGTAAATTTTATATGACAATTTATCCTACTTGCCACTCAATTTATGACTAAAAAAATGATAAATACATAAACATAAAACTTTAAACTACAGCATTTATTAACACTTCATTTTTAGTATAGTTTGCATAATAAAGAAAAGTTTTCTATTGTTATTTTGTTTTCTTGCGCTTGTTGTAATACTTTTCCATATATATGTATTATTTATTTTTTTTTTCACTACACAGAATCTGTGATGTTGTGTTCTTTGGCTATCAAAACTAACTTTAAGTTTAGCAAACATTTTTGTAAATGTGTAAAAGACTTTTTTCATAAACAAAGTTATAAAAAACAGAAGAGAAAACTCTCAACTTGAACATGCTTCATATAGAATTTTTATTATTTTGTTCACTAACATGTACTATCCACCCCCACATGCACTCACACAAATTGATTTGAACTCCAACATGGACACGTTTCTGGCAGAAAATCATATTAGAGTTTTTAAAGAGTTTCTCGGCACGCCACGAGAGGTGTCTGAAAATAGTCCGTTATTTTTAAAGATGTGGCAAAATCGGAAATTGTTTGAAATCTGTTTTATATAATAATTATAATATATTGTTATAAATCTAAGTAGACCTTACTAATTGTTTTCTGTTTTTTCCAAAACTCTATATGCCGCCAACACTTTGCCAAAGCCTTAAGAAGATGTTTGATTTTTTGCTTTTTCGGGTCTACTGATGAGCTCAAGAAGAAGACACAAAACAATTCAAGTTAATTACCTGGCTCTTATGGAAAAAAACTTGTAAACAGTTAGAAGCACCGAATAATTGCAATTATTCTTTATATCTTCTCTTCGCAGCACATTTTTCAGCTGTCTATGAGCCTCTAAAATTTCATTGATGCTACTCAACTCGTCAGTAGACTTGAAAATAAAATCGTTTCAAGTTCTATAAACTACTTTAAATAATTTAGGGCTTTTGCAAATTTTATCCGAATTTTTGTTGTCAATTATTTTAAATCCATATTATGTAACATGTGGTTAAATTTTAAGGGCCGATGTTTAATGTAAACCACACCAAACCCCAGGTTATTTCTGCATTTCATTGGTTATTTCTCAATTTCACACTAACTTGATTTGGACCATGGAAAGATGACCGAGCAACGCGTTTAAGTTGATTATGAAAATGGGCGCTTAAATCAAAATGCACATCGTGCACTTCGTGATTTCCTCGGTCAATTTAATCGTTCAATTGCACGCGAAATCGGAAAAATCGTGCATTCACATTTTTGCACGATATGATTTCATCCTTTTCTAGCTCGTACTGCAGAAAATATTGCTGCTGTTTGCCATAGTGTGGTTGGGGCCCGGCCGATCGTCAAGTACTTTCAACAACATTGAATTGGTTGAAAGCAGCTTATGTGAAAATCGGATACTTTGAATGTGGAAAAAAAGCATTTTCATGGGAATTTCATAGGGAGATGATTCATAAAATTTAAAAAAATTGTCGGAAGTTGCATCTTTTTAAAATTCAAATCGTTCAAGGACTGAAAAAAGTGATTTTGTTTTACGAAAAAAACAAAATTTTGTGAAACGATGTTGCAGCGTTCTCGCACTATAAATCACATTTTTTCAAGCTATGAGACTCATTTGCACTTAAACGGCCAAGTCAACAAGCAAAACTGCCGTTACTGGTCTTCAAGAATACCCAACAATCGATTGAAACATGAAAAACGATTGCATGGCCCCAGGGTAACTGTTTGCCAAGCCTTATTCACGCACAAGATAATTGAACCACTTTGATTGGGATTTTTTTTTTTTTGCAAAACATGCGAGCTTTTCCATAGCACTCTTCACACACGTTGCTTCAACAGAAGGAGGCGGAGGCACACAGCCAGTGCTTCAATAAATTTCCTTGGGGAAATTTTCCCCCAAAAATTGATCAGTCGCTTTGGGGGCATCCCATGGCCACTGGGGGCACCAAGGATTTTTTTCTGGGACCACCTCAAACAGAGTGTTTATAATGACAATAAAAGAAAAACTTCGTCGATTAATCAGCTCAATCGAATCAAATTTATTGCAGCGTGTGGCGCAGAACACAACACACAAAATCGTTATTGAGCGTTTTAAAGTTTATTTATTTTTTGATTTTTGCTTCTTCTATTTCTTGAATGCATGACAGCTCGGGCTTGGGCCCTCGCACAAGTATAAACCCTTGTGGCATACTCCACATATGTATGTTAACTATGAAATTACTTTTTAATATGAAAACAGAAAAGATGATTTAGTTTTTTTAAACATCAAAAGCTATTTTCCTTTTTGTTTGTCAATATGCGAGTACGTACGAGTGTGTAAGTTCGCTCATACAGACAGATAAAATACACAAAAAGATGAAGAAACTTTAAGTTTGCTTAAGTTTTGCTTGAGTTTTGAAGTACCAACAACATGTATAGTAAACTCAATATACACATTTTTAGAATTTCCTCACAACAATACTCGTACCTCCGAAAGGGGAAACTTTGAGAAAACAAAAACTTATTTCTTTTGAACAACAATATGTTACCAGGTTTTACAGCACAATAAATAACAATAAATGTAAATATTTCTTGACTACTGCATTTTTTCCCTTCTCCTTCGCTTTCTTATTTTTAATGCCATTCTATTTTAACTAAAATGTAAAAAGTTTTTCTCACAAAACGTATTTTTTATATTTTTGCATAATTTCAAGCAGTATGTAGAAAAAAGTTCAAAAGTAAGCAATTCAATAAATGTCATTGGCTTTAGGCATTGAATTTAATGGGTGCTGGCTGCTTTTAGCCAGCACACTTTGGATAAAGGAATCGATAAAACACCAAATTGATCGCGTTTGTTGGTAAAGTAATATTTGGGAATAATTTAAAATATGTATGTGCTTTGCAATTTTGAAGCGGCAGTTAAATTTCCAAAAAAAGAATGACTGTTAACACAGCACAATCTAATTTTGAACAGCTCGGCAAAAGGAAAAGGCAAAAATGCGAAAAGTAATAAAAGGATTTTATAAATGACTTTTTATTTGTTTATTAAAAAGGTATAAATTGTCGAACGCGCAAAGATTTTTTTTGTATAAGTGAGGTAAAATTTTAAATTTCTCAGTAAATGGCTGGAATGAAGAATTAATACAGAGATTTATGCAGCCTTCGTCACAACAATTTACTTCCCAGCCCTAGATTTGCAGATTTTGTGGTCTGAAAGAGGAGTCACTGGAAGAGTGCTGGTGAACTGTACTGAACTGGTTTCATTACTCAATGACACTTAATGGTATGTTTTTTAAATTTTTAAACACTCGCTAGTATATTTTTTATATGTATTTAAATATAATTTATATGATATCGGGATGACATGCTCTTTTAATAATAAAATCCACATCTACATTCTATTGTTCAATGCTCTCAATAAAACTTTGTGCCAAGTACAGGGTGTCTGCCAGGGAAGTATGTTACTGTATGTTTGTTTATAATTTTTGATTAAATAAAAGAAAATGGATCTTATATTGCTAAGTGTTGTATTTAATGTTAGAAATTATGTATAGAATATAATATTCGTATCACATAAATGTCCGTCTCTGAGAGCCTCGTATTTATGTACATATTTTTTATTGATCAATAATTTGGCCACCCTAGTGTTGCACTCTGGCAATTGACAGCTCTATCGTAAAGTTGGACATTTTTGAGGTTATATGTACTCGTAATATTTTCACATATGTACATACGAGCGCTATTTGTGTTGTTTACTGTAACTTAAAAGATTCATCTCGGCCCAAACACAGAATTAAATCGTAAACATTTTCGTGCGACTATTTTTAACAACTTTCGATGTGGAATAACAGTTCATACTAGGGAAGGGTAAATCGATTTCGATTGTATTTTATAATCGATTTTCAGTCCTGAGAATCGATTATTTTCTGATCGATTATGCTTTGCCTACTTTATGCTAAAATCGATTTTTGGCGTCAATTAATCGAAACGGTAAGCCATAAAGCATGATATTTCAGTCAACAGAAAAACATAGTTTTATCACTTGAAAGTTGATTAAATATTTACAGTTAGTAATGAACAGCGCGGCTACTTAGAACCAGCATGCAATCACCCAGTAAATATATCAGTCTATTTGGGAGCAGGTTTGCTACCGCTTACTAGCCTGCTTCGGCATAATAACTTTTATGCGCAATGTCCCAATTGGTATGTCTCTTAGCTTCGCCAGTTATTAGTCATTTTATACTACAATGGAATCGTAAACATCATGTGTACATTATGTCATACTTATATTAGTGCTTCCTCTCTCGCTTACTAGGGTGCGATTGTTTCAGCGAGCAATTTCTTTTGTTAGAATTAATATAGCGTTTCGATGATTGGCATCCACGGATGTGCATGTGTGTGGCAGTTTTGTAAAACGTGAACATTTTGTATTGCTTACTTATGTGAAACGTATTTTTGCTGGATAGTTATGATCTGGGTTCAAAGCAATTTGGGTGCTGAGGAGTGTCGTGGTGGACTTGAAACAGCTGTGGTTTGTACTCCAGCCAATAAGTCTGCAACTTTATTTTTCGTGTTTTCTTCAAAAAAAATGTTGATCACTACAAATTTATCATAAAAAATCTTTCTCTATTCTGAGGAAGTAAAATTGAGCTAAAATCGCGACCAAACTAATTAACAATTGGAAGTCAGACTAAATATAAAAATGATCTGAAGCTGTAAAAATTAGTTTATTCAATAAATATAACAACTATAATTTTGAATTGCTCTTGTGTACTATAATTCTCCGTTTTTGGAAAATTCATTATTTTACATGATCCAGCAATTTCCTTTAAGATTTTAAGTTAATATTTTAATTTCCTTAACAATTGAATACTCTCAAATGAATTCTACCCAAAACCGCCGGCAGAAGCCACAAACATCTTTAAGATGACCTCTACAAAATTGTGTTCGGCTTTTTGACAGATATTCTACAGCAAATAAAAGTCTTGTTAATATTAAATGTAAAATAAATATCTGCTAAATATATTTACGTACGTACAAGGAATGCATTTATAATTTACTTTTGTGGATTTCAATGACACATTACACACAAACGAAGTTGAAAATGTTCATTAATTTCTTTGTTTTTTCTTTTTTGCTTTTCGGTTTAACATCTCTTATAAATTTGTCATAGTGTCCTTTTTTCTATGACTGCAAGTCAGAAGGAATAAAATTTTGCTGCATTCTTAAATAAACTAACTTCTTTTCCTTTTTGTTTAAGGTTAATGTGCAAAAGTGTCCTTCTGCCTGACTTTTGCATCAGAGATGGATTGAGTTTTTTCTGCTGTCGTTGAATATGCTACCCAAGCATGTCTTAAAAGATAAATAAGCGTAATAATTTTCAATATTTACTTAAACTTCAACTGACTCTACTACACACACACACACACAACAGCTTTGTTGCAGTAGTGTGTCGCAGCGTGTTGCTGAGTGTGCGTGTGTGTGTGTGTGTGTGTGTATGTCCTTTTAATGTAATTCGTTAAAGAGAGTAGGTTTTATTTTGCTGCCGTATTAGTTTCTTCCGTTCCACTTTTTCTTTGCAGTTTTTCTTGATGATGATTTCGCCTGTTTGTTTATGTGTTTATTTGTTCATTTTCTTCTTCTTATTCTTCTTCTTCAAGTCTTTGCTTGATTTTAAATGATTTAAAGTTGCTGTTGGAATGTTTGTCTGGGTCAAGGTTGTGGTGTTGCCGTTGATGAGGTTGGTGATAGTCGTACTTGTGATGCCTCAAAACTTGCATTTCTTTCAGGGTACAACACAAATGTTTGTATTGCTGTTCTGCTGCTGGTTTTCATTGCTGTTGATGATGGCAACTGCTCGTCAGTGAAAGTAGTTTTCTTTTCAATTTCAGTGTATACTTATTATTTATTTATTTACAAGTTTTTTTTTTGCATCACGATGCGTTTCCTTGTTAATGGTTTCATGTAAGCACTGCTGGGTTTAATGTAATATTGGGTTAACAATCGTCAGCAGAGCTTATTTGCAGGTCCTTTTCTTCTTTTATAGTGTTTTTTTTTGCAAAGACTGAAATGAACTTGTCCCAGTTTTGTTTGGGGGTTTTTTTTTTGTTGAAAGTGTTGCTTACAAGCATTTCCCAGAATTGTCATCACTGAAGAATGCAAACAGGCGAATACGTTTTATATTTAAGAACAAATATTTTGTGGCGAAACCTCAGTCGAAAAGAGTTAAACATCAAACTGATATGACAACAGTAGCTGGTCCCAGCTTCTTAAAAGTTAGCAGCAAATACCAATATATTCTCTTTAGTTCTGCTGACAGCGTACATCCAACAGGGCTGTATTCAATATTCTTTTCATTGACAACATTATTTTTCTGTTTCCACAACAATTGCTCAGTTGAGAAAAAAATTTGCGTGCACCTTATTCGAAGGGCACCGAAAGTAGAGCCTAGCCTGTACATCGCTATTTTTTTTTAATCAACTTACATATGACATATTGAATTTCATGCTTAATTGTCTTAAAAGTCTAGTGTGGTTGTTTTTATTTTCAATGAAGGGCAGATTATCGTAGTAGCGTTTAAACACGGTAAAGATTTTTTAAATTGATATAAAATATTTCTCGTTTTTTTTGCTTGCTAGTCAAGATTGTTTCTTTGTGTTTGTTTGCTGGGTTGTAGCGCAATAAGTTGGGTTTGGATGAAATGGTGATTTCCTAAATATTTTAAATATAGTTTAGTTGCGTGAGCAGCAGGCGTCTTTATGTTTGACAAATGCATGTGAGTGGACGGACAATGATGTACACTACGCCATTTCCCACTTTATTTATTCTATTTTTAAATTGTATTGTGCTACAAATATTTTATATAAGTATGTATATAATTTGTATTTCATTAAAATTTTAGAAAATCTAATTTCTTAATAATTTTACATAAAAACCATCTGAAGCTGCAGAAATTAGTTTTTCAAAAATATTTTAAATAAATTTTAATTTTTAAAGCAAACATTTTAAAAGGATCACAGCTTTATTAATAGAAAATATTTTATACCACTGATTTGTATGAAATATTTGCCGAAAAAGCGTTTAAAAACACAAAACATCTTTTATGAAAATGCCAGTTGAATTATATTTTAACTTGATTAGTTTTGTTTAAGCATAAAATAGGAAATGTTTTTTTTTTTTTTTTTTGCTAAAATGTATGTGAGGGGAAGGATCGGGACTTAGGGAAACACATGTTACCTATAAAATTTATTTTTGCTATTTACTTTTTGTTTTTATAGGAGCGTTAAAAAAATAATACAATAAAATTGTTACTGACATGACACTTAATGACAGATTCTTTGTGTAGAGTTTGTCATAAATAGGTTTGGTACAATTGCCACCTTTCTGCTTCATATTCAACTATCTGGTTGTTATATTATGTAGTTTGTATTTGCAGTAGATACACACATACAACTATTTGCTAGAGCGCTTACTACAAATGATAATGTAACAATTAATAAATAAATGTTGCTACAAAATTTCACTCTGGTAAATATTTTAGCTAAGGTTTATTATGTATTTCATAATACGGTAACATATTGATAAACGCAACCACTTTCACACTACCATTGTCATAGCGGCAACTAGTTTACGAAACAGTCTCAACCAGGAGCACTATATTTTCTTATTTATTTACAATGCCTACTTCTGTTTGTCTAACTTGTTCAAAAATTTTTATAGAAATTACTAAAGTGTTGAAAGAGGTTTTATTTACAAACTTTTGCTACAAGCCGAGTGCTCATGTTGTAAAAATTATACACCAACAGTCAATAAACTCTGCCTAAAAGGAACGCAATAGTAAAGAAAGAGTGTGAAAATTAAAAGTAGGGTACATATTTTTTCTAATGAAATTTATATACAACCTAATTTTTATGGACTACTAAATATAACCATATTATCTTTAAGGGGTATATCTTTTAAAACAGTACTTTTTTTAATGTTTCTATTCTACTTTCAAAATTGGTAAGAACAATACCACATAATAGAATTAGCTTACAGCTTTAATTATAAACTCAATCAAAAATAGGTAAATCAATGACTTTATTTTGAAAGGTAAATAAATTGAAGTTTTTGCAATTTATTGGGAAATAGTTTTTTTTTCCAAATGTAAGGTCGTAAAAAATGTCTCAGTATTGAATTCATTATTAAAAAAATTGTACGCAGTAGTCTTTCGTTGCATCTTTGCTTGAAATATACTCAAGGTTTTCAAGAGCAGAATAACATTTTTATAATAAAACACAAATGGATTCTTCTTATATCAATTTTTCTTTGCGAAAGCGTGTTTTTTAATTTGTAATATAGAGTAGCTGAGAAATGCGGGTTCTGCATCACTATACCATAGCATAACGCTCAAGTGCTACTAAGCATGGCGATAATGCAAATATCATAATATATATACTAAAACAAATTAAATAAAAAGTGAAATTGGCTATAAATAAGCTTTTTGAGTTTTTAAGAAAATAAAAAAAAAAATTAAAGAATTTCTTCGCAGGTTGCAAAACGTTTTAGTTGCAAGTACTTGATTGATCCACACAACCGAGTGTGGGTTTTTGTTGCTCAAAAGAAAAGAAAAAAAATTTAATTCTCAGGCTAAAACACAATTTAATTGCAAGAATCCAGTTCTTGATATACACAATCAAGTGTTAGATTTTGTTACGCAAAAGAAAAGAAAAACAAATTTAGTAAATTTTTCACAGATTACAACACATTTTAATTGCAAGAACACTTTGCTACACCCAGACAACCGAGTGTTAGTTTATTTTACACAAAACGGAAAAGAAAAACAAATTAAATAATTTCTTCACAGCTTACAACATAATTTAGTTGCAAGAACCGATTGCTTGATACCAACAAATGAAGTGTTGGTTTTTATTACACAAAAGTGAGTGCTATCGGTTGCAGAAACTAAATTATAGCTGCCGCTGTGGCATTAAGTTTATGTTTTAGCACGGAATCCGCATAAACAGCATTGGTCTTAATATGCTGAACACAAATTTCTGTCATGCGTACTGATGTTTACACTACTACAAATCCTGGAGAAGACGCCTGAGATTTAAGTCAACAACAACATTTTCAAAGCTTAAGTATAAAATTATCTACATATGAGGAAGAACCTCCTTGTTGACTTCTTACACTGAGAGAACAACGTCAAATATGGGAAAAATATAGCGGCAGATCAGGGCGGGGCAAATAGCCACAGCAAAAATAAGTTCACTAGAAGGAGGAAGTTATTTTGAAATATCTAAAGCTTATCGAATAGAAACAGTGGGATACCGCTTTAATTTGAAATGTCTTCTGGAGACTTTCACAACCATTTTCTGAATATTTTGTGCCAAAATAAAAATGTTACAAGAATTAAAACAAAGACAATAAAATGCAACCTGCATTGGAACAGAAAAGTATTTACAAAAAAAGGTTTTTAGACAAACACAATTCGATAACACCTTGTAAAGGAACTAATAAAAGGATACGTATGCTCCACCACCTATACAAATACAAATTATGAAACAAAAAGTTTTCCCAAACCCCTACCCAAATACTCAATAAAACAAACTTAAAAGAAATACACTTTTGCTCCTGCAAACGCTTAAAAAATTACTTAGAACTAAAAATATTTTTGTCGTTTAATGGCAATAACACTTAAAGCATAAAATTAATTAAAATTTAAATAACACAAAAATTGCTTTAATTTTTAAGGTTGTGTCACACTCTGCTCATGAAAGGAATTGAGTTAAAAAGTGTGATCAAGTTAAAAAAAAAATTAATTTTATTCGTCACAGTTACTGGCAGCAATATTCATTTTAAATCAAACGAAAACTCAGTAACTGTTCAAACAAAAGCGTGTTTGCTTCTAATTTTACGCAAAATTTAATTATCTTGTAATGCTCAAAATACTTTAAACACTGCTTCATTTCATTTGTAAAAGAGAAATTCAATTTCTCAAGTTTGCAATAAAAATAAATCTTTTAGTTGATGTTATTTCTTTCATTCAAGTTCAACTTGCAAGTATTTCTTAAGGAAGTTCTTCATTTTTGCCTTGTAAGTTTTTTCTTGTTTTGTATTTTATTTGAATCTCTTCTCTGTGTGTGTTGAAGTATGTGTTAAGAGTTTTAAATTTCTTTAATATTTCTATCTTAAACGTTTGTTCTTTTTAATTATCTAAAGATAAAGAGTTGTATCTTTGTTGTAGGCTTGTTTGTTTGTTTGTTGTATGTTTTTGTTTGCTTTGAAAACTTACCCAGCGATAGTTTTTCACCAGAATCTGGTGGCAGTGTAAAACCTAGCAGTGCCATTGAGGCAATCAGTACACAGGGCACAATTAAATTGAAAAAATAATACAAAGTTTTGCGACGTATCAAAATGGCGAATGTTATGTCAATATAAGGTTCTGGGCAGCAATTATAGTAGATTTCATTTCGTTTACCAGGTACTCCTACAGTTTTTTATCATTTTGTGTGTTTTAATTCATTTTCATTTTGTGCACGTTTTTTTTTTTTTTGGTTGGGTTGAGGAAGGGAGAAGTTTTGGTTTTTAGGATTGGTAGTGGATGGGGGAAGAGGTGTGAAGGATAGAAGAAGGATACATAAGTTTTGTTTTTATAAAAAGAGAGAATTATTTAAATATTAATAATATTAAATATATAAAATTAAAAAAAAAAGTTGAGAATAAATTTATTCAAATAAAAAATTGAGTCATAGTTGCAAGGCCACGGTAACAAAGGTAACATTTGTAAGACAAATGAGTTGAGATTTATGTGCATGAGTATATAATTACCACATCTCAAATGAGAAAATAACGAAATTTAAACTGCTGAAAATGTTTTGCTATATCAATTCATCAATCAATAATCCTTTCAAGTGAAAAATGACTGAGTTGAATAATCGATCAGTTAACCAATCAATCGATGCATCAATCATGCAATTAGTGAATCAATCAATCAATCAATCAGTTAATCAATTAATCAATCAATCACTCAATTAATCACTCAGTCCATCAATCAATCAATCAACCAATCAATCAATCAATTAATTAATCAATCAATCAATCAATCAATCAATCAATCAATCAACCAATTAATCAATTAATCAATCAACCAATTAATCAATTAATCAATCAATCAATCAGTCAATTAATCAATCAATCAATCAATCAATAATCAATCAATCAATTAATCAATCAATCAATCAATTAATCAATTAATTACTCAATCAATCAATCAATCAATTGATCAATCAATCAACCATGCAATTAATAAGTTATTCATTGAATTATTCATTTAATCTATCAACTTATCAGACGATCTATAAACTAATCCATCAATTGATTGAGAATATAGATTTTTAAGAAGTTAAAATATGAAAGCTTAAAAAGAAAACACAGTTTTGCAAATATTTTAAAATCTAATAATATCCAGCTAAAACGTGAAAATATCAGTGTAATTGATCTGAAAAGTATGCAATACTTTTTTCTTACAAGCAGAAGCTAAAGTTTGTGCGAAAAATTTGCTTTTATATCAAGCAGTCAAAACATTAAAAAAATCCAAACAACCAATAAACTAAACAATCTATCAATTAATAGACCAATCACTCAATTTACTAGTCCATCAATCATTCAAGTAATTGAGGATTCAGTCAATAAATCAATTAATCAGTCCATCAATTAAACAGTGAAATTCAACCATAAGTTATTCAATAAATTACTTCAAGTAATGAATCAATCTAAATATTTCATAAATTAAAATTTGAGAGTTTTCCAAACACAGCACACATATTTTTGAATGGTTCAACATTTACAAATATTCTGCTAAAATGTAAAAATAACATCAGTAGTAATGCTCCTATGCACTACTTATTCTACTCTAGTGGAAGTTAAAGTTCTATAGAGAATATCTGCTCTCGTATGTTTTGAAATTTCATAGTGTGAGTTTTGCAACAGTTTTTCCGAAATATTTCATAGAACAGTTTTTCTTCATTACACAAAAGGAATTTTGCAATAAATGTGTTACGTATTTTGTAATATTGCAACTGTTGTAATTATTTTTTATGGATATTTAGCATGGATACTTTTGATATTGAGAGTTCAGCTGCATTCTGCTTAAAATTAGGAGAAATTGTTGACAAGGAATTGAATTTAATGAACAGCTTTTGTTTGTTTTGTATGTCCCATTGAAGCCACAAATTGAGTAATTTGTTCTTTAAATTCAATTGCGTTTTGTATGTAATAAATCTTACTTTTCTCATTTGCTTATTTACCCATTTTTACTCTTGGCCTCGCAACATTTTTGTTTCTGTATTTGCTCATTAAGATATTTAATAGTACACTTAATTTCAACATACCCAACAGATCCCATTCACCGTTGGTAATGAAACTCGAAATATCGCCACCAGCCTCATCCTGCAATTGTAAATCCAGCTAAAATGAAAAGACAGAAATAAAAAGATGTCAATATTTAACAAAATTTGTTCCTTATAAGAAATCACAAGGAAAAATTAAATAGTTGCTAATTCTTGTGCTCATGTTCTGTAATTACTATAAATATTTGCTTTCCAGCAACTATTTAAATATGTAGAGATGCACAAGACGCCCTTTTTTTCTCCTACTCACAGTGTAAAGTGAAACATATTAAAATTCTTATTTGATTAAATTATATATGTATACTTGCTTTACGCCTTGCTCTCATATTGCAAACAAGTGTTTTGTGCACATAGAGAAAGAAGCTATTTTATTTCATTTTAAGTGGTAAGCGAAGAAAAAGTGACTTCTTTGGAGGTAAAGTTATGGCACTGCTTTAGCCCATACTTTTCTTCAATCATTTCTTGCTGCCGCAGTGCAATTTCATTGGGCTTAACGACTAAACTTGTACGCAGATACAGCTGCGATATGGTATGCTTTGATTCCTCATTGTTGTTTATGAAATATTTCCTTAAAAGTACCTCATAATGAGACACTTTGTTTATTTTAGCGTATAATATTACTTTACTAGTGCTGCGCCTTCTTGTTACATTTTGATGAAATTATATAAATTAATTAAAGCTAATGAATTGTCGGTAAGAGGAAGCGTGGAAGCTCATATTTTTTCTGCACAGAAAATATTAATGTTTTGATATTTTTCATTACAATTTGAGGAGCTCAAAATTTTAGCTCTTTAAGGGTTTAATACTTGTTACAGAAAGCGTTTTATGGGGATTAAAGAAATTTTAATAGGATTAATGAAAAACATTTAACAATAATATTTATGATATATTTACTCACAAACATAGAGTTAAGTTTTACATGTATGTGTGTATGTATATACAAAGTCACTTTTCAAAGTTGAGTTTTCTTTGTTCTAGATTTCCATGCAAAATAGTTGCAAAAGAAGTATTGGAATATGATAAAAATACGAAAAATCAAGAAAAGAACTTGGACGTAAAAACGTTAGGATCACACGATTGCAGCAAATACACCAATCTATCCCAATTAAATATTCTGCAGTCACATAATTGTCCCACTTTATGCAAACTTGACTGCCTCGAGTACTGAGCACATACTATTGCGGCAATAACTGCCACAGCTTAATCTCACGACTGCTCTAATTGTTGACAGAACCGAAATTCCTCTCTTGTATTTGTTCTTAGTTTGATTGTTCTTCAGTGGTTGAACAAGAATTATTTAAAAAGGAAAATCATCTGCTTTCTGATTTCATATAAAAATATTTTATTTTTAAATTTTTACTGTTTTTCTCAGGCTTGAGAGTTCGATTTGACTTTCGCGAAATTGAGAAAGATTTTTTTGTGATAAAATTGAAATGATCAAAATGTTGAAAGAAGACGAGAAAAATAAAAGAAGGTAAGAAAAGTAAAGAAAGCTGGGGTACACATTGTGGCTGTTTCAGGTCTACCAAGGCGCTTATCAGCATCCAAATTGCCTCGCACCTTGGCCATTTAATTGAGACAATTTTTTATTATGTATGAATTCAGCACCATAAACATTGAGATGGATTGGTGTACTTGCTGCCATCGTATGATCCTAGTTTTGGATCCAAGTAGTTTTCTTTTCTTTTTTCGTATTTTCGTCATACTCCGATGTTTTTTGCCCTCAACCATTTTATATTGCAATGCGTTTTTTAATTAGCAGCGCATATTCTTCTTCGTTACTGACTGTCAAAATTAATCATATTGATGATCTTTATTTTATCATTGTGCATTTTCTGTTGCCCGGAATATATTTTATGTTCTCTCAACAAATAATTGACTTTCAATTGATTTTGGTATTTGTTGGCATTGTATCAGTGATAACAACGGTTTTAAACTTTTTCCCTTGCCCAGCGATTTTTAAGAATTAATTTTAGTTTTGTAGTCAAAGTTTATGATTTGCAATTGTTTATAATTTCAACAGGCTCCAGTTAGATTTTAATTTCTCAAAATTGAGAAAGAATTGATCACAATTTTTAAAGAAGACAAGAAAAATAAAGCTGAAAACTTAATGGCTGGGGTACATATCATGGCTGTTTCGTGTAATTTTACCTTAAGTCAAATAATATAGGTATAGAGATTTTTCCAGATATTTTGGCATGATGAAAAAAGTTTTCACTATGACACATCAACAAAATCATTTTAAACTCACCTAATAATACATTTTTCTTTGTATTTTGGTATGGAGACGTGATACGGGATTGGTATATTCGACAAAAATATTGGGGAGCAAAAATTATCGGACGATGATCATACATTTGACTATTCTGTATGTAGGCCAATATTTGGGTTGCCTGAAAATGAAGTTTTTCCCCCAAGGTAGTTCTGCTGAAGTATTAAAAGTTAGGATACCGAGTACTGAGCACTTGTTTTGGATAGATAATAATCACAAGTAGTGACTCAATACTTTCAGAGCTATAGCTTTTGACAAAATTTAGCAGAAAATTTGAAATAAAGTACAACTCTATTTAAAATTCAATTCTGATCACTGTTTGAAAAGCATCAGGTGGAGCCAAGCATTTGACCAACCGCACCAGACCCGCAACATGCCTGCTTAAAATCCAAAAAGAAAATATTTAAATTGGACGCCTCGAAAAGCATTTTTTTCGACATGCCATAGTAGAGTTTTTTACTCTTATGCTTAAAGCTATAGAGAGCACTATTTCGGATTAGTTTTGTGCATACAAATCGACTTGGGTTAATACGTATGTATGTATGTTAGCCCAATTAGTCACACGCCATTTTCAAAAGAACTGTAGTCACGACCCACTTGGCCTGTATATATGTATGTATCCCCAAACTTGTAACTACACTGAAAGAATTTTTGTTCATAGTTCTAATGAATTTATTGTATAAATATTTTTTCATTAAACCAATTAAACCAATAAAAATGTTCATTACGGCAAATAATTTTCATAGAGCTAATTAATAAATTTCATTAAAAATTGTTCATTAGTTTTCATAATTTCGTTAAGAAAAATCATTGGATTTATGAAAAAATGTCATGAAAACAATAAACAATTTCACAAAGTCAATGTATTCGTTCATTTAATATTCAATTCCCATTTGATTTGTAAAAAAATTTGGATATATGGTAACATATTTTAACATTTTAAATACTGCAAGTTACACGTAAAAAGTGGCATCCAACATAAAACGGTATGTTTTATTACGATTATCCGTAGCCTTAATATACGTCATAAAAATTATTTTCTGCTTTCATTAAATCAATGAACGAATTCGCATATTTAATGAATCGTTTCATTTACTTAATAATTTCTTGTTATTAAACCAATGAAATACATCATTAACTTAACGATAAAAATACATATACTTAAAGAAACCATCATTAATCTAAATATGATGAATCAAAATTAATTGATTCAATGAACCCCAACTTTGATTGAAAAATAAGTTGTTAGTGTTGAAATTCATGGGATCTATGATCAACATTTTAGTGTACTTTCAATGTAAGCCACAGAAGTTACTTTCATCGCAATACAAATAAAGAAAACGTCTTCGCTCTGCTATGACACAGCGTTGGCGATGTGAAAGCTTTTCCTTCGCTTCGCACTACAGAGTAGCCTCCCAGTAACAGCAGTAGCAGCATTAATAGTAACAACACAAAATTTAGACAAATAAAAACCCATCGACGTTTTCTGCTTAAAATTATAATAAAACAAATTACTGAATGCATGTCAAAACGTAAATCTTCCATAAACCTTAATTAACCACCTAAAGAACTCTGAAAACTAAGAATAAACTTGTTGTATACAATATGAATGAACACCTGCTCTGTTCTTAACATGAGATTAATTTATGTTTTATTATTTGAAACATAATATTTACTTGAAAGTTTTTGCTACAATTTTGAAGCTTAAAAATATCAATCTTTAAATTCTGCACTTCGGTTAAAGGTGGTAAAAGTGTTTGAGTGTAAATTTATGTGTTTTTCTTTAGTTTAAGTATTATATCTTAAAATTATGCAAAAGTGTTGTTTTCCAAGACAGTTTGTCAAATTGTGTCTGAATTTACATTGAAATGTGTCTGGCAAAATGTTTGTGCAAGAATAAGTAAACACGCATAATAGGATTGTAAAGCAAATAATGTGTAAAATATAAGTTAAAAAATAAACAGGAGAGAAAAAATTTCAACTCACAATTTATATAAATTGAAAAATTTAAGGCAAGCTAAATTGGAAAGTTATGAGCGTATTAAACAAAAGAAAACATTCCTTTAGTCGTTTATAAGAAACTTTCTTTTTTGGATAATAGTACTTGTTGGCGAGCTATCTGCCTTGGTGGCTTCCACTATAGATTATAAACGCGCAAGTCTAATTTAATTACAATTCTTTATTTCAATTTTTATTCAATTTAAATGACTTTGTGACTTTATTAATACTTATGCGTTAAAATTCTTTTTGGTGTGGTCACCGCTTTAGTTTGGCAGGATAAATCAGCTAAAAATGGCTGATTTCCAACCCTTTTATTCTCACGTCAATCAGAAATCCGCGTGGAATTCTTTTGGATTTTTATGATCGCGTAATAAAATATAAAGTCACTCAACCAATACAAACATATAATTTGACATTTAGTAGAGCTGTGTTTACAGAACAAATTATGTACGTGAAGCTAGCAATCTTTTGGTAAAGCAGTAGTGGCGGTAACACCCCTTCCCAGTAAGATGAGATCGTTCGGCAGCTTACTTCGTATTCTGAGCCACGTCCAGGATAGCTAGCTTTGATGCAGGTCTCTCGAGAATGCCGAAGGTCGTCATTACTTTCGCTTTACGAACTTGTCCATCTGTAGACTTGTATATTTCTACGATTCTGCCTTTGGGCCATACATTCCTTGGATTTGCTGGGTCAATCACTACCACTAATTCACCGACCGCTAACGGTTTAACTTTCTCAAACCACTTTGTTCTGCATGTTAGTGTTGGTAAATACTCCGTTATCCACCTCTTCCAGAACTTGTCCGCGTATTGTTGACACCGTAGCCAACTCTCTCTCAACACTGTGCCATCATCATTGTATAGTGCAAGAGGCTTAGTGCCATTTGAGCTCCCTAAAAGAAAATGATTGGGGGTAATGGCTTCTTCGTTGTCGTGGTCAACTGGAACGTATGTAAGTGGTCTAGAATTGATAATATTTTCTATTTCCGCCATCATACTTCTTAAGATTTCCTCGCTTGGAGATTTTTCGTTCTTCATTTTGTAGAGAACTGTTTTTACAGATCGAACTAACCGTTCCCAAGCACCACCCATGTGTGGCGCAGATGGTGGATTAAAATTCCACTTTGTAGTTGTATTTGTAAAGTTCCGAACCAGTTCATTTTTATCGACTTCTTTTATGGCCTCACGCAGTTCCCGTTCGGCTCCTACAAAGTTGGTGCCATTATCGCTGAAAAACTCCCGAGGTTGTCCTCGCCGAGCTGTAAAATTTCTAATAGCCATTATGCAGGAACTAGTGTTTAGGCTATTCACAATTTCAATGTGGACAGCTCTGACTGTCAGGCACGTAAATAACGCGCCGTACCTTTTCTCAGTGTGCCTATTGACTGTAACAGTCAGTGGGCCGAAAAAGTCGACACCTGTGTAAGTGAAAGGTGATTGAAAGGAGGCGAGTCGAGCTCGAGGCAATTTGGCCATCTGAGGGACAACAGGCAAAGTTTTTTTTATTTTGCACATCTGGCATTGTCTTGTATAAAATTTACATACAATTCTTAATTTCGGGATGTAGTATTTCTGGCGTATCTCATTGACTAAGATTTCATTATTCATGTGGTGATATTTATTGTGGTAGTATAATATCAGTAGTTTTGTAATAGTACAATATTTTGGTAAGATTGGAGGATGTTTAAACTCATCGTTAATATTTGCATTTTCAATCCGCCCGCCTACACGTAACAATCCATTATCATCTATAAATGGGGATAATTTGTATAAAGGGCTATTTTTTGGTATGTTTGTGTTTTGTTTAATACAATTAATTTCATCAGAAAAATTTTGCTTTTGGGCTTGTTTTAGTAAAATTGTTTCGGCTTTTGACAGTTCTTCCTGTGATAGTTCTGTTTTGTTTGGAAAGTTGGTTCTGTTTCTTACAAGATTACAAAAGCGCGTAGCAAATGCTGTAGCTCTTAATAATCTACACCACCGAGAGAAACGTTCCGTGTTAATCAATGGCTCGTCGTTTTGTATAACTAAGTTATGCTGTTTTAGCTCTATATCAGTTTGTGCCACATTGTTTGTTTTAATGTGCCATTCCTCTTCAGGTAGTTTCAGAAATTCTGGTCCGTTGATCCAGCGGCTAGAATCAGAAAAATTTGGTTTCTTATTCCATTTGGTACCATCGTCGGCTACATTATTTTTCCCTGATATCCACAACCATTCGTTTGTTTCCGAAATATGCAAAATTTCGCCTACTCGTACAGCGACAAACTGGTGATATTTGCGGTGATCTGAATGTATCCAGCTCAGAGCTGTTTGCGAATCGGACCAGAATACTTTTCGATTAATATTTATTGTATGGCTTTGTAAAATAGTATTGGCAAAACGTGCGCCTACTAGGGCTGCCATCAGTTCCAATCGTGGAATGGAAACCACTTTTAGTGGTGCTACCCTGGTTCTGGATCCAATTAGTGATATTTCTACTTGGTTACCATCACAGATCCTAAAATAAGAGACGGCTGTATAACCATTTTCGCTGGCGTCTACGAAGGTGTGTAACTGTATATCAAGGTTTGTGTAATTTTGGAAATTTTTAAGATAGCAACGAGGTATGCTAATTTCTTTTAGCTGTGGCAGGAAGGATAACCATTTATTCCACTTCGCGAGTTGTTCTCCTAAAATGGGTGTGTCCCAATCTACACCACTTCTCCAGATTTCTTGCAGAACTACTTTTAGATACATTAGGAGGTTACCGATTAGGCCAAGTGGGTCGTAAATGCTCATTAAAATTTTTAAAACCTCTCGTTTTGTTGGATGCTTTTTTCCCAAAAATATTTCATTATTCATAATGGACGGAGAGAGCTTAAATACAATTTTATCGTCAACAGGAATCCAAAAAACTCCTAACACCTTTTCTGTTTCCAAGCCGTTGCTTATATTTAGCGTTATTGGATTTAATGATTTATTTGGGCTTAGCTCTTCAAGTACAGCTTTACTATTTGAGCACCAATTTCGGATGTTAAACCCGGCTTGGCTATGGATATATCTAACCTCTTTGGCTAGTTGACTAGCTTCGCTTGGACTATCTGTAGAACTTAAAAAGTCATCTACGTAGTGGTTATTTTTTATTGCACTGACTGCTTCGGGGTAAATATTTTCAAATTTAGACGCGTTGAGATTTTTCACGAACTGTGATATACATGGTGCACACGATGCCCCGAAAATTAAGACATTCATTACATAGACGTCTGGCTCTTTATTTTCATCACAACCTCGCCACAAGAAACGTTGTGCGTTGCGATCTTCTTTACGAATATATATTTGGTGGAACATTTGTTCTATATCACCACACACTGCCACTTTTCTTTGGCGGAAACGAAATAGAATGGCTGGAAGTGATGCCAGTAAATCTGGGCCTTTCAGCAGCATGCAGTTTAACGAGATACCGTTTGATTTTGCAGCCGCGTCCCAAACAATTCTTGTTTTGTTGGGTTTATTTTTGTTGAATACGGGGAAAATTGGTAAATACCATACATTTTTTAAGGATTTTTGTTCTTTATCCCACTTGTCAATTTTAGTTATATATCCTTTATTTAGATACTCCGAAATTGTATTCTCGAAAATATTGAGCAATCCTTTATTAGATTTCAATGACCGTTCTAGGCACTTTAACCTTTTCATTGCCATGTTAAAACTTTGTGGTAGTTTGAAGTCATCAAAACGCCACAACAATGCGGTTTCGTAATGACCGTTGTCGGTTTGTTTTGTGTACTTTTCTAAATAATTCAGAGCCCTTTGTTCATTTTTACCAACTAGGGGATCGGCATTGCTTATACCGGCCATCTCAAGGGAGTAAAAGTTTTTTACTAACTCGTTTAGATAATTGTCATTAGAACGATGACATTCACAAATATGAAAATTGTACTCCAAATCTTTTGTTTGATTTACGGTTGAATTACCACATATAAACCAGCCAAGGCGTGTACGGACAGCAATAGGCTCATTAATTTCGCCTTCTTTTATACGTGTTGGTATACAAAGCTTTATGTTATTGATGCCTAATAACACAGTCGGGACGGCATCTTTGTAATCGCTAACGGGCAGGCCTTTGAGATGTGGATAGTGGCGGCATAAGTCCTTATAGTTGACGCTCTGACTAGGCAAAGATAACTGTTTGACGGTGCGAACTACCAAATCGTGTTTAACTTTGTTTGGGCCAGAAATTTGTAAGTTTATTCTTCTCGAGTCTTGTTCGTTTCGCCCCATATTGCCCGTCCACTTTAAGCATAAAGGTTCGTGTTCCCCATTCAGATTCAAATGTTTGACAATACTTTCGTTAATTAGGCTTACTGATGAGCCTTCATCAATAAACGCAAACGTTTCTACACTTTTATGGTCTTCTCCATATATGACTATGGGTAAAATTTTAAACAAAATGTTGTGGCTGTTGTTACTATTGTGTGCGGCATGAGTGTTGATGTTAACATTTTCTTTTTCATTTGTGCCTTTAACATTTTTTGTTTCTCTGTTAACAACTGCAGTATTATGTAAAAGCGTGTTATGTCGAATTTTGCATTCTTTGTGAGTGCAAACAATGTTACTTTTACATGCACCGTAATGACGACGTAGACAAAGTTTACAGATGTTGAGCTTTCGTACCAGATTCCATCTCTCATTTCTATCGGCTGCTAAAAAAGTTGTGCACTTTTCAACACTATTGCAATGTTCACCACAGACCAAGCAGTTTTTTTTGTTATGCACTTCATGTGTGTTAACGAAGGCTTTTTTAGTTTTTTGTGGATGATCTGTTAGCGTAGTTCTCTCGTTGCTGCTTTCAACATTTACAGAGCTTGCTGATATACCTACGTCGTACATCCAATTTGCAAATTCTGTTAAATTTGCTTTTTTGTTTTGCTTACATAATTCTTTTTTATATGTACCCCAGTTTAGTTGAAAATATGGTGGTACTTTGGCAATTAGTTCCTGTAATAGTGAAGAATTATTAAGCTCGTCTAACAATCCACAAGATTTAATAGTTGTTTCTAGGCCTTTTACTTCAACAGCAAATGCTGTAATGGTATGTAGTTTGTTTGAATTCAATGGAGGCAATAATTTTATTCTGTTTTTTAGCGAAGCTAATATTTTTTCCGGCTGTCCGTAAAGAAGTTTTAACGTTGACATGGCATCTAATACACAGGAGGGATGGACCAGTATGTGTTGTACAGATCTTAAGGCTTCACCACGTAATGCTCTTTGTAGTCTAATCAAATTTTCTGCATCAGTTAAACCGCAAATTCTAGTGGACCAGTCATATGTTGATATAAAAAGCGGCCACTCTTCAGGTATGCCTGTAAATATGGGTAGGTCTTTGGGGACCGTTTGGCGCGCGTTCATCTGTGGTTGTGTGAGGTTACACGGCATGTTGTACGCATGTGGTGCCAATGTAGACGACGGTGGCATGAAAAACGTTGGTTCATGGAAGTCAAATGGTGGAGCGGTGGTTTGGTGATTTGCCGTGGTGTAGTAAGAGGCATTCATATTTGGGAGCGAAGGTAGTTGATTCGGTGGGCCTGTATATAAAACATTTGTCGACGGCACATTTTGAGCTTCAGTTGTTCTTTTGTTATACAACATATTCAGTGAAGCCGTATTTGTATAACTTTGCGGTGCATTATTAATAAACGTACGCGTACTATTTGAGACTGTGTTGTTTCTTGATGCTTGGTTTATTGAATCTGAGTGAGTAGTAGCTGTAAATTTGTGTGTACTTACGTTTTCGCTTGTTGACGTTAGATATGGTAGAGTGGTAGGTGCTGATCCATCAGTTAGTTGCGGATATGTGCGGTATGTGGATTCGTTTAAAAATGTTAGGCAATTCTTGTGCGATGTAGGATTTGGTCGACTTCTATTATCCGCTTGATTATTACGCCAATCGTTTACGACATCAACTTCTGAATCTGTGTCATTAGCGTCCTCGTTTGCTTCATGAAGGATCTTATATTTTTTGCGAATAAGTTCCCTTTCAAGTTTAGCCTCTTCCTCTAGGCGCTGAAGTTCTAAATTATGTCTCCGCGATCGGAATGTATTTGATGTGGCTGAAACGTTGGTGTGAACGGACTGAGGAGAGTCTGGGCGTCTTTGATGTTGGACGGAACATTTTTTACAGGTCCATGGCTGTTGTGTGTGGTTGCTGTCAATATTAACGCATAATAAATGGAACTTTAACTTACACGTGTCGCAGCATATCACATTGTCAATGTCTGCTGGTTTTTGACATATTTCGCAAATGGTTACTAGATTTGTGATTGAGTATTCAGCTAGGTCGTTAGTGGGTGTGGTGTTTTGTGATTGACCCTGTAAGGAAGGTGTAGAATCCATTATTTTGGGACTTACGTTATTTTGGCCAGGCGCTTCTTCCAATTCCGAACGGGGTACAGCACTTAACACGTCACAAAAAGAATTTTAAGATTGTTGGCGAGCTATCTGCCTTGGTGGCTTCCACTATAGATTATAAACGCGCAAGTCTAATTTAATTACAATTCTTTATTTCAATTTTTATTCAATTTAAATGACTTTGTGACTTTATTAATACTTATGCGTTAAAATTCTTTTTGGTGTGGTCACCGCTTTAGTTTGGCAGGATAAATCAGCTAAAAATGGCTGATTTCCAACCCTTTTATTCTCACGTCAATCAGAAATCCGCGTGGAATTCTTTTGGATTTTTATGATCGCGTAATAAAATATAAAGTCACTCAACCAATACAAACATATAATTTGACATTTAGTAGAGCTGTGTTTACAGAACAAATTATGTACGTGAAGCTAGCAATCTTTTGGTAAAGCAGTAGTGGCGGTAACAGTACTATTTATGTACTATTTATTTTAAAGTACTATTTATGTTTCAAAGTTAACGTTTGTCGCCTTGTAAGGAAATTTTTTGCAGAAACTTTGTAAAATAATTAGTAATTTTATGTGTAATTTATGTGGACTAAACAAAGAGCATAGGCCTAGAAATAAGTACTTAGTCTCATAAGGAACAATCGACAAGTGATCTAGTAGCAAATTTTACCAAAATACGTTGTATCCATGCAATATCCATTTTAGTATCGGGACGACAAGGATGAGGACTTCAAATTAAAGAAGCATATTCCAACTCAGACCTAATGAAGCTCGTATAAACTTGCTTAAGGGTGTAAGGATCCGAGAAGTCAGTGCTTGTTCTGTTAAGAAAACCAAGGATCTTGTATGCTTTTGGGAGAATATAATCGACATGCGTCGTAAACAAGGGAGATCTATCAAACATTACACCTAAAACAAGTTTGACGTACATAAGCCCACATCATTCATACAAAAAAACAGCAGTGAATGAAAGATGCAAAAATTTACCAATATTCAATGATATATTATTCGATTTCTTTATACTATTTGTTTCAATCTTTTTCCTTTTTAATTATAAGATTTCTTAAATTTTGAGCTTGCGGTCCTTGTTTGTTATTTTTATTTTCCATATTTTGTTCTCCTTTGGAAAACTTCTTCAGGAAATGATGTATTTCTAAATATTACAATTTCCAAAAACTGTCATAAGGGAAATTAAAAAATTCTAACATACATAAATAGAGTTAACATTCTATATAATACATTTAACACAATTGAAAAAGGGTTATAAAAATTCTTAAAACTATTTTAGCATAGAAAAAGATGTTTTTTTTTGTTTTTATATAAAAAACATTAACTCAACACTATTTTTATAAATTAAATGCCTATAAATTTGCGCTTAGTTTTCTGTATCTTTTCTGAAATTCATTCTCTTACCTATCGGTACATCAATTATGTGTAACATTTCTAGCAAAAACCGTTTTCTATAATTATTCTCAATACTTAATACAGCAATATTTCTAAAATCTGGATTATGATTCTTATCTGGACAATAAATTGCTTAAACTGTCTTCTGAGATCTTTTGATCTACACACAATAACTTAAATTATCAAGCTCTGATTGGATTATCCACCCGTCATTTAAACAGCTTAAGAAAAAATGCAACTGTCCCAAAATTCAAGTCATGAAAAGAACAATAATGCAGAACCTAGATCCATTACAACTCCCTGCTAATCTCGCAAGGAATAATATTCCACTTTATTATTCAATTTCTCAAAGCATCGAGATTTTTTAAAAGGAAATTCTAAAAATCTACAGTAATATATAAGAAAAATAATTTATATAATTCATAAGATATTTTTTGAGTTGAAGACCTGTTACGAGCTTAGCATATATATATTTTATGTTTATCAAGTACTTATAATATCTGTCAAACTAGCGTTCAATAAACATTAAGCATTTGTTGTAAATAACTCAGAAAACAAACACTTGTTCTCTAATATCGAACCCAACGTGTAGCAAAATGGTGGCAAATTTTCACAAATCTATCATTCTTTAAAAAAAAGAGAAGTTGAAATTTTATTATTCTAATAAAAATTATAATTTAATTCTTCAGAAATAACTGAAAGTAGGCCACAAAGCAATTGAATTTAGCCCGCTAAAATGTATGCAATAATTAAGCTCACGCATTGCTAGAAATGCAATAACGATTTTTAATGACTCCATTTAAAAAATGAGCAAACTTTCTTTCTAATTTTTTTTTTTATTTTTTTTTAAAGTACAAAATATTTTGGAAGAAATTAATTAAAAGCTTACCTGAGCAAACATAAATATTTTCTTTTTAATTAGTCTTTTGCCGTATTTAATTATGTATGATGATATACCACCACTACGAGTACAAAAGCATTTGAGTTTGTTTTAGTGCTCAAGTTTAAAAGTGCTCTAAAAAATTATGTTTTTATTTTGCTGCTTTATCACTAGCTAGAAAATGCGCCAGAATCTTTTTATGTTGGCGTAGTAAAAACGTCCAAAAGTATGCTGTAGTTTTTACTTGGGTTCTTGCATAAAAATATGCTATGCACCTTTTTTCATTTAAATGAAATTTTTTATTTTATTTTTAGCCAAAGCTTTTATTTTGTTTTTATAATTTTGGTGGCCACTGCAGGTCATATTTCTCCATTAATTTGCACGTTGAGTTTCACCTAGTGATTTTATCGTGGTAGGTACATAATGTTTGGCTTTTGTATTGGCTGCTATAGTTGTGTTAGTATGACCCTGGTTTTTAATGCATGGCAAAATAAATCATTAAAATGTAAATTAAACTTTACAACGGGAACGTATGCTTGAGTAAATTATTTTTGAAACAAAACAAAAAACAAATTACAATGAGAAAAGATAGTGACTTATTTCGATTTCAAAAATAATTATATGCTGCCTAAAAATATGCTATCTATATTAGAACGGTACAATGAATATTTTATAGCCGGAGATCATTGGACATGCAAAATTTAACTTTGAATTAGAATTAGAATTTTTTCTTCTTTAGTCTTTTTTTGGCTTTAAAACATGTGCATTTTTGCTCGTTTTCCCCCAATTTTATTAAGCAGCAGCTAGTAATTAATGCATGTGAACTTTTGGCTTTTTCTTTCTTCTACCTGCAGTTTTATTTCCGTTTTCCTTTAATTTATTTATTTTTTCTTCTCCATACTCACAGAATTAAAATTCATTCCATTAACCACAAAAAAGGTAAAGTAAGAAAAATTAAACACAACCACCACAACCTTGAGCTGTAAAGTGAAAAATGAGAGAAAGGTAATTTTCAATGCAAGTCAAAAGAAAGTAAAGCATATTTTTAGGTTTTATTATATATTTTCCGTAAAAGGAGAGCAAGAGCAACGGAGAATATTTCATAAATATAAATTTCCCTTAGTTATTTTTTTGAAAATATTTTTTTCTTTTAGTTTTATATTTCTAAATTCTTTTGATATTTATTTTCTTTTGTCACAAAATACTTTAGTTTTATCTAAAATAGCAACGAGTTTCATTTGAATGCAGGTTTTATTAAAACTGCATAAAATGTGCAACTTTATTAAGTTGTTCAGTGAAGTTTCTGTTAAAAGTTATTCCTGCACTTTAGTTTTAATTTCTCTTCAAACAGAGGATCATTTTTTTTTTCATAAAACTTGTGCTCATATCAAACTTTGTTGGTAATTTGTGAGTTTTCTAATTTTGTGTCCATTTTGTTTGGCTTATATATTTTTAAATTTATTTTAATGATATTTTTAGCTATTCTAGCGTAAATGTGAAAGCCAAAGCTTCTGCTCACACACAACAGCTTTGAAGTTTTAAGCCTGTTAAAGCAACAACAAATTCCAACAGTTCTTTTTTCTTTGCGATGCACACAGAATCAATAGCAAATTGTTGCGTTGCAATGTATTTTGAACATGTAATTATATTTTCTTTCATTTTGTTTCATTTTGTTTCTTTTATGTTTTTCCATGTTTTTTTTTTTTTTTTTGAAGACAAAGTTGTTGTCTTTAAAATGGGGAAACACAATAATTTTGATTGCTTAAAGTACTTGCAGTGGAAGAGATTAAGGTTTTTCAACTGTTCTTGTAAGCAGATATACTACGAGGCAGGCAAGTTTATAAGACAAAATATTGCAATCATAAGAAAGAACTTGCGGGGATTATTGTAAACTAATACTGGGATTAAAATATTATGTAGTGAACATATTTCATACAACACTGGATAGTACGCTAGATGTACTACCGTGTAAATTATAAGAACATAGTGTAAGGATAGAATTAAGAGGAATGGAAAATAAATCAGTATCGAGAAACACGTACACGAGAAAACAAGTGGTTTCATTTGAATAGATAACCAGTACATGGCGATCCTGCCTTCGGGCAAATAGAAAGTTTAATTTTAATGTGTTACATACATATGTGTGTTAAAAAAGAAAATTTTGTACACTTATTAAAAAAAAAAAAAAATGTTTAAACAAAAAACAATACACAAAAGAAAAATGTTGTCCAAGTGTGTTCCAATGAAAAAAGATATGCAATAATTTTCAAAATTTCAAAAAATAAGTGCATAGGTACAAATTATTGCTTGTTAAATGACAAAGAAACACAGTGTATGTAACAAACAGAAAGAAAAAAACTTGCAAATAAATTTGTATAAAAACTTTGTACCACTAATCGCGGAGTGCGGTTAAATTAATTTATTAAGTGCTAAGAATTTGTAGAGGCACATTAATTTCAATAATTGTGATTAAAAAAAAAAATAACTGCATATAATTGCATTCAATTTGGATTTTAAAATGAAAAAACCAACAAAAAAAAAAAAAACAATGTGACAATAGGTACATAAGTACATACTTATAAAGTTAAAATTTTTTCGAAAAACTTAAAACTAAAATTGTTAATATATTGAAGTCATGCAACAATGGAAAATTAAAATTACTATAAATGTGGACCAAAAAAGAAAATTTAATCCTTCAAAAAAAGGAACAAACGAGAAATAACGGCAAGAACAAAATCGAAACTTAACGAAAAAAAAGAAAACGGATTATACTCCAGATCTTGAGGAGAGAACAAATTAAAAACAACACGAAAAGGCAAAAAAAAAAACCCGATTAATTAAGTAGCAAAGTAGAGATGCTCTACGTGAATATGGATGAAGTGAGTGAATGAAAAATATACACATCCAAACGCCGAAAAAAAAATCAGAACGAATCTATTGTAAAGTGGAACATGTTGTAAAAGAAAATATCAAAAATATAAATAAAGGATGTGCTAAAAACAAAATTTCGTTAAGTGACAGAAAGAACATCACAAAACTACAAATACAATATAATGAATACCTAGCAAAACAAATATGTATATATAAAAAATTAATAAATAAATACAAAAAAAAAAAAAAAACAAAAAAAAAAAACAATAAGTCAAGACAAAACAACAAATATCAACAAAATTATTATTATATAATTACAAATATAAAATATTGAAAAGAAAATACATGCATAGAGAACAATATGACAAAACAAACAAAAATAAAAAAAAAAAAAATTCAACAACATTAGTACTTAGATAAAAGATAAAAACAAAACATTACAACAAACATTTTACACCAAGTCCTCGATTTAATTCCATGTATAGATATGTATGTAATGAAAAACATGCAAACCACAACGCTAATATGAACTAAAACAATCACAACTTTTTACAAAAGAAACAACAAATATTTACATACATCCTTACAACTTAATGAAAATAATCAACATTAACAACATAAGTCAAGTTAACAACAAGAAGATGGGAAGCTGTATGTTATCATCAGAAATCAGCAACAATCCATGGTATTATCAGAGATGAGCAGCAGATACAACTTCATTAAGGTTTTTCTTACATAAGTAGTGTAAACAATTTTTTTTTACGTACTATTAACATATATAAATCAATCCATTTATTTTGAATAATTTATAATTATTTTATTATAATTATAAATATTTACTATAATTATAAATATTTACTATCATTACAAATATAACTCTATCTGCGATATAAGCCATCATGTAATTGTATGTATACATTAATAATATATATGTATATTCATATGAATATTGAAAAAAAAAAAAAATTTAAAACTAAAATAAATAAAAATTTCATATCACCAGGTTTATGTACATAAGAATTTATATTTTCAACAATCGTTTTCGTATCAATTTTAACACAATTCAAACGTTAGCAACGCAGTCGAATAAATTTACGAGTTTTGTTTTCATTTATATCACATTAAATTGAGTCTACAATTAATGTTTACAATAACTAGAGAGAACATTTTTATTTAATGATATTTCAATTATCAGTAATTTCAAAAATATTAAATGTCGGTAAAAACTTTCGATATTACCGTGTTTCAAGAATTAGTGGCAAATTTTTACAAAGTAAAGAAGCGAATTTTACAAAATAGGCCAATTTCTAAGAAACAACATAAAATTGAAGAATATGTCAATTTAGTAATTGATACTTACAATAGTATTTTAACATATTCTGAACCGTACGTCGATATATGGTCTAATAGTGAAAAACAAGATATATGTAAGACTATAACACATTGCAGGGAATTGGTTTTAAAATGTTTCTGCAAACTTAATTGCAACATAAAAATACCACCTGGCGTAAATTTATTTGGCAAAATACAAAAAGACATCTTGACAGATCCCGAATCCGAAATAGAAACTGGTGCAAGTGGATCCGATTCTGAAACTGACCACGAAAAGAAAAGTAACGTCCAGCAAAATATAGAAGAAAGCATAAAAGAAAACACTTCCATAATGGCCTCAATAGCTGAAAAAACAAAATTTATCTCAATGTGTCCTAACATTATTCGAGAGAATTATGATGGAAACCCATTGACATTAAATTCTTTCCTTGACAAGATCGAGTTGATTAAGGAACTTACCGAGCAAAATTTAGAGACGTGTTTCATTTCTTTTATAAAATCTAAACTTGATGGCAAGGCTAGAGAAGTTTTACCAGATGAGATAACTAGCGTAGATCAGATTAAAACTACACTTAAGAGCAGGATAAAACCTGATAGTTCTAAAGTTGTAATGGGTAGAATGACTGGTCAACATATTAAACAAAACAATTATATGGATTTTGCAAAAAATGTTGAGGAATTGGCAGATGCTTTAGAACGTTCGCTCGTCATGGAAGGCATAACGAAAGAAAAGGCGCATGAAATGGCCATTGAGCAGACGGTTACTGTGTGTAGAAGTAATGCAAAATCAGATATGGTGAAGGCTATACTAGCATCAAGTACTTTCAAAGAACCAAAAGATGTTCTAGCAAAACTCATAATTGAAGATTCCGACAGGGAGAAGCAGTGTCAGGTATTATCAGTAGGATATAATAGGAACAGGTCTAATTTTGAAAATCAAAATCGTGTGCGAAATGGTAGATATCCTCGATACAATAACTATAACTATAGACCTAGATCATATAATAACGATGATCGTGGTCGTGCAACATATGGCCCTGCAAGTAACCACAATAGTCGTGGAAGGGGCAATTTTAGGTCAAATAGAGGTCGAAATACGGGACACCATTTTTCTTCACGGAATGCCTCAATCAGGGTTTTAAACTCGGAAGGCCCTCAGCAGGATATGTTGAGGGAAGAAGAGGAAAATTAAATAATGATGGAGGAGAAATAATCAAATCGGTATATAGTTTCAATTTAAATTTTTCGGATTTTATATTTTTGCAATGCAAAGCTTCGTCTCGAATTAATACGTTTTTAGTCGACTCACAGGCCGACATATCTGTTATAAAACTTTCTTGTATTAAAGGTAATTCAAAAATAAATGATGGTGATACGATCAACATCGTAGGTATAACCACTAACGCAACAAGGTCCTTAGGCACAATAGATACTAAGCTTTTATTTCCAAATTGCACAATATCACAAGTTCTACATGTCGTTCCGAATGATTTTAATATACCTTCGGACGGTATCTTAGGTAAAGATTTTCTCAAAACTAATAAGTGTCGACTCGATTATAATACAATGACTATTTCCTTTTACGCATATGGAAGAAAAATAACAATTCCAATATCTCATGGCATGGACAAGAATTCATATTTTTTCCCACCAAGATGCGAGGTTTTCAGAGTTTTTCATTTAAACAACATAACAGAACCAGTATTTATTGAATCACAGGAAATTTGCAAAGGTGTATTTATTAGTAAATGTGTAGTTAATTCAGAAAATCCCGTGCTACGTATACTAAACACCACGGATGAAATGAAAGTTGTACACAACTATGATGTTAAATCCGAAAAACTTTCAAATTTCTATATTTACTCTATTAACAAAAACATTCCTTGTAACAATCGTATTGAAAACCTAAAATTAATATTGAAGGATAAAATGCCGAACGACATCAGAGAGGATTTAATTCCATTATGTGAACGGTACGCTGACATATTCACCTTGAAAGATGACAAAATGACCATAAATAATTTTTACGAGCAGAAATTACGCCTCAATGATACGAATCCGGTTTATGTGAAAAATTATAGATTACCGTACGCACAGAGAGGTGAAATAAAAAGACAGGTTCAGGGTTTACTCGATAACAATTTGATAGAAACAAGTACGTCAAATTATAATAGTCCCTTAATTTTGGTACCCAAGAAAAGTCCAGATAATAACAAAACGTATCGTATGTGTGTCGATTTTAGAGAAATAAATAAAAAACTGATTGCAGACAAATTTCCTTTACCAAGGATAGATGATATTCTTGACAACCTTGGTAGAGCCAAGCATTTTTCTGTAATAGACCTATTCTCGGGCTTTCATCAGATTCCACTTCATGTAGACTCGAGGGACATAACATCATTTAGCACGGATCAAGGTTCATTCCGTTGGAAGGTCCTACCTTTCGGGTTGAACGTGGCCCCGAACTCATTTTCGCGAATGATGGCTATAGCCTTTTCTGGTTTGGAACCTAACAGAGCGTTTTTATATATAGACGACATAATTGTAATCGGATGTAGTAAGGAACATCATCTGGCGAATTTGTCTAAGGTTTTCGATATTTTGAGAAAGTTCAATTTAAAAATTAACCCTTACAAATGCAATTTCTTCAGACCTGAGGTCACATTTTTGGGTCACAAATGTACTTCACGTGGACTACTACCGGATGATACCAAAATGTTAGCAATTAGAAAGTATACAGTACCAACAGATAAAGATGCTGTTAAACGTTTTGTCGCATTTGCGAACTATTATAGGAGATTTATTCCTAATTTTGCGTCACTGGCAGCACCCTTAAATCAGTTAACAAGGAAAAAAGTTAATTTTGTTTGGGATGAGAAATGCCAGTCATCATTTGAGACAATAAAAGCGGAACTAATTTCGCCAAAAATATTACAATACCCGGATTTCAATAAAAAAATTCTCATAACTGTAGATGCATCAAACACTGGCTGTGGAGCGATTTTAAGCCAGAATTTTAACGGAAATGATTTACCGATTTACTACGCATCTAAGGCATTTAGTAAAGCAGAACAAAAGAAACCAGTAATAGAAAAAGAACTTTTTGCGATCTATTTTGCCATTAACCAATTTCGGCCATATGTTTATGGAACCGAATTTATAGTACGAACTGATCATCGACCGTTAGTTTATTTGTTCAAAATGAAAGATCCCTCATCGAAGCTTACAAAAATCAGATTAAAACTCTCAGAATATAATTTCTCTATTGAATACATCAAAGGTAGCAATAACGTAGGAGCGGATGCTTTGTCTCGTATTTCGGTTGACGAACTGAAAAATGAGACAAGTGATGAAAAAATTTTTGCTATGACAACGCGAGCAATGTCTAGACGTCATAACACAGACAATTTACCTTTGTTGGAGAACCAAGATATTAAGTTGAATGTGTACGATAAGTTCTCGCAGGACTTTAATAAGAAAGTTGCGAAGATAAAAACGGAATTATTTTACGAAAATGGAAAAATAACTAACATAAACTTAAAGATTTATCAAAAATTTAAATGTAAATTTATTATAAATGTTAAAATTGCTAACGAAGCATTGAATTTCGATAAAATGCTTTCGAGGCTCGAAAAAGAAGCCAGCAATTATAATATTTTTTTTATGGAATGGTCAAAAAATGACTCATTTTTCAGTAGCTACAAAATACAAGATTTAAAGGAGTATGGTAACAGAATATTAAAGAAACTCCAAATAATGTTAGTTGATCCAATAGAAACCGTTTTTGATAAGGACAAGCAAACAAAACTTTTAGAAATTTATCACAATGATCCCATTATAGGTGGACACTGTGGACGTAAACGATTATATGCTAAGCTGAGAACCAAATATTATTGGAAAGGGATGACCAGGGACATATTATTATTTGTGAGGAATTGTGAGAAATGTAATTTGAACAAGGTGAGAAAGGGAAACAAGGAAGAGTTAGTTTTGACACCCACTCCCATTAATCCTTTTGATATTGTTGTATTGGATACAATAGGTCCTTTGCCAACATCGAAACATGGGAATAAATACGCACTAACATTGATTTGTGATTTTACAAAATATCTTGTAACTATTTCTATTCCAGATAAGTGCGCAAAAACAGTTGCACAAGCTATATTTGAGAATTTTGTTTTGGTATATGGTAAGATGAAATCTGTAAGATCCGACCTAGGTACGGAGTTCAAGAACGAAGTATTTTCCGAATTGTGCCAATTATTAGATATTGACTTAAATTTTTCAACTTCTTACCACCATCAAACCTTAGGAACCGTAGAGAGAAGCCATCGTGTTTTCAATGAGTATTTAAGAGCCTATATAGGAGAAGATATGACTGACTGGGACACATATCTACGATACTTTACGTTCTTTCACAACACAACGGTTAACTCTGTATTTGATAATAAATATACGCCATACGAACTGGTATTCGGCAAGAAAGTAAACATGCCAAAGGATGTCAACCTTGAACAAATTGATCCCCTTTACAATTCAGAAAATTATAGTATGGAGGTCAAATATCGATTACAGAAATCGCATAGAATGGCAAAGAACTTAATAGAGAAGCATAAAGAAAGAAATAAGAGGCTGTATGATCATTTTGCTAAACCTTGCAATGTAAAAGTTAATGATTTCATATATGTAAAGAAAGAACCTTACGATAAATTCAAAAATGTATACGAAGGTCCTTTTATTATAAAGAAAATCGATGGAGTTAATGTTACTATCTACCATCCAAATACAAAAAAAGAAAAAACGTTGCACAAAAATAGAATTCGAAAAGCTTAAAAATATATTAACTTATAAAATTCAAACAACAGACTTCAAACAAAACAAAAAGGAAACAACACAATGTTAAAAATATCAACATCCATATATAGTATAAGTTAAAAAAAAAAATAAATAAATAAATAATAATTAAAAAATGTGTATCTATTTTAAATAGTAATCAAACAACATTAGAAGATATTGAAAATTTTATAAATTATTCATTTATTTGAATAACCTAAACAAAACTGAATTCAAAACACTTTAATATATTTTTTTTTATATTTAATAAAAATGAAAAATATACATTTTTATATGTAAAACAAAGAAGTATACACATATTATACATTTCTAAAACTATGTAAACAAAAAAAAAAAACAAAAAAAAAAAATTTTTTTTTTCTTTTTAAATTAATAAACTAATCATTTTTATATGCAACATTAGTGCATATGTACATACTATGTATGTATTTATAGCTTTAAAAACGTATGTATATGTAGATTGAAATAATGAAGAGCGCGAAATACACGATTTTAAACATTTTGCTGAAAAATGTAAAAGTAATAAAACTACAAACGAAAAAAAAATGTCGAATCAAACAGCCTGATCAACTGTTTGTTTCAACATTTTTTCCCCCAAAAAAGGGAGGTGTAGTGAACATATTTCATACAACACTGGATAGTACGCTAGATGTACTACCGTGTAAATTATAAGAACATAGTTTAAGGATAGAATTAAGAGGAATGGAAAATAAATCAGTATCGAGAAACACGTACACGAGAAAACAAGTGGTTTCATTTGAATAGATAACCAGTACCAGTTGAATAGATAACCAGTACAATTATTGATGATTGCCTTACCGGTTATATGTTTTAAGAAGCATAAGTTTGTGAAAGTGAGCTTGACTTATGCTGGAAGTTCTGTGAATTGAAGTTGAAGCTTAAAAATTTTATATCAATCTGAATGTTATGGGTCTCAATCCAACATCAGCACAGGCTTCTTGCAGATAAATCCAGTGAGGCTGAGTCTTTGAGATTTCTCTATTAAGCTAAGTTTAGTTAAATTCAAGATAAATATGTGACGCCTTTACCAGTTGTAAAAGTTGTAAATGGAATTTTTGGAAACAACAGCTTAGTTTTGCTTATAATGTTCTTCGCTAATAAAATAATAAAAAAAGTATTATAACCAGGGACCGTAACTCTTATGACTTTTATCAAAAAAGTCAAGAAATAAGAGTTATTTTTGATTTTTGTATTTTCAGATAGAAAATAAGAGTTATTTTTGATATTTATTTTTTTAAATGAAAAATAAAAGTTATTTTCGATTTTTATATTTTTAAATGAAAAATTAAAGTTATTTTCGATTTTTATATTTTTATATCATTTTCAATAATATTGTTTTTTACAACCATGCCGCTGCCGTTTTCAACCATATCATTAACCCATTTAAGCCCGCTGTGCCAATTTGAGAGCACTTACTTTTTGTGGGCTTACCACAAATCTGTTAACTTTTTTCAATATATTTTGGCCTTATTTGTTAGTTTATAGTTCAGACATTATATATGAGGCTAAATATTATTATTGCATTACTTGATTTTGTTGGTAAAATCTCTGAAATTTCACTATAAAGTTACTGTGGATGGTGGATATGGTTTACTGATTATTATTTTTTTTTCCAAAGTGACTATCATTATAAATTATTTTATAAATTCGCTACATAACAAAGCATTTCCAAGTGTTTTCAATGCGATTGAAAAATATTTATATGATTTTATGGCCCTTGAAATTATGCTGTACCAAATTTGGTACAATGGGAACAAGTGTGTGCTAAGCGTTTCCGCTTCCAACAGTCAAAGAAATGACTAAGAAACCCAGAGCTGAGTTTGACTACAGATTCGATAAAAATAGTGAGATACTCCTGGTTCGCTGGAAAGATCATAGTATATGTACAAGGGCAACAAACTACGACTCGTTTGAACCGCCAGGAACCGTAAGAAGATGGAATTCAGAAAAAAGCAAAAGATGGAAACGAAAATTCCATTACTTTCTTCCAAAACTATAATAAGAGCATCGGAGGAGAAAGATGAGAAGGACCAATAATTTAACTTTATAGAATTGGAGTACATGGAAAAAATGGTGCTGGGTTTTGTTCACTTATATAATTGATATGGCCATATGAGGTGCATGGCGACTTCATGTTGCTCCTAGAGAAGATGGCATAGATCAGCTGTTATTTAGAAGAAATATAGCTAGATATTATCTTCGCCAAGTGACCCCAATACACTCCGCTCGTCCATTGCCATCAAACGTCGAAGAATTTCGACTGGCGGGTCAAAGACCATATGCCAGAGAAACTACCAAATCATGTACGCTGTGTTATTTGCCATAACAGAGGTCGTCGTTGGGGATGCAAAAAAATGTCTAAAGACACTTTGCTTTGAAAAAAAAAGTTGCTTTCAAAATTTTCACACATATGTAAGTGCCTACTAGGGCAGTTAGGAACAGCTGTGATGATTTTTTGAAGTTAAGCATCACGGAAATTGTAGATCAGCTGTTTGTGCAAATGATGAATTAACACCGGTACAAGTATCAGGTAAACGCTCTGGGGTGACTGTAGATACATTTTTGTTTGCCTATTCGAAGTATAAATGTACCTTTCAGCCTGTAGAAAATACACATGTACCTAACTAAGACAAAATCAATGGGGGTTAAATTGTTTGCTTTGCTTACTACAAACTTTGTTTTCTTAAGAAATTTCTCAATTTTTTTTCCTACACAAAACGAATCAAATAGAATTTATTTTTTCCGCCACTGTCAGTCATTATCATGTCATCTTCTAGCACGTTTGAAAACCCGCTACTTCTAACATAACTTTGTTGCAACTGTTGTTTTGAAAATTGGAAACTTTTCTCATTATCGTGGTAAAAAGTTTTAAAAAAGATGAAAGCAAAATGTTCAGCATTTCTTTGTTACACTCCATTAGTTTTTTTCTTTCCTTTGCCTTTTGTATCATTTCTGGCAATGTGGATCAGAATTACTAAAGCTTATACTTAAGAGTAAATAAAAGTATAAATTGTATTAAGGTAATCACTATTGGAATATTTAATACCATCTAACAATTATGCAAGTACTTTCACATGTATAACATTTTGTATAACATTTTCAAGTTTCAAAAAAGCTTTTTGAAATCATATTTGCAGCCACCGTTTTGTTTTCATTTAGTTCATTGCTTTTAAGGTAAATATTTTAGGCCGGAAAGAGCTAAGAACTCCTCTTTTTGTAATGGCTTATAATGAAAAATTAATTTGAGTTATTACTAGAAGAGTCAAAAAGAATTCATTACTTTAGGTCTAAGCAGACATTTTTAATGGCTTACTGTCGTCTTTTCTACCCTCTATATGCCACCGAAATTTCCGAGAGCAAGCTCATTATCAAACATTTTTTTTTAGGAAATGTTTTAGTTTTTTTGGTATACCTCAAGAGGAAATTCTGTCACGTAGGCCATGTCACGTACGATGCTAAAATGTGTTTTATTAGAGAGTGATGCAAATTTTTTTTATTTAATTAGAATGGACTCTTGATGGACAAAATAAAAACTATAGTGAAGGACGAAGAAACAAACTTGTCTTATGATTGACAGATTATTCCACATTCTTGGTAGAATGCAACTCAACAATATATCCGTTCTATGTCACGTACAGAGAAACCATAATTTGTTCGGCAGTTTTTATTGATACATATAATTTTGTTGTTAACATAGAACAAAATATCAAAGCCCATTTGGTTTTTGCTTGCTCTTACTTGTGCAATGTATTTCTCTACTGTTGTAATTGTATAAAATATATAAATGTCACGTACGGCAACATGGTCATGGTCTTATATTTTTTTGCCACTTAATTTAGATTTTTGATAATTTATAAAAAAATTACATAAAGATTGTTCACCACAATAAATACATATATTCGATTTAATGAAATAGAGTTACAAACATGTTTAAGCCGAGAAGTTTTAATTTTTTTCATAAAATTTCTAGATAAACACAAGCTAGAATTGTCTGTGCAGTGACATGTGCTGCTTAAGAGCAGGAGGAAAATCACCGCATTCGAAATCGAGAGCTTTGTCATCGAAATGCTGTTAACGTGGATCACAGCAGTCGTTATCGAAACGCATCTAATCGATGTTGTACTCGATTGTTGCTACACAGCAGCAAAACAAATAAAATACCAAAAAATCTACAAAAAATTTTCCGATAAAACGTATTCAAAAGCTTCTTTAAAGAACAGAAAACGCCTTTTGAATCTATGCACAAACAATGAAACATTTAGTTTTAATCTTTTGCTTCAAACTCACAACTTACTCAGCTTCTGGCAATAAAAAAGGATTTCTTTTGTCACGAATGTTCCTACTCATAATGGCAATATTGAACTCATCCTCCGATTCCGAAGATGAGAAACATAAAAACAAATTTGAATTCATTTATCTTGAAGTTTTTCACCAATTTATTTATATTTTGTTTTGCTTTTTCGTTTTGTTTCTTTATTGGCATATGCGTACTGCGATGTAAAAAATAGTAGTAGACAATATTAATTGCGATCGAATACTGTGATCCAAAAAATTGCAGCCGTCGAAATATTTGTACACACGAAAGAAGATTCGATTTCGAATGCGGTGATTTGCCCCCAGTTCAGACAACTATATTGTGTATAAGTATTTGTGAAATATTAAATTAATACGTGTATGCGTGATACGAATGAAAAACAACCTGACAGGCATTTAACATTCCATAAGACTCTCGGTACTAATCAGCCTCTAGAGAAGTCAAACGACCTATACCAAATAATTTTATGTCCCCAATTTTTTTCCCAGCAGGACTCCCATACAAAAATACATAAAAAAGAAATTGAAAATTGAACGCCTAGAAAACGATTTCTTTTGCTATGTCGTGGTGTCACACTTCCCGCCCCATGCCGAAAAGCTATCGAAAAATTTATGTCACATTCACAGCGATTGCTAAATCAGCCCACCCTAATATACATACATATATTTTTTAAACTATTATAATACTGCTCAAGCAATTTACTCTGTTACAAAGTTTTAATGCGATACATTTTTAAGTTCCTAATATCCAGCATATAATAAATAAACTTAACTAACGCCTTGGCAAAAATACACCTGAACACACCCACAATCACGCACACACACACACACTTGCAAAAACTTAAAGGATTTGAAAATACAAATACCAAAATGTCCATAAGCTGTATTTGTGCTCTAGAAATGTATTAGTGTTTACAGTAAGTGATGGTGGCAGCATTTGAAAAGCTTAAAATAGTTTTGCTTCTTGATGGTTTTTAACGTGTTTTCTATGCTTTTAGCGAGGTTTCGGCTGTAAAACTTTTTCCCGCCATTCTTAAGGCAGTTGGCTGCTCTAATTCTGCTTTATGTTTTTTCATCTTTGTGTTTATTATCAATTGTTGTTATTGTCTTTTTAGTTATAATTTACAGTTGACAAAAAAAAATTTCTTAAGTACTAATTTTTGTTTTGCAACTATTTTCGAAAAGTTTACTTTAAATGCAGCCGCTGGGGATACATGAAGTATTGCACCGGAACATATTTTAAGCTTCTAAATAAATTGTATTACAGCAACTGTTTTATGTTGTGATTTTTAGTTTTTACTGTATTAATCATTAACAATTTGATCATCGGGGAGTGATTTGAGTTATAAACTGGTGGTAATTTTGTTACCAACTCTGGGGGTGTTTCAGATAAAAATACAACAGAATTTCAACATTGTGGACAAGCACTGCATGGAAAAAACGTCTTGTGTATTATAAATTGAGCAATTTTAATCCACCTAAAAGCATGGATAGTTTAATTGCATGGCTTGCAGGGGCACATGTTTGATGTTCCAGAAACTAGACCAGTGAACGGCGAATTCAAGCCTGCGAAAAATATCAAACATAACCAAGCTTTATAGAGCAATTTATCAACATGTTTTACAGACAAACTTAGAGTTGAAAATAATAAAATTAATAACTCTAAAATAGCTGGTTTCCAGATAGATGTCCTTGCGATTTGCTTGTTTACGGTAACAAAGCTTAAACACGACTGATCTCAAGCTCAAATCAATTGCTCTATATATACCGTGTATAGAAACGTGTTGGAGAACTTTCGGCCCCCATTGTGTTCAAATGCTTTGTCGTTGGTAATGCAGTATTAGCAGAGCTTAGTAGTTGTTTTAAATTACCCTCGATGCGGTTAAGTTAAGTTAAGTTAAGTTAAGTTAAGTTAAGTTAAGTTAAGTTAAGTTAAGTTAATTTTATTGAGACTTTTAAATTTTTTTTCATATTACAGGAATTACGAACATAAAACATGAAAACTTAAAACTATATAGTATTATTTTAATAACATAACTTTTTTTTAGAAATTATGCTTCTTGCTTATCACATGATAAGGAAAGGAAATTAACAATATATAATTATTGATATAGTTGTACTAAAATTAAAAAAAAGCTTGCTCCCGGCTTCCATCTTTACTGGTAGAGTTATATCTACCCTAATTGTACTTAACACTAAAATCTTAAAACTAATAACAAAAAATAATAATAAAAAAAAAAATAAGAGAAATATTAATAAATAAAAATAATAGTTAAAAAAAATAAATAAATTAACTCTACCCCTCGATGTAGTTGTACTTGAAATAATACTTAATTATCTGAGCATAATTTCAGGCAAAATCCTAAATCACACATATAAATACAACTGAACGAAATGTCTTAGTTAGAAAACCGTGATTGCTAAGCTTCACAACAGTGTTACTACGAAACAGTTTTTCTGTATTGACTGGTAGTCCTTGTTAGAGACTCAGCTCTCCCAGAAATTCTAAGCCGTAAAGCCTAAAAAAAAGATTTTGATCACTGCAGTTTAATCGCAAAAAAGTCTTTCTTTTCTGGAACTAGAAAGCCCAATAAAATGACTAGTAAGTGTGAATCATACAGTTCGATTGTAAAGATAAAATTAATTCTAAGACCTCTGTTTGGAATTTTCTATGGTATGTGATAAGAACATTTAACATGCAAGCCATTCATTCAAGTGAAAACATTGCATTTTGAAGACTTACCCCCGATTTTTGACTTGGGATTTAAATACAAAATTAGTAAATTTTCCTTAAAATTTAAATTGGATCTAAAATAGTTTTCTGTTTTACAGTCGAAAATTATTTTTGGTAATTAATTGTAATAAAAGTACGGCAGCACAATGTAAGTGTCAAAAAATTATCGGTAACTCAATAAAAAACAGCTGTTTAAACAAATTTGGAAGCAAGTGAAATTGTGAAAAGTTTAGAAAATAATAAATTGTTTTGTAAAAATTATTAAAATGAGTAGAAAAAGTGATAAAAGGACTCCCAATTTCACTGCCACAGAAGTTGCTAACCTTCTGGAAATAATAAAAAATCAAATTATGAAACAAAAAAAAAAAACATGTGCAATTTTCTTCATTTGCAGAACAAAACCAAACTGTCAAAATCATATGGCCGAACGAAAAACTTAAATCGATTTTAAATGGGCACGACAGGCCGTTTAAGTTTGATTTAAATAGCAACTGTTTGACTCAATTTTGTATTTAAATCAAATTTAAATTGAAATGGCATTTAAAATCCAAGTCAAAAATTGGGATTTAGAAGCTTAAACTGGCAAGAGATTAGAAATAGAGCAACCAATCACTTTGTCCATTAGCTGAAGCAAGGCATTTAGTTTTGGCTCTTGCTCTCATTGAAGCTAAATAGATTAAGCCCGCCGTGAAAATATTTCCATTAATTTTAAATAAACACAAATTTCTTACCAACATTCAAAACGTTTTTTTGATTTCAGCCAAACGGGCATTCGTTTGAAAGCCACTTTGAAAAAACGTAAACTATTCCATTCCATTTTAAAAGCTAAAAACACACAAATATACGCGTAAATCCTCCTTAAAATATGCTTTAAATTTTTCCCAAACACTAGCGTATAACATAAAATAAGCATAAATTTCTTAATTTTTTTTATATACATACTGCATTTCCGTGATGTTCTCGGGCAGGCGGGAAGGGCACAAGTAACAGTCATACAGAAGTAAAAAACTGAATCTTGATTATTTTATGAATGTTTTCATTTCGTTTCATTTATTGTTCTTTTTTTTGTTTAAAAAAAGTTTTTTTTGAGTCATCGCTTTCTGTTTTTTTGCTTATGTTTTTGATGTAGTAGAATTTGTTTTTATTTTTCCTTTGCCTTTAGTTAAACAACCAACGACGATATTTTATTTTAGACACAAACTCAGGAAAAAGGATAACAAATGAATGCACGCCACTAGAGGCAGGTTTTATTTTTCATTCTGAATTTATACTGCAGAATTGTCATTATTATCATTTTCAGTGATGATGACGATGATGGAGATAAATATGATAAAATAAATCTTTTGGTTAACAGACACAATGTTTAATTGTTATGCCACAGTACACTGAGAAAAAGCGAACATAATAAAATTTGAGGATGTAAAAATGTTAACAATTTTTATTGACCGTTTAGTAAATTTTTTTTCTTTAGACATTAGAGATGATTTTTATATTGAGCTATAAAAACTGCATAAAAGCATGTAATCGTTTAGACATGAGGTTAAACATTTTACGGTCTTATCATCGACATACTCTTCGTAAGAAGACATCAAAATGTTAAACGTTAAAGACGAGAAAATATTATAATAATGCAAGCGTTACTGTCTTCATCTATTAGATTAAGGCAGTAAAATCATTTATATTAAAATGTCGAATTAATAAATATTTTTTTTGAAACTTTTTTTTCTATAATTATTCAGTGTTACGTTCATTTTGTCTAAGTTCATTTTAAATATTATTGTTGGGATTGATAATATTAAAGAGAAAAAGGTAAACATACAAATCTTTTAGCTAGAAAACAAATAGCTGTTTCGTAGCCTTGGGAGCTTGAAAGTTGCTGCAGAAACATTAGCGCAAGAACGGGGGCTGACGGGAGGCGTAGCGGCTTCGAAACAACTAATTATGCCTTAGCTAACAGTGCTTGATGTTTGCTTTATCTTGTTTAACTAGTAACAAAATAAATAAATAAATAAATAAATATAAACAAAAAATATTAATAAAAATATAGAGTTACAGCGATAAAATTAAAAACTTGATAAAATTAATAAAATGAACTTAAGTCTGATTAAAGCAATACAAACTACTTAAGATGCGGATATATTAAAAACATCTGATCCCAGGTAAAATAAGTGGCCATATTGCGGCCTTAATTTTTCAAGCAGCCATGATGACATTTGAGACATTTGAGATTTCTCTGTGTTTTTCTCCAACACTTTGAAGTGGCTAAAGCAAACAGTCTTGACAATTGTTCATTTTACAAAGCAAGCTCCCCCATCCTGTTACATGCTGCACTTTGGGCAGAAATTAAAACGGCATTAAACAATATTTACACTCCACATGAATTTGGAAATGCTGAACGCAGAATGTTCCTAATTTTGATCAATATGTATGGCCAACAGCAGCAACCGTTCTTTTAGAATTGTAATAAAACCGCAGCACTGTCAACATTCAAATAGTTATCTTGTTTAGTCTAGACATCAACCATATCTTGTGAATAGTTGTGTGCTTCACGCGTATCAGCGCAGTGCAGTCGTATTTGTTTTTGAACTTACTTTAATTACTCATGCACACATTCACATTCTTTTCGGTGTATTTGCAGTAACTCGTTTGTTGGCATAATTTTGTCCACCATGATAGTAGTAAGCCATTTTAAAATGTATGCAACTGAAACACAATTAGAATGTATGTATGTACTTTTGAGTTGAGGTATAAGCATGAAAACATTTGAGGTTTTATGTTTATCACATTTGTGTGTTCAGCAAAGCCGTAAGTAAAAATAAAAGAGAAATATTACAAAGTTTTCTTTTCATTCTTAAAGCAATGAAAAGTGAAAACCGAATAAAAACCAACAATAAAACTGAATGAAAATATTATCCATTTGTTTGGCAGAGAGAGAGGGAGAGAGCATATTAAACATAGAAAAAAAAATCGTTTGCCTATTTAGTTTACTTTTCATGATTTTCTTTTAGTTTATTTTATATCCTTAAGTTTTTTCATGACATTTTTTGTTGCGCCGGAAAAGCGCCTGGGCCTATGCTACGCCACTAACCTACATACGCTAAAATGTTTCATGTGCGAGTGACAAACGGTGAAATACATATAAATGTAGAAATTTGAGCTAGAAATCTAATTGCAACGCCCTTTAAAGTGTGATTGCAAAAAAAGCTTCCTCATCTAAAACAAACGTCATTAAGTCTTATTGTTGCAAATCAAGTTTAACAGAAGAAAAAATAAATAAATAATTTAGAACAGTTTAAATGTTTGAAATTTGTTTGTGCCTTTCAAACAAAATAAAACTGATAGCAGTTTTATTAAATGAAGCAAAAAGCGCTGCAACTAGAGTGTTACGTGTGCCTATTTTAAATCAGATGTATTAAACATTTTCGCAGAAGGTTTAGTTTAACATTAAATTTGCTTAATTTTTTTTAAGAACAGAGAAACAAAAATATTGGCTTCTGAAATTTTTAAATTAAGTCTGGTTTATTTGAACCCTCTCCCGAGGGTTTTTTGTGATTGCAAATTAAATGATGACACACTCCTTCGCTGGATGTAGGAAAAAATTATTGATAACTGCAATAAATATCGCTTTTACTGCCTGTTCCTCAATGTCGCAAAAACTAAAAGCGATCGAAATGTAGGCGCTCGATTTCGAATCAATTTGGATTCCTCTATTTCGACAGCTTGTGTTTGCATGGGCTTACGTTGTAAAATTTTTTGGAATTTACTTTACATACATACATGGCAAATTGGTAAACTAAAGTTTCAGTTGATTTTTTTTTGAAGTATCGACAAATGCTACTAAATTGTTCTTGTGTAAATACAATCTGAAAACTGTAACTACATGGCGTACTGCTTTCCAAACAGCTCTACCATTTGCTTCCTCGCCATTTATATAATTTAATTTAATTTAATTTAAATTAATTTAATTTAATTTAATTTAATTTAATTTAATTTAATTTTTTAATCATCTTTTGATTTTATTTTAGTATGTTTTCTGTTACTTGGAGTATTTCCGATTTCCAATTCTTTTATGTATTTGTTATTATTTGTGTCACTAATATCAATGTTATCAACTTTGAGCCGCAGTCAAGCAATGTTTGAAAATTCTTTTGTTAGCACAAATTTATATTTATTATTTATATTTTATAAATTTAAAATCGGAGCTTACTGAGAAAGATTTGTTGAATCGATGACAAACAGCCCAAAAGTATGCAACGCTATTTAAAAAGGCGCTTATGTTGTGACAGTATCAATCGTTAAACACTTCAAAAATTTATAGAAATCTTTAGCTTTTAAAGCAAATTCGTTTGAAATGGCAATCAAGCTATCAAAGCCATATCAATCAAAATCATCTAACTTGACTGAGGGTTTTTTTTAGCGCAATAGGTATTTTTTTTTATTAGAAAACTGTCTTTAGGCATTAAAACTTAAAATTCTGTTTTGCTTTAAATTTTTTTATTACTTAAGCAAAAGTATGTATATTTTGTTAAAACGCGGTTATATTAGAATTTCTATAGATGGAGAGAAACAATTGTATGTTTTGCATTTAATTACATAGTTTCCAATTTTGTGGCACACTTTCAGGCTTTTGTTATTTTTGTTTTGTAGCTCATAATTTTAGGCTGCATTTCTTTTCTGATTTATTTTCAGTTTAGTATATTTTGGTTGTTTTTCGTTTTGGCTCCCTTCTGCCACAATACAGCAAGACCAATGATTTCTAAGCCTCTAGTGTTCATAAAGTACTGTTATAATCTGGGTGTTGCAACTTGGGCTTCAGTTACATTTTTTAAGAGTTTTTCGGTTTACTTTTTTTCCTCTAATAATTCAAAAATTTTGCTATTGTTTTGCCATTTTGTACTGTAAATTACTTGCTGCAGTTTTTTTTACTGTTTTTCGTTTTTGCTTTGGGATTTTTCTTTACAATGCGAATATGGCATAGTTTAAGGGAAAATACATCATTTTCTAATGCTTTTTCTTTGGTTTGTCGATCATCAATTTGAAAGATGTTGTAACATAATAATTTTTTAGAAGAAAAAACTGCTTAGACAGAAGTGGTACATATATGAAATTCATTTTGTGTTGAAAAATCATCTCATAAATCTGTAGAAACAGCAAGATTTTATATGCTGCCATAAGAAATTTTTATTTATTTCTGGGTAATAATGCTCATTTTTAGGGCGTGGAGTTTTGTGACCAGTAAGTGTATTTGCCTTGTGGTGAAAATTTGAAATAATCTGGGCTATTCAATCAACATTCTCTTTTTTATCTTTCTATCTCTTGCAGAAGCTCTGCTACAAAATATTTAATCCTTTCGCATGTGTATCTATGGGGCAGTGTCTTGTCAGAACGGCTGCTATGGTGCTTAAGCTTTATCGCGGTAATCCCACTAAGCTCAGGTTTTCTTGTTATTATAATTGGGCCATGTGAGCCCCGAAGACTTTTTGACCAACAAAACTTAATATACTCTTCTGGGGCAATAAAATGAGCAATATCTCCCCTTTAAAGCAATTAATTGAACTGCGAAGAAAATTTTTTATAAAAAAATTTTATATCAAACGCTGGGGCTCACTTTGCAAAGGGCAAAGTTTCAATCGGAATTGTAGAATTTTTTTTTCTTGGTAACAATAAAAGGGAGCAAAATTTTCAAATCCAGCAATTTATTTGAACTTCGAATTGTAGATGATATTTTGTTGCAGAAACGTGCGCTTTTTATTTCGGAGTAATACGTAGAAAGAGTATTTCGTGTTTAAGGAAGGCTGTAAAACCTTTCCACCGGACACCCAGTGTCTATAATTTTAGTTTGATCAGTATTTTTATGTCTACATTATGATTGTTCAAGTGACTATTCTACTTGTTAGCGAGTTTCCTTGATGTTTTTCGTCTTTTACTTTGAAATAGATTGAAAATAAATAAGCCAGAAAAATATATTGCTTGAAGAAAATCTCAATCTTTTAATATGCTTTTGTAGAGTTTGCTTGCTGCTCAGTTCTTCCTTAATCTGATATTTAATAATCAGATTTTTGTCAGATCGCTTTGAAAAAATGTTTTAATAAAGTTTCCTATGAATGCCAAATTATTTAATATTGCACCAAATTTTACTGCAATTGCAAGTGTGCATGTGTGTGTGAGTGCTGTTTTTGTGCTGTTAAGAGATTAAAAACAGTTTTTGTCTCTCCACCAAAGTTATCTCCCAGTGCATATTGTAAAGCAGGAGAACAAAAAACAAAAACATAATTTTGGTAAATAACTCATTTGCCAAAATGGCAAAAACATGCACACCGTCACTACCAGTTATACACTCCCATACACTCACACGCACACATGCATACTAATACCGCTACACAAAACAGTGAAAATTTGTTTAAGCAAAAATTAACTTCCCAGCTACGACAACTACTGCAGTTTCGTGGAAAAAAAACATTAAAAATTACTCTACAAGCAGGAGTTAAGGATTTTAATCAAACTGCAACAACAAGTTATTTAAAAACTACTCAAACCCAACAACAATTCCCTGGTAGCAATGACTTTTTATGATGTTGTTATTGCTTTTATAGCTGTTGTGTTTCTTTTTGGTCTGTTTGCAGCCATATAAAAATGACAAAAGCACACAACGAAACAAACGGGGGTAAAAGGAAAAGGAGCTGCAAGCAGTTTATTTTTTTGTTTTTAGCGAAACATTTTCAAAACATATAAAAAAAAAACAGATGCTGGCAAAATGGAAACACAAATTGCTGCATTTAAACTGAATGCTCTGACGCACAGCGAGAGATGAATTTGTGTTTATGGCCAATGTAGTGAATTTGTTTAGAAATTCAATGATTTGAATTTTACCTTTTAAAATGCTTTGAGGATGCCTGCAACTGAAAGCAGGCACGTTAATTTTTCTTAGCTAGAAAAACTATCTAAAGATGTGTTTTAAAATTATTAATCAGTATACTGCTTTTGTTTAACGTTAATTAAGGAAGAAAAAGTATTAGTTTGGCGGGATTTCAGATTGATCATTTGTCAAACTCACTTCACTTTATTAAATTTACTAATTCGCCCCCAACTAAAGGTCTTTTAATTTACTTCGACTGGTGAGGAATAATTTATGTAACTTATTTTTGGATATCATCCTCTCTTTACCTGCCATCTCATCTCATTTGTATATTTCATCCTGCCTTTTTTGAAGTAAAATGCCAGCTCAAAAGAGTTATTTAACTTTGCGACGAAAAAAAAATCTGATTGAAAAATTCGTTTATGACAGCTTAAATACTACTCTTATACTGGCTAAATAACAGGTTTCTTTTAGAAAGTCTTTCACTGCGATTTCTTTTTTTTGTTAAGCTTAAACAATTTTTTTTTTTTCTAAAAAAAAGTAGAAAAATAAATGAAAAAATTTGTCAGGATTAATGGCAAGCGAAACCAAAAAATGCCATTTGGAATGACAGTTAACCAGAACAAACGCAAGCGGAGCATTTGCAAAAGTATTAAAAAGAAGTTAACCAAATTTAAATGCTGTATTCAAAGCTTGCGACTTATGGGCTTCCGAGATCTTTGCACATTTGTCTTCGTCTACTTAAAGGCTTCCTGTTAAAAATAAATACGTTGCCTATGTGTAGGCTTGTTTATGTGTGCAGTAACAATTATGCTTGCAAAATTATTTATATATAGCAATTAATTTATAAATATTGTAAAATTTGTGTTTCATGTGCTTGTAAAATAAGTGACAAGGCTTATTATAAGTTCAGGTAACCTTCAAGCGCATTCTCAATTTGTATGAAGACAAAAGCATTCATTATGTATTCCAAACGAAGTGTTCATATTCTAAGATTTATCTGGTTTCGCCAGTCTTTTTAAGTGTATAAAAGGCGTTTCAAGTTTAATTTGTCTTAAATTTAAGTAGCTCACATACGTTCACTTACGATTTTTATATAGAACAGCTTCTTAAATAAATATAATAGATACTGTAAAAGCTGGTCTGTAATAAAGTGGTCTGTTTTCTAAATGATTTATTCAAATTAAGTTTTTTTTTTATGAAAAAAAAAAAACTATATTAAATCAGAATCTAACTATTTATTTGCTGTTGGAGTCAATTGGAATGTATTATTTTAGGTCTAAATATACACCTCTTTCTGTTTTCTGTCTTTTACATCCATCTATATGCCGTCGAAGCTACCAGGCTTGTTCTTAGACTTGAAAAAAAAAACTTAAAAGAATGTGAGGAACTTGGCTACATATTCAGTTATTCCCATGAATGCAATAAGAATCACAAACGCTCAAACAAAACCTTTAATACAGAAAACATATTTATCGTCTCCCAACACTATTACTTTTATTCAAAACCTTCATACAACGAGTTACTGGAGAGTTGAGTAGCATCAACAAAATATCGACGTTATTTGCAGCCGTGGCTGAAAAAGACAGAAAGCAGTCAATAAATTCATTAAGACCTAAAGCAATATATTAAATATGTTTCTATTTTAAATTGAATGATGTTTCTTCAGGCTGTTAAAAGGTGATAAGACTTCATTGAACCAATCAACAGTAAACTCTGATTTTACAACAATTTTAATAGTAAATGGTTGATGTAGCTTCTGGACCATAATTTTGAAACTCGACTTAATGCCTCTGCAACCATACACTGGGTAATCGTGCAAGCTTATCTATGAAACCGGTTTTTGTTTTTTTTTTTTGGTGTCAAAACTCCTGACCATACATTTTTTTATAAAATATTGAAAATGGGTAACTTCAATTTAATCCAAAGCTTTTAGAAACAATTGTAGACAAACATTAGACTAAATTAAAATCAGATTTAAGATCACTTAAAATTGATTCCTTTGATTCCATAAAGCAGTTTTGATTAGCATTCATGCTTAGTTACCGCTGTTAAGAAAACCTTATCGATTGAAGTAGACCTACTGGATTGAGTATAATGTTTCTAAGAAAGTTGTTTTAGCAGAAAAACTACACAGTTTTAATTTAAAAACGAATCATCGGCAAACAATTTTGTAAAAAATTTCAACCTCTTCACAAAAAACGAGTTGTGATTTTCTAGACAAAGTTGCCCCAAATTTTCTGATTTCTTTAATATTTTAGAAAATACAGTAGATTCTTTGAAGCACGCATAAATTTATATTTCTCAATGGACCTTGCGAAAAAATTTGTTAAGAATATCAACCTCCTCAGAATCCAATGGTCGTGGCCTTCCTGGAGAGAAATTGTGATTTCCTATAAAATGTGTTAACGACCCTTTTGATATATTAAATTCTTTAGAAAATATAGCCGATTCCCTGAAACTGTGTTAAATTATAGTTTTTTCATTGCCTATAGCCTTGCGAAAAAAGGTATCAAGAATGTCAACCTCCTCAAAATCCGATGGTTGTGGTCTCGTTGGAATTGTGATTCCCTGTACAAAACGTGAACAACATTCTTGATATCTCCTTTACATTAAGAAATATAGTCAATTCTTTGAAAACGGTTTAAATTTCTGTATTTCCATGGGCTATAGCTTTGCGAAAAATTTTGTTTGTTAAAAATTTCAAACTCTTCAGAATTTAATATTTGGGTAGATTTCAAAGAGCCAGACAAATGATAACTATCTATAAGAGTACAGTGGTGTCTGGTGTTGATTGAGCAGAGGCATTTCAAACTTTTGCGGATTGAAGGTGGACTTAAATGAGAATTGCCATGCAACATATTGTTACAACTGTTAAAAATCATGATGGTCTTATAACACCTCAGTCAACTTCAGTGCAATTATGAAGTGCCTAAAAGTATGCCTCCCATATTTAGTAAAGAAGTTAAATTTAAATAGTCGATAATACCGGCATCAGGAGCAGATGGTTCTCCCACTTAGAAATCTCTGGCAGCTAAGTTGAAGTATAAATAGTGGCTGGCATTCGCGTTTGGGAGGAGTGTTGTCTTGTCTGTGCTACAATCAACAAAATGCTTATAAAGAGCAGGAATTTGAAAAGTCTTCTATTATTTGAAGATGTACAGTGTGATATTAAATTTATTGAAAATACCAGAAATTCAGAGTACCTTTCTCTTTATGTTCCTAATATGGCCATTAGACGTATAACTACTAATTACATCAATACTCAATACAAATTTAAAACATTTTGATGTCATATTTTGTTTCGTATTAAGGTAAGTACTGTGTTCGAAACTGCGGAAAATGTTGAGCAACATTGATTTTTTCGTACGGAAAATTTAACATGTGTCTAATGTTACCTATACCGCGGTTTTACACAATTTAACGAGTTTTTCATTAAAAGTATGCTACATTGTTTTACGTTTGTAAACAAAACCCATATGTTTTGCAATTTGGATTGTGATGAGGAAAATTTAATTATAGAATAATAAGTTAATTTTTTATACAAATACATCAAAATGAACAAAGAAGTCCCAAATAATTTTCTTTTTCTTCGCGGCTCTCAGTTCCCGCATTTCTGTCGCAATGAATTTAATTTTTTGGTTTTCTTTATTACTCTGTATTTCTTTTTTTTTTGTCCGAAAAATTTTACTTAAATTTTTGCAATGGAAATATCAGCAGTCAGCTGTTCCTAAAAATTTCACGTGGAAGAATTGCCACTTCAATTATTTCGCAGCAAAAAGAAAATGTTGCCAGATACATTTCATATGTTTTTCTCAAAATGAGCAGAGTACTATTTCTGCAACATTTTTTCACGAAAAGTTTATGCGATTATTTTTTGCATGCATTTTGACAACTTTCTGCGTGGAATTTTAATCAGAGTACTTACCTTTACGTTAAAATGATAAAAATATTGTGTGACTTAAAGGTTGTTGCAATAGAAATACAAAAAGTGGAGAAAACCACCTGTGCTCTCTAATCTTTTCAACACGTTTTGAGGATAAGAATTCCAGCGCATTGTATTTATATAAAAAGGATAAAGTAGCCAGGAAAACAATGGCATAAGAGCAGTTATTATGTGGGAAAAACTACAAGGGCCATAAATACAGTACTTAGTTACTCATGCACTTGAACTGTCTTTCTGTTTGTCTGTCTGTCTGTCTGTGTCTGTTTATTCTTTTAACACTCAACTTATACATGCTTGCTACAAACGAGAAGCATTTTATTTAGTGTTATTGTCTGGTGGCGGTAGTCAAAAGAATTTTTAAAACAAAATTTACATTCCTTTTATAAAAAAAATTTTTCATTACTCCTTTATAAAGTGTATTATTATTATTATTCTTTTCATGCCGTTGCCGCATAAACATAACCTTTCATTTGGGTTGTTTTTGTGGTTTATTTCTAGCGGCGCAAAAAAGGAGTAAGTAAGCCTTCTGGCAGCCCTCATTTAGCAGACACAAGGCCTCACCATCCCTCTCTATATACATATATTTTTTACATGCCAAGGCCTTCCATTAACAGGCCTTCTGGAAGGTCTTGTTTGGCTTACTTTGCTTGTTAGCATTGCTGGTTGTTGTCTATACTCGTAAAACAACAAACCCTTTTGTGGCATGCAACCACTTCGTTTAAAATTTCTCACACATCTCAGTAAGTAACTGAAGTCAAGCAACGTTCGTCTTGTTTTTAAAGCTTTGATAATGCGTTACAAGATCTGGATGCAAAAGAAGGCATAAAAAGTTCTTCTAGGCCTGATTTCGAAAAATTTGCGAAAGTCCGCCTCTGGTTTGTTGCTGTTTCTTGTTTGAGAATGTGTAGAGAGGAAGTATTGTGGGTATAAGTGCGTAAGCGGGAGGTTGGATAACTTTATTTTGTGTATTGACTTTATATTTAAAATTCTTTAGAAGTTATGGAGCTTTATTATATGCTTCATTTTACTTTAATACAAGTACAAAAGCAAATGGTTTGGCGGAGTAAATATTTAATTATGCAAAAACATACATTTATAAATGCGCAACAAGTGATCAAGTAAGAAACTTCGAAATTAAAGGCTTCAAATGGATTTGTATTGCCAAAGCCTTACGAAGTAAGATAAAAGAAATAATGATGTTTATTCTAACAAATTTTCTAATCAAAAACTCTATGTACTTATTAATAAGTCTTTCATCAGTCAAGTAGAACGATTTTGGGATTCACTCATCATCAATTATGCAGAGGTCCTAAATGCAAAGAAAGCTGAGATGATTCTCTTTCTATGATAAATTGTACAAATAAAAGACTTTGAAGCTTAGATTTTCAAAAATATATTTAATATATTTTTTTCTGGTAGCTCTGCTGCCAGTCCGACGATGTCGCTAAATATCGTATGCTGCATAAAAATCAAACTTTGTTGTTGTTTACTGTGTGTTTATGCGGGCAAACGATTTCTAGTGACATTGTGGGTCTAGCACCTAATTTCTGATTCTCGTTTGTGTTGTAAGAAATTTGTTCCAGTCGATAATTTTTAAAATAAGACTTTTAGAACTGAATTACGACCATTTCAAAGCAAATATCACAAGAGACAAAATTTCAAACAAATTTGGTATATGGCGCATTTGAAATAACAAAATAAATATCTTTTTTATTTTTTATTTATTTAGTGTTAGAACAGTATTGCATTAAATTAAAATAATTTATACTTATCTATAATTTGATCAAAAAAAGGTGATAAAATTGAAAGTTGATCAAAATTTCAACTATACAATTTAGTTACGAACTGTGTTCGAAGCAATTATCAAAATGATAATTATTTTGTCAGGCTTGAACCAACCACAACATGTTCCTCAACTAGTAAATCTTCAATTTTACTTTTCTTGCCTTCTTTAAACATGTTGATCTCTACAACCTACCAGAAAAAAGTCTTTGTAGCTTTAAAGGAAACGAAGCCAATGTTTCTTGTAATACATATTATTGGAACGAAGTTCCTTAACGCGACTTGCTGGTGGTGCAAATTAGTAGAAATCGTCACGAAAGAGTGTGAGCTGTTTATATGTATTGGTGTAGCTGTCGACAAATAATTGTGTATGATGGGCCAATAAATATTAATTAGTTGTGAAAACGGTCGCAACAAAAATAGCAATATTGAAACATCTACCAACAATTGCTTTTTTTCGTTTTGCAGCAGATTGACAAAAAAAAATACTGCATGTGTCAAAAGTAAAAATATGAAACGTTCCAAAAATTTAAAGAAACATAAAATTTAAAAATTTCAAAAACAACACAAAATAAAACATACAGATTTCACCTTGTATTACATTCAAAGATGAAAAACAAAAACGTAAGGAACTTCGTTCCTAACGGGGGTCCCCCGACCGCATTTCTTTTTTATTTAGGAATTACTAAAAAGATTTTAATATTTAAATTTAGTTATTAAATATAATAATCTACTGTTTAAGTTTTGAATGGGAGTAATTTGACAATGTGAGTTCTGTGTCAGGGTTCAATAGTTCGCCGTTGGGCAAGATGTCTGATTTGAGTGAATCGTTCGTTCACTTTCAGTAAGCTAATGTGAATTAATTCTTTCTTTTAATTCATCATTTTGCTTCCTAAAACCAACTACTGCTAAATTATAAGTACAATTTGCGCTCATAAAATATAATTATTTTGTTTTTATTTAATTACTAAAACAATAAAAAGGGTCCAGGTGGATTTACGCAACCACAGGCATTGATTATTTCTATAAATAGAGCAACATCCCAACTGAAATATTAAAAACAGTATGAATATATTTGAAAGTGAGAAACATAAAACTAAATAACATTTGATAAAATTGAGATCATCAAAATAAGATTCAAAATATTCTTGTATGATGTAAGCAAAGTGAAAGTAAACAGAAAGGTGAAATATATACAAAACAAAAAACCGAAGTAATTCATTCGTCAATGACAAAAGCCTAGTGTGCCGTAGAGTCATGTTATCGATTTCAAATGTCATTTTTATTATAACATTTTTTGCTTGAATTTTTGTTATAAACATATATCTATAACTTGTTTTCATATGGTATTTTAAATTCTTCTGTAGAAAAGTAAGTCAGAAAATAGTTTACTTTGCTTGTCTATAAATTACTCAATCACTTTTAGTACAAACATCTGTGTATGTATGTTAAGCAAACAGAAAAAAGTCAAATAAAAGTTTTAACTTAAGGCTTCCCACATACGCTCAAGTATTTCAAAGGCAAAATTTATTGATTAACACCGCCTAAAGGTGCACAAGCAGCACGAAAATGCCAGGCAAACACTTCTGTCAGTAAAGAAACCATTTTTCAAAAATTTAGTGCTTTTGCAGGTGTTGCGATAAAAGCAAGTGTCTAACGATATCTCGTTGTTAAGTGCATTTTTCTTCTGCGTTTGCTTTGCTTGATGCTTGAGTCGTCAGCAGAGTGTTGGTTTATTGCATGTGCCTTTATTAAGCAGCTTACAGAAATTTACAACTACAAGTGTTTTCTTTGTGGTAAATGAAGACATCTTCATTTTCAACACATAAGCGCAAACACATATTTTCACAATGCCACCACATGCACCCTTGTGGAGATACACATATGTTTTTTCCTCAGCCAAAGAAACCACATCCTTGTGCTGAAAACTTTGCTAGTGCCATTGTCGTAAATATTTTCTTTTTTTTTTCTTGCACGTAGTCTTCTTTTCTGCTTTGTGTGTGTGTTTTTTTTAAATGACAAATATTGGGCGCAAAAAAAAAAGAAAACTAAAATTTAGGGATTAATGCCAAAAAATATACAAACATTCATTAAGCTCGATGTTTATTTGCATATCATCTATTGTTTGGCACCAGTATCCTTTGGAAGAGTGGTTTGTTTAAGTAAAATTGCAATAAAAATTTTACGTAAAACGTGCAAAATATTATAATGGTATTTTTGCTGTCACAAGAGTTTGTGGTGGGAAATGTTGAAGCAAAAATTAGTACAGAGTCCTGCCTTGCTTTTCTATCGAATAAGCTGGCTTTTTACGGCCGCTACATTTTTTACATTTTAGTATAATTTTTTTAGGTGAATATTTATAATTGTTAATTGCTTGTTCAGCCTTAGTTCGATTTTACTTTCTCAAAACTGATGGTAAAATTGTAGACAGCAAGATTTTAAAAGAAGAGAAGTAGTGTTGAAGACGTATTATCAAGTCTGTTTCACGTGCAGATGTGGAGTGATTAACGTGAGCACCTACCCATAGGGCCTAATCTCACGGTGGTCAAACCACGTGGTGCAATCAAGACGTTACACCACCGCCCCCGAGCAGCCGGAACAACCGCTCGGGTGGCAATTTATTTGCTACGTTACTTGGCCATAACAAAACCCCTTGCTCAGGAGTTGAGCTATCTAACCTCTGCTGCATTGCAATTCCCCAGACGGCTAAGGATACACGACTACCGTGGTAGCCCGAAGTTCCTAAGATCATCAGTCCTTGAACCAACGCTAATGTTCCCGCCAATCTGGTTCCTTACAAAGCAGCGTCTGTTGCTTAGCAACAGCACTACGGGCCCATTTGGGCGACCGAACATAGACCCGAGGGTCTATGATCAGTATAGCTACCAACGTTCCCTTCCATGCGAACTTATGGTAGCAACCACAGCCAGTACGTTTCAGCCAAGGAAGGCTCCTCAACCTATGACCGGCGAGATGACTCCGAAGAGTCATCTCGGGGCTCCGGTCCCCGTACTGCCGAATTGCCCCTCGGTGAGGGGTTTCAACAAGTCCCTCGGGAGACGCCGCTCTCCTTCAGGAAATGCCTAAGATTTTAGCCACCAAGCCAGCCGAGGTATCCTGCACCTCTTATACCCCGTTGACACTACACCAAGCTAGTTAAGATCTGCATGATGGACTCTGTGCCCCCGGGGGGATGTTTCACGTGCATCAAGATCATCAGCATTTAACTTGCTTCAATTTCAGATCGTAACTAAATTGCATACTGTTTTTAAACATCTATCTCACTATCTAAGCCTGTCATTGCTGTCTGCCAATATTAAAACTTTTGACAATTTCTTCAGTTTTTTCTTCCATTTTTTTTTTTGTTGACAATGACATTGAATGTCGTTGTTATAATCGTCATTTTCAAAATCAAAGGAAAAATTTCGTCAATTCAAGTGACAGCGATCACTTTTTGTGATTAACACAATAGCTCTGTTTCTTTACTCTAATTTAGGATCCCGCGCGATCCCAATTTGCACGAAAAGCATTCATGTACTTTAAAATTGGGCAAATGAGAGTATTTGTAAGAGAAAATTATGCTTCTTCTTCTTCTTGCATGAAACAGCCTGTACTTTTTCTTCTTACTTTGGAAATAATACAACTAGTATCGTCAGTTAAACCCACAACAAACACAATACTACAATTTGTTTTTCTTCTCTAATCCCAAAATATAAAAAGTAACCCTCGTACTTATATATGTTTAACAAAAATTTATTTTTATTTAGGGATATCTTCATTTAAAAAATTAGAAAAATGAAACATTAACATCAAAGAGCTTTAAAACATCTCTCTTAAGCTTGCATTTCACAACATGTACACCTGCGGCTATTTAACCCTGCTAAAATTGTTAACACAAAGATTAAGTTTAGCATGCTGCTTAAATTTTGTTGTTATTGCTGTTTTTTCCAATTTTTTGTATGTCAAAAACTTGCTGCCCTTCATACCTTTCAGAAGTTTTGTTGGCTCAAAGCCTGATGAAACATGTTCATGTATAATAAACACATGCTTTGTTTGTTTTTGCTGTACGTTTTTAACGACAACAAAGAGACAACTTCAAGATCTTTATTTATTAATTTTTTTATATTTTTAATACTCCATCTTTTAGTTTTGTGTAGTTGTGTTGAACAAGGCTACTTAATATAGCAGCAGCGCCGAAATGAGAATACAAAAAAACCAACAACAGTTATTGTCAAGTTTGCTTTTAAACACAATCCCTTGCACACACCCACACGCAGGTGAACATGCTGGCAGATAAACACTAAAGCACTCAATATAAATTTATACACTTTCTTACCTCTTCCATCATCACCCAGTTGATCATATTAAGCTGAAAGCTCTAAGAAATATTGCATTTTTCTTTAGTTCTTTCTTCGTTATAAATAAGAAGGCAATGATTAGACTACTTAACAGATGAAAGAAAGGAAGTAAAATCAAACTTAAAGCCCAATAAAATAATTCTCAATTGTAAATCGTAAAGTTTGATTAACAATTTATATTAGTGTTTAGCAATTGCTGGGCACGGCGAAAACTTTGAAGGCCTTGTCATCACTGTTATAATAGCAAGAAACTCAAAAATTAATTCGATGTTGCTGAGAAGATACAAAATTGTATTCCCTGAACTTACTGCTGAGTGATAAAATTGAAAACTAATCAATAAGATTAAATATAGACAGTCAATAATTAAGAATTCAAGTAGTAAGAAGTGCTGCTGCTTAAACGCACTAAGCAATTAGTCCTGCCCTGGGTTCAAAGTAATTTGGGGGCTGATGACCGTCATGGTCTTGATATGCTCCCCAGACGCGAAGTCGTCACATTTATGTTTCCTGTCTTCTTTTAAAATGTTCATCACTATCATTTTACCACAAAAATCTGTTTTCAATTCTGAAAAAATTAAATCAAATTAAAGGCCCAATAGAGCAATTTACAATTGTAAATCATATAGCTCGAGAATAAAGTCAAAATTAATGCTTAAAAATTGCTGTGGGCTGCGAAAAGTTTGAAACCGTTGTTATCGCTGATGCAGTAGTAACAAAAACACAATTTAACCATCCATTATTTCGTTTAACCAAAAAACACAGTGAGAAAATGAAAAGCTGATCAATACATTACATGTGGATAATCGGTAATGAAGAGCACAAGTAGTTCAGAGCAATTAATTATGACCTGAAGTAGAATCGATTTGAGTGCTGATGATCATCTTGGCCATGGCATGTTCTCCAGTCAATGTTCGAGTTTATTTATTTTTGTCTTGCTTAAAAATGGTGACCATTACAAATTAACACGAAAATTCTTTTCAATTCTGAGGAAGTAAAATGGTACTGAACGCCAAACAAAGTACTTTAGAGTTGTACATCATAAAGCTCGACTATAAAATTACTTTAAAAAATAATATGATTTACCATTTGTAGCCACTATGTTATTTCTGATTTTTCAATACTAATAAAGAATAGAAACCCCCAAATATTTTCAGTCTTAGTTTAAGTTTATCTGCACTTAGAGTTATATGATCACCTGGGTTATAACAACCACAAATACATTCTAACTTAACGAAATTCTTTCAAAGTTTAATGCATTATTTCGTGTAAAACGAAAGTGTTTGAGCAGGGTTTATTTCTGCTTATTTGTATGTGGGATTGAAAATTCTGAGTTGGTTGCAACTGAGGGTGGGTGGGTTTGGCTCAATTGTTTAAGGCAGATACATATTTATTAAAGTAGTTGTTGATATTGTTAGTAGTATGCACTTGTAAAAAAAAAAACTAAAAGTATTAAATGCACTAAAATTTCTTGCAACCCAAAAGCTTAACATTGTTAAGGAAAAGAAGTATAGTACGTGCTTTAAAATGAATTTCAAGGTTTTGCTCCATTTTTCTTTGAAAAACATCTTTACCGAAAATATCACATATTAATACGCGAGCATGCTTGTGCATGCATTCCTGATTATGCTGGTATTCAAGTGGGAGTATTTATTTAATTGTTGGTTTTAAAAGTTTAGTTTCACTAGGTTTTTCGCCATGCAGTTACGTTTGCTGTGAATGTATATTTTTCAAGGTATTTATGACTAAAATAACAAGGTGGCTCAAAATCTGGGTATGTGGCTTAACGTTTCTATAAAATGCATGAAGATGCATGTGGCTGCAAACATGTGCTGTAGAGTGTGTTTGTTTAATTTGCTTTTGACTGTCTTGAAAAGAAGCAACGCTTTACTAATAATGTTTTTTTTTTTGGCTCTACGTATAACACCAACTTTATATTCTATGAGAATTTATGGCCACACACGCACACACTTTCCACTACAGAGTTTCATTTACATGTTCAAGGTTTACAACTACATACAAGCGTATGTATGTTTGCTTGTGCGTGGTAAATGTTAATTAATATTTGTGCATTGCTTAGTGGTGGGGTATTGAAATGCTTACTGGCTTGTGTGCTGTAGCAAAAGATTTCAGCAGGAGTTTACTATTCAGCACCACACATATTTAATTAATGTTGATTTTATATTAAAATATTTGCAGATTGTAAATGATGAGGGTTTCTAGTAAGTCTTGGCTTTCAAAAGAGCTTCATTAATGAGACGTTATTATATTCTATACGTAACACTGTTACAACACGAGAAATTTCATCCAATCAATAAAAAGATTAAAAAAAACCTGCTATAGTATAAAGTAATAATTATTATTAAACTGCATATAGAACCAAAGTAAATCAAACGTTCTTTTAGTTGTGCTGAGCACCGCTTAGAGCAGCAAATTCACCAAGAGCTGAGTTTGAAGCCTTTTTAGCTGCTGCCCAGAATCGTGAAATAACAAAACACCCAGTTTCCTCCCAGCCAATACGTCTTCAATACTTAATTTTCTTGTCTGCTTTGAAAATACTAAATACTGCCCCTTATTAAAGATCTATTTCTTAGCGGCGTATTTGTCACCTGCGCAAGTTTTCATTCGCTCGCACAATTATCGTGAACACAAAAACAATATTCAAAACTTTGTTCTTGCTCTCAAAGTAACTTTGCAACTGAGCGACAAATTTTGCAGGTAGAAAACTGGCCCTTATTAAACTTAAGCTTTCCTGAAAAGTTGCCATAAAAAGTGTAATGACTTATTTTATCAAGCTTAAGTTTGATGGTAATTTCTTAGAATTGAGCAAGATTTTTTGTAGTAAAATTGTAGTAACTAGTAATCAGCAACTAGCGATAAAATTTAAATTGGATCAACAGAATAAATATAAAAAGTACACAGATCAGTAGTAGAATGGCTAAGAGATAATGCTTACAAATAGCATACAATTAGTTATGACGGAAGTCCCACAAAGGCCACCTTGCGTGCTGACGATTGTTGCGGTGGAAGTGAAACCCTGCCAATAAGTTCCTAGCTTTGCCTTTCTTGTGTTTTCTACAAATTCTGATCAGTACAATTTTGCCACAAAATATATGTTTCCTAGTCCTGGGGTGGCAAAATCGCACTAAGGCCCAATAAAGTAATTAAAAATTGTAAATTGTATAGTTTAACTATGGAGTTGAATAAATGGCTAAAAAAGGTTGCTCAAAAGGTTTTGGGAAAATGTTGTTTAAATATTGTTATGTTTTTCCAGCTGCAGTTTCTATTCTTTAATTCTTCATAGGCTTGGCCTAGGAATCCGTTTTTTCTGAATCCCGAAGAAAGAACCAAATTTTTCTCACGATTCAAAAAAAATAATATTAGAATAAAAAGACATGGAACAAATGAAACACCCTTTCAAACTTGGCTTGCAGAAGGTATACTTGCAAAAATAAAAAAATAAAAAAAATAAAAAATCTGTGTAAAAATTATGCTTTCAAGAACCATCCCTGTTTTGTAGAAATTTGACTGACACCACACTTCATCAGATATTTTTCAAAACTTTTCTTCCTTCCTATCAAAATATTTTTTTTTCGTAGAAAAAATACACTTTTGCATGGATTTTTCTCAAGCCATTCCCGTACACTAGCATTTTATTATTCCGTTACTTTTGGCCACACACCGTGACACGTAAAATATTACAAAAAATTTCCATGTTTTTTTTGTATGCTGTTAACGAAAAAAAAGTTTTCATAAAAGTTGTAGGAAATATTTCTTCCAGGACATGCCTCACTCCTGCGGCTATAATTTCCTGGCACACTGAATGCATGTGTATTGCATTGAAAATGAGACATTAAAAAGGAAAATCTGTGGAAAATATTTGATACCATTTTGTTGTTGTTGTTGTTGTTTTAAATGCGAAATGTTTAATTTCTAATGCTGCCACTCTCTTAAATGTAGAAACAGGCAAAAGTTATGTGCGACATTTTGACATATAAAGGAATGGTTCACGGTTTAACCTTCCCCAAGTTGAGTTTAAATTCTCTTAATTTTTTTCGTTTTTTGCTTTTTGCAGTTCTAAAACAAGAAGAATGTTAAATTCCCTGAAGCGAAAGGAAAAACCGCAAAATTTTGTTTGCATGTAATTTTAGAGAATTCGCTTACAAGCAAATGTCAGCAGGCAACAAAAAAAAAAAAAAAAAAACCAACAATTTAGTTTGAAAAAATGTGCCAAAAACTGAAACAGAAAACCGTTTTATCTCTCCCCCTCCCTCCAGCCCTTTCACAATGTTCATTTTGCTTGCGTGTTGATGCATAAGTTACGCATTTCCTTGCCTGCTCTGCACACTCACACACACACACATGCACCCTGACTAAATTCTTAAGTTTGGCATTTTATTTTTCTTGTTCCTGTGTGTTTTGGCGTAAAATGGTTACTTATGGCGCTCAAATATATAAAATTTTCAATTTCCTTTTTAGTTTGTAAGCCAAAAAAAAAATTGGAAAACTAGAAAAAAGGAGTTGGCATATAAAATAAATTAAATTGGTTTCTTATTTTTTCACTACATTTGTTTGTCAATTTCAAAGATAGAAAACTTTGAGGATAAAAATCAAACCGAAATACATATGTATATGTCTATCTACTCTTACAATGATTTCAAATCGGAACCTGTTTTTTATGGCCTTGAAAGTTTGTAAAATTATTTATCATACGCCACCCGGGTGACAAACTGAATTAAATATGTAATATACATACGTAACCTTAGAAATACAATGAAAATATTAATCATACGCTGCAGTTACAAAGAGAATTGACACCGGAGGAAATGAGCTGGATTGTGGGTGTTATTTTGTAAATAGATGAATGGCATTGAAGAGAAAAAAAGAAATGCAAATAAAAACACTTTATTATCAAAATGTAAAATAAGTTGTCAAAACAACTGGTCAAACAAAATACAATAAAATAAAATAAATCGTATTCAGTTGGGGGTTGAAAACTTTAACAATGTTTTGGCATTTAATAAATCATATTAAAAAATATATTTTTTTGCTTGTTCTCGCAATTTCAATGTGCCTACTTTACTTTCCTTGGAACTCAAATAAAACTAGTATATAAGTTATTTAAGGCATTTCGAAAATTTTGCGCATCATCTTCCGGGTCTAATCATATATACATATATGCGACGAATATTTATATGAAAAGACTATTAAAATATCTTTCATACACATACATTAATAGATCGTAAGGATGAAACAAAAAGGCACAAAATACATTGTCCAAAAGCAGTAAAAGATCAGTTCTTTCGAATTTCTAGGAAGCAAAGTAAAAGGAAAGTATAGTGCTCTAGCACTAAACATAACATTTGTAATTGTTTCATAAATGTAATCAAAAATTTTATTTGCTATGTAATTTTATTTCAATAAATATTTTCTCGTGGGCTCGTAATTTAGTTTTTATATTCTAACGTTTTGGCCGAAAAATCGTCCACTTCGTCATGGACACCATTATTCTCTGCGTTCTTGGGAAGAGTATCACTGCATGGCTTGTTCACTTGTAGTCTGCAGCTGTCTTCTTCATAAATGTAAAAAACAGATCAGACATTGGCCGCTATTAGTTGGGTGATTTCTTTTTGCACACCTTTTAAATTAATTTTTGAATAGAGGACTTAAAATAATTAAAAATTATCAGCAATGATGTGTTCAAAAAGTTTTCAAGTTGGGTTCTTCCCTACACATTGAGTAGTGTTAAGACTGCGTTTCTGATTAAATAAATCCGCAGAGATAACTGCTTAAAATTAAAAAAGAGAAAAGTTGCACTTATTGAGTTATTTTTTTGGAAAAAAGAAATGTATTGATGTAGAGACTGTAATATAAAGGAATTGTCTGTTATGGTAAAATTAGCCAAAAACCTTGGGCTAATTTTCAATAATAGCTTCAATTGGACAAATCATGTCAACACTCTGGTAGGTCAAACTTATAGGAAGCTAAGTCTTTGGTCAACACAATATTATACACCTCTCAATATTAGACAGATGATTGCAAAATCTTATCTTCTTCCAGGCTTAATGTACGGTTGTGAACTGTTTGCAAATTGCGATTCCATCAGTAAGAGAAAGCTGAATGTTTTATATAATAACATTGTAAGATATGTGTTTGGCTTACGAAGAAATGACCATGTGTCCAATTTTTCCTCAAAGCTATACGGTGTATCATTTGATGATCTTTTGAATATTCGCGCACTCTTACTTTTACATAAGATTATATATTCGGAAGCTCCACAATATCTTAGCAATAATATTAGGTTTGCCAGGTCACTTAGAGGTAAAAAGATCATAATTCCCCTCCATCGCTTTCTTGTATCTGAAAGGCATTTTTTCATACATGCAGCACGCCTTTGGAATTGTCTTCCTCAAGCTCAACAACTTAATAGCAACGCAAATAGTTTTAAGCAATTTTTGTTTGATTATTTTGCGCCGCAGTAGAATATAATTGTTTAGTATAATAAATTGTAATCTTATTTATTTACTTTTGTCTATTCAAATGTGTGATCTTTTTTGCAACTTGTGAATATTGCTTTCCTGTACTTTAAATATAAGATTGAATCTTGTTGTACAGGATATAAACAAATAAATAAATAAATTATCGTAAAATTATCGTAATCGGAATGTTGCATCAGTCGGTGGCACCCCACATCGAGCTCGCACTGTATTTTTTTTTTACTTACATATGAAATCAAAAGAATATAGTAATTCATTTTAGTCATAAAAACAAAAGCAATAATTGTTTTAAAAGATTCAAAAATACTAAAATTTTACTTTGATGCCTGTCAAAGTCATAAATTGATGAAATAAGCAAATTTTATTTCACCTTGACTCAATTAAATTGAATAAAATCAAAAAAGAAAAAGAGAAAAGAGAAAAAAGATAAATGTAAATAAGGGCTTTGCAGATTCTGTTTGATGTTCATTTTATCTTCTAATTGATTTTTTTTCACACCAATTAGTCGCGCCAATAAGTTAAACAAAAGCATGCATGAACATGCTTCTATGAAGAGCAAAAAGGAGAAATGGCAAAAAATTAAAAAAACAAATACACATGCTGGAAAAGGCTTTGAGCCTCCGGGTAAAATTTCCATAAAATTTATTTTATTTATTTGAGTTCAAGCTCAATTCATTAAATTGCACCACGTAACAAAATCAAGCTGTTATTACGTTGCAAGAAATTTTGGGACTATGTGTGACTAACAAGAGGCAGCTGATTTCAATTCTCAGACGTATGTATTTCTAGTTATCACCTATAGCTCTTGAGTTATCGTGTTATGTTCAAGATAGGAAAGGAATGCCTTTTTGCTTGGGATATTTTTAAAGTTACACTCACTCAGAAAGTTAAGACAAACAAACGCTATTTGTATTGTTTACAGTAACTTAGAAGATTCATCTCAGACCAAAACCGATGTACAATTTTGTGCAATTACTTTTCGCAATTTTGACGTGGATTAACTCAGTAACAGTACCTGCATGGACTTAATTCAATTTTTGGCAATAAAGCTCCCTTAAGGGCCAGTGCTTTTCATGGTAGGATGTTTTCAATTGTGGTTAATGGGGCTTTCATTGGACCCACTCCATCCTTTGGCTTTAACAAGCTCCTTCTCAAGGGGGAGATCAAAGAATGGACAGCATCCATCACAGGAAAACTGTAGAACGACACTAGGGCTCTGGAACACTCGAATACATTTCTTAGCTTTGATGCTAAGAGGGCGGACCTCGCTCTAAAACTAAATAGAAAGAATCTAAGGACACTGTGTGGGACGCTAACAGGCCCCTATATCTGCAAGAAGCAACTACACAGAATGGGACTATCCAGTACGGCAACCTGCAGATTTTGCAGAGAAGAAGAGGGAACAATGGAACACTTAGTTATTGAATGTGTGGCACTGGGCCACAGAAGACACATGCCTATGCATTGGGTTCACAGGACTTGCAAGGGCTTCCGCAGAAGGAGCTAATATTGTTTCTGGATGTATTAAGCTCGTGAGGGAAAAGGTTTGCACACAGTGCAAAGGGCCATCCTGGACCAACCTACTAATAATACAATACAGTTGTGGTTGTAGTTCACTTCAAGACGAAGTTCGCGAAGGTCGTCCAAAATCAATTGTGGTTCCAAAAACCATTGATGCATGAATTATCAATTGCCGTACTAACTGATATTTTAAGATGGTCATGTGACCTATCGTATGATACAGACAACTTAGGCATTTGTGGGACCAGCATACAGCGCTGCCAAAACATTAGACATTCAAAAACTATTTGCGTTGGATCCCGCATCTCTATACCTATAAAAAAAGCTACAAAAATCTTTACTTTTAACAATATTATTTTTAAAATAAATGCCAAAATTGTTTTCTGATTGTTGACCAAAAACAAAAGCTTTCTGAACTCTCATAAATTTATGATTGAAATTTCCATTAAAGCGGTAACTGTTACAACTCATGAAAACAAACGCCATTGCTTTTTATTTGTAAGTTATAAATTTTTCATAAGATAAAATACAAAAAAGTGTAATCTCCCAGGTTCTGCTATTGCTTTTCTTGCTATTATTTTTCAATTTAATATGCACATTTCGTTTTTTTATGAAAACTTCCCATGGCATACAAAGTTCTGGTGAAATATTTATGTGCAAATGTGATTTGCTATGAAAAGCAATAAAATAATAATAAACAAAAAAGAAATGTGTATGTAAATGCAATTTACTTGCAAGTAATTCATACCTTGTCTACTTGCAACAAAGTAAATTTATGTTTGCTTCGGCGTATTAATTATCCTCGCAGAAGAAGAAGAAGAAGAAGGAGTTGTATAGCAGTGCTGTGGGTTTTAATTAAAAATAAATAAATGAAGCAACAATTGTGATCAAATTTCCTTAATTTTTCATGGTACGCATAAAGGCAAAAACAACATGACAAAATCTAAAATTAAAAATGGCAAAATAAAAGTGCATTGAACCGCCAGTGTTGTATTAGAGCATTCTTTCATTTAATCTATAATTTTATTAGCTTAAAATCGGAACTCAACTTAAAATTATTTAAGTTGATTGCCTTAAGGATAAACATTGAATTTTAAAGAATCCATTTAAAACTTATTATTACTTACTGATAGTATTTGATTCATTCCTTCAAATATCGCTAGATTTGGAGGGGCCAAGAAAATGTTTAGGCTACAAACCTGTCCCATGACATTTATATTTAGGTGCTGGCTTTTAAGGCATTTCATTCTTTAATAGAACTATTTGATGCGACTGTAACAAGTTTTAAGTTTCGGGGACAGTTTCCTATATTTTTTTTGCCATTTTCAAACGTAATCAAAGCATTAGGTGACGGAGCTAACTTTACATTGACATTTCAAATGACTAAAACACTTCTATTGCTGTTTACATGTACAAGCACTTGACAGATTTAATGTGAAAAACATGTGTTTGGGGGGTTCGGGGACCTGAGTTAGAAAAATTTGTATTCAAGTAAAGTGTTTTATTGGAGTGACTGCTAAAGAATGCTAAGAAGTATTCCAAGTAGCAGATTTGTATTTTTTATTATCCACAAACACATTTTTAATGAAATAAAAATATTAATTTAATAGAGTTGGTTGATTCTTAAGAACAAACATTTTTCAATATTGTGCCACCGACTTTGTGCCAATAACTTTTGGCGTGAGTCAACCCCAGTTCTACTAGAATTGATATAAAATCAGTTTCAGGGCGTCCAGATTTTAATTTTCTTCTATTGTAGTATCTTTGTATGGAAGTATATGGCGAGAGACCATGTGTTTGAAAAACAAACTTGCAGTGAAAAGGCTATTGGAGGTTGGTCATACATTCCACTCCTCTGCATCTTGGGAGTGATCAATGCGATGGGAGGAATATTTGGTACATTGTATATTTTATAGAGTTGTTACTTGAAACTTTCAAAGTTTGACTTTTAAAAATATTTTTTTTCTTTCATTTCTTAGTAATAAAACTGCACCAAATCCAATTACATACGAAATCTCTAAAAGAATGCTAATGATCACATATTCAAGTTTACACTTATCAGCCAATAATAAATCAAGTAATATTTATAAAAAAAAAAATAAATAAATAAAATTTATACAAATATACAAAAAGGCAATAATGAAATAAAAAATGCATATGTTCCCATAAAACATGCTCGCCATATTGAGTGAAAAATATTCATCAGTGAGTGCATTCACTGCGTTTGAATTTCACATGCAATATTTTATTCATGTCTTTCCTTCCATTCAATAAAGAAATATTATTAACGAATGGTGCTTAATACTAAGTTGGCTAAATAAAAATCAAGCCAAATAACGTGAATAAAACTGAAAGTGGAAAAAAATAGCAATGAAAAGTTATTCTCGTTCAAACGTGCATACGAAATGTTTGTCAAACTCATTTTCACTATGGGATTTTTTGCGTCAATAAAATGAAAAAAAAAAAATAAAATGATAAAAAAGAATGTTAACAAATAATCGCAAAATGCTAGAGAAGAACAATTTTATTATGACATGATAGATTTGTTAAATAAATAAAATGTAAAAAATATAAAAAATAGGCTTATTGCAATACCGAAACGAGGGTAGAACCAGTTTTTTGTGCCAAACCATGTGTGCAAAAATAGCCAAGATGAAGTGTTGTTACATAAATCTATTAATAAAAATGGTTTGCGGATTCTTTAAGTGCAAAAAGTAATAAAACACACTCAGCTCTGTTATTAAAAGCACTTAAAAGTGCAAAGCTTTTGTTAATTATTCAACTCTGTTGAAACTGCTGGCCAGACTGAGTTTACATTCAAATTTACTGCAGTATTTATGCCGGCCACCAACTGTCAGTAGGGAAAAAAAAATTTCGAAAGTTCTAAAACGAAAACCTACGATATTTAAATTGATGCGTTATTTATCCTAAAGCTGGAGGCAAGACGAGAACTTTTGTGGCCAATGAATAGAAAATTTAGCAGTACTTATTGTTTGTTTTACATTAGGTGGTTTTTCAATAACAGGGGCTAAATCGTCGCTTTCGACGATTTTTGTAAAACAAAAACAAAATAAACAACAAACTCACAGCATAAGCGAAGGAATTTCTTCGATCTCGAATGCGACGAGTTGGCCCCAGATGTCGCCTGCGATATTATTAATTAAAAACTGCCGTTTGATCAATTAAGGTAAATGATTTGCTATTAAGGCCAGACTGAATTTACATTCAAATTTAATGCAGTATTTATACCGGCCAACAAGGATCGGTAAGGAAACTTATCTAGAAAATTCTGAGATGAGAACCTTCGATATTTGTGTAGGTGCATTATTTACCACAAAACTTGAGACAAGACGAGAACCTTCGAGGCCAATCGATAGAAAGTTTGTCAGCACTTACTATTTATTTTACACTAGGGGCTTTAGTGTGGAGTTTCTAAAAAAAGTGGGCGAAGTGGACACTGATTTGCATATACTTTATTTGCTAGACCTTGAACCAACCACGTTTTCTTTTTACAATATGTTTGCAATTTTCATTTTATATACATAAGTTCATTTTGATACAATTTTTATTTGAAAATTATCCTGGGTTTACCCTCTCATCTACATGTTTTTGTTTAATGTTTCAGCTTTTTGTTTTTTTTTATTTATTTATAATTCCAAAGGCCCAGCCATTGTGTGTGTGTAAAAATTGTATTTGTACATCAATGAATATTTAAAATACATTCAACCAATAAACGGAAATCCTTTATCGTGATGCTTTTCCTTTTCCATAATTTATAGATGAAGGATTTGCTTTTAAAAATTATTTACCAACAAACTTGTGTAACAATCACGATAAAAAATCATTTCAATTTAAATAAAATAATAATTTGAAAGGACATAATTTTTTTTTTTGCGTAAGCAAACCAGAAGCCTTTTCCTTTTAGGTGTAATTTTTTACTCCCTGTTTAAGAGTTGTATATTAGTAGTTGCGTTCGCAGTTTTTACCATTGAAATTGCCGACCTCGTAAAATCTGTATGTTTGTATATATGTTCTTCCTATTACTCGTCGAATCTGCTGGTTAGATTTTAATGAAATTTCGTACAGTTGGGGCAACTATGTTCAACTTGGAAAATATACTACATTTTGGTTCTAATTTTTCGCAATCGAATTTGAAATCGAATATACCGGTCGTTTACAAACAGATTTTCAGCACAAATGGAGCATACTTTTGTTTTTTAAAGTTGTTTGTCTGTAAAATGAAAGCATACATTTTGATCGGAATGGGAATTTTCCCGATATCGAAAAAAAGTCTCTGATGCGAAAGGTCACGCAGAAAATTGATGTTATTTAAGGGTGACAAGTGAAAAAACTGGTCCACACTAGACGGAGGCGATTCGTAAGAACAAAAATACGTCGATATTGTGCCATTGATTTTTCGATAGCTTTTTGTTTGTGAGAAAATAATTTTCAAGACTTTTAATTTGTTGTATTTGAGACAAAAAAATATGGGAGAGAAAAAAATTATTGCTTGTTGATTATACACTTGACTTCTCTACGGGCACCTTGCGTTTGTCTTTTGCTAATCTCTCGCGTACAGGGCTTCGTAGAATTTTAACTTTTCTCTTATTTCCGAGTTCTTCCATTTTAGTTTAAAACACTTAAAATACAACCGAATTTATGCAATAAAAATAGCAGAATGCATACGAACTACGAATTCAAACAATTTTGCATGATACTTCTTCTTTAGTTATGATAAAAATTTGCTCTTCAATTTGTTATTACTTTGACTTTTTTTTTTTGGTACTGAATTAAATACAACAATTTTGTAACTTTGCAAATCATTGCATTTAATTTGTTCGCTAAAGGTCCAAAAGTTTTTCAATTTGTGTTCAATGTTATGGAAAATTGATATTTCGAAATTATATTATGCTCTAACCAAATGGCTATTGTATTACAAATAACAATGATTGTTGTAATAAATATTTGCGCTGGCAGAATTAGCTTTCGTAAAAATCTATTTTACTGTAGTCATGGTCAATTTAATTTTGCTTTTATGGGCAAAAATTATTTGCTAATGCAAATTTTTTCTTCTCTTTGGAAAGTAAGTGCTTGTGTTGGGTAACATTATTAAATGCAAACGAAAGTAGTATTTATTTCAACATTTGTATTAAAAAATATGTTTTTATATTCATTATGAATCTACCAAACGATCTCTTCGTTGCATTTGGCGAAACTGGCAGTTATATTTTATGTGGAAACTCGCATAAAAGTTATGAGACTTTAAGGGAAATTTAAGACAATTAGAAGACTTACGGTATCGCTGGCGTAAATTACTAAATGTTTCTTTTGCTGAGCCATATTTTGTTAAAGACTCAGACGAAAACAGAAAGATGGAATTTTGTTCGCCGCATTCCGCAGCAATATTTTATAATTGGAAACTTTAAGCTCGAAGATAATTCTTGAACAGCTAGAAATTCGAACTTTTAAGAACTTACTGCAAAATCAGTCCTAGAGAATATTACATTTAGTTATTGGCAAGTTGTTATACCCGGACTAATAATATTAGTAGCTTTAAGTGAAACTTTTATGTTGTGGATTTCAAATCTATAGCCTACTTTAAGGCTTATTTTATATAATCACTGGGCTAACTTCAGCTTAATATATCATTCTTAAATTATGCTAAGTATGCAAAGATGTCTATTTAAAAATATTTAGCAAACATCGAAAGCTCTCGAACAATTTAAGCGACCTCTAGAGCTCACAAGCAGCACCAAAAGAGAACATCGGAAATTCTCGCCTTAGAAATTTCTTGAATTTACTAGCAGTCGCTTGGTGAACTTATTATACTGCAATAGATGTGAGCTTGCTAACAACCGTATTTAAAAAGAATAGAATTGGAAGAATAGAATTTAATAACTGTTTTCTACCTTTTTCAGCCTTCTATATGCCGCCAATATTTCGTGTATGCTACGCAACTCGCCAGTAGACTAGAAAAAAAAATGTGAGAACCAAAAATGTGATTCTCGCAGGAGTAATAGAATATATAGTAAAGCTGTAAACATTCCTGTAAGTTCTTTTGAGTCTACTGACGAGTGGAGTAGCATGCATGAAATGCGACAAATAGATGGCTGTTAAAGACAGAAAACTATTAATAAGGCTTATTTTAAGACTTAGCATAACACAATTCATTTGACTCGCACAGCAAATAAATAATTAAATTTTCTTTTTAAAAAATTTTTGTTCATATAATTTCACACTGGCTTAAGCTCAATCGCTGAGTCATTACTTTTTCCCCAAATATTCATGAGATGAAGAAAAGTAAATATTTTTAGCTAGTTGACCAAGCGGCTGTTTCGAAGTCGTCTTCAGCACCATTACGAGTATGATCTCTGAAGGTGCTAAATTTCACCATAGCCCAAGCGGCTAAGCCAAAATGTTTCACACAAATTTAATGTAGTTCAACATGTTTTTGAAACTTCAATAACGATCTACTTCGGTTAAAAAAAAACGGGTTTTCTTTTTCTTGAAAATATATGTTTTACAGTCTCTAAGCCATGTTGTGTTAAATGGGAAACTGATAACATCGTTCGTTACAGTATGTTCAAGCAATCAGTTTTTATTTATCTTTTTGTGGAATTTTAATTTATAGTATACTTTAAGGCTGTTTTATGCAATAGAAATAATTATGGCTGTTTTAATTACTGTGTTTACTGGCATTGGTGTTTTTGCGTTTATTTGCTATTTTTTGATCTTAATTTCATTTACACTAGCATTTATATATTTTATAAAATTAAAATGCATTTGTTTTTGTAGCCAAGGTATTTATCATAAATAAACCTGCATTTTATTCATTGTAACTATTAATTTTTATTTTGCATTACGATAAGATTAAACCAGTTATTTGATTAAGTTTAATTATAACGCTCTATAAATTGTATAATTTTTAGCAAAAAAATCAGAAATTTTAATTAAATGTTGTATTGCTGATTGCAAACGTAATTCATTTAATGCAATGCTTTAAAGATATCTTAATAAATGGCTGCGGCTAACAAGATTCTAGCAAAACTCCGCACATCACGCAGCATGCACAATAAAGCTTACATACCATATATAAAGATTTAAGCAAGAAGTACTCAACCAAAAAGTTTAGAGCTGTTTTCCGTCTCTATATGCCGTCGAAATTTCACTGTTTGGCAACCAACTAGTCAGTAGACTTGATACCACTTATGGGAATATGTTTAAACAGTCCTCTTCATGTTATTTATATTATTATTTATATTATTATTAATTAATGAGAATCACAAAAATGTAATATTTCATTGTTGTCAATGAATTGCTGGCGTTAGAGTAGCTGGTGTTTTTTAAATTGATTGTGATTTTAATAACATGTACTAAACTATTATTGGAAAGTTGTAAAGTTATGATCAAAGTAGGTGATGATGAGAGGCGTGGCGGCTTCGAAACAGTTGATTGGCAGGCAAATTTATAATTTTGCCTTTTATCATAATATTGGCATTTTCTTAAGCTAAAGATCCTTTATTACATATCACATGTATTCCTTTGCATACATATTTATGCCGATATCTTACTCTCCTTGAAATAACTTCTACAGATAAATACTCCAAACGGGAGCGCAATATTGGCGCAAATGCACAAAGAATTATAAAAAATATATAGCAAAGGACTTTTAGATGAAGAAAATAATGTTGTGAATTAAAAATAGAGTCAACTCAAACAAAATATATAGTATCGTTTACCTAATCTTTATCAAACTCACCAGGAGTCTTAGAGGACCCTTCAGGCCACCATTTGTATATGGTGTGTAGTCCGCTGAAGAGACCATTTTTCCGTCAACGTTTCTAATCTTGTCCAGAAATTTAATATTTTCAAAAATAGAGTTTTTATCAAATCCATTTTATTCGATTCCAAGGATTATTTCACATATCGTAAGGGCGAGGAGTCTTAGAGACTTTAGACCAAGATTTGTATATGGTGTGTAGTCCGTTGAAGACCCCAACTAGCCAAAAACTTCCCTAATCATCTCCAGAATTTAAAAAAAATTAAAATTTTCTTTGTTGTTTTTGAAAACGGAAATATTTAGGGAAGATTAAAACGATCTGCTTAAGCTTGCAAGTTGTTATTTGCGATATGATCTTGATAAAATCGTTTTGTTTTAAAGTTATTTACAACTTTTATGAACTAATTCTATACCTTTGTGCTTTCAGTGTTTGGGACTTTGGATTTACTTTCAAGCAGGTATGTGGACTCAATTTAAAAATTGGTTTTGTTTTTTTTAAATGAAATTAAAAACTTTGAAAACTTTATGAAAATATTGGACTTTCTTGGATAAAATTTACATAAGAGAGTCAAATAGTTAAAGCGATTTTTGTATACTAATGATGTTCTAAGTAAAACGAACTAAAGCCGTGAGTTAAAGGACTAAAGGTTTCCTCAGTAGTATCTGATATACATTTTTCTTTTAGCACCTTTGATCTCAATCTTTAATTATGCATTTATGATAAAATAAGTCAGAACCAAATATAGAATAAGTCAGAACCAAACATAAAATCAAGGCTCTTTAATTTTATGAGGTTGGGTTGATTGGAGGGATAGTTTTGCCCATATCTTACGACACCTAAGCTGGTTATGCACTCCGTGGACTTAGCCATAAACAATTTGACTCATAGATCTATAGGAACTCCATATCATTCACAAAGCTGGCTAATTTCCTCCAGCATATGGCCTGTAATTGGGTTATATCTGGTAAGATGTCTCTCCCAAGATCGTATTTTAAGGAAGCCTAATGCATTAGCATAAATAGTGCTCTAATGTCTCAGTCTCCTCCCCATGTGCTCCATAGTCATCTCTTTCCGCTAGTTCTTTGTGGCTAAGATGTGCCTGTAGTTGAGAGTGACCTGCCATAACTCCTAATATTCTACTTAAAACGGGTTTGCTAAGTCTTAGCAATACCCCCGTTTTTTAGTTTTCTAGTGCCTAAAAGCAGGCTTCAAAAACATGCCATAGTATTTGGCACTGAACCCAATTCATGTGGAAATAATTCCACTTGCCTTATTAAGGCAAAATACATTTTTTCTTCTATTTTGGAGTTTCTGCGAAGTTAAATTGCAGTTTTTGGGCATTTTTAATGTAATTTAGATTTTATTCATAACAAAATATATTTTTTCGTATGGATTTGTATATTTTTAGCACTTGTAATGGAGAGTAATAAGCTCTTCAATAATCTGCATTTTTCTAAATTAAATCGTGGTTTTTTAAATGTATTTTCATAATATCACTTTCAATTTTGTGACAAGCAATTTGTGCTCTCTCTGTAGCATTTAGCTTTTTGTTTTAAATTCATTTTGTCTATTACTTTCAGCATAACTTTTTGCATCTTAAAACAAAACAAAAAAAAAAAATTAATTAAAAAATTGATACGAACTAATCTGCCTGAAATGTTTTACATATAATCTATCCAATAATGCCAGTTTGTTATTAATTTAAATATTATTACATTCTTTTTCTATTTCAAGCCGTTTACAATGCAAAACATTTTGTTGTATTTTGTAGCATGCTTTTAGGCATTAAACTTTTTTAAGCTCTTTCGATTTGATTAGTATTAAAATAAATATTTTCATGTTAAATGCTTTCATGGACTGGTTGATTCAATTTAAATGTAAATTTTCAACTTTAGTTTTATACATATTTTTTTTGTATTTTGCAGTCGGTTCAAGTTGATCAAAAAGATTTGCATTTTAAATTTCAGTGAATAAGCAAAAAAACCTGCTGCGAGTTTTAAATTTGTATACTCTGGTTGTTTGGTTAAAATAGTTTAATTGTATTTTATTTAGTTTTATTTATTCAGTTTTTATATGTGTGAAAAACTTTTACTTTAAAATGCTTTTAAATAATTCTAAAACAACCAAGTAAAAAACAAGCGTTTAAAGAAATGAATATTTACATTTTATTTACGTCTGCTAAAACCCTGCTGTGTTCGGTGAAAAAATTTTTACTTTTTTCTGCCTGCTAAAAGCATGGCCCTTGTTTTTCTTTTTGGCTTTTGAATTAAGTAAAAACGTCAATAAGTGCTTTATATGTATTAATAATGAATGCAATTGAAGTTGGCAGTTAACAAGTTTCATGGTGTGTTTAAAAGGAAACATTTTTAATTTTTTAACACAGTTGTATTGTTGCGGTAAAGAGCTGCTGTAGTGCAACGATTTTAGGTTACTTAATAGCAAGAGTTGCTGTCTTAAGCATAGACGATCAAACACTTTTGTTCCCCCCTTTTTGCTTGTGGACTTACCTGAAAGCCATCATAAGTCCAAGAGCCGAACTTCATTTCACATCTCTGATCATCGAACGGAAACCAAGTGATGTCTATTTTACATGTTGACTTGAAGATGCCAGGCGGCACATACAGACAAGAGCCATTATTACGCACCACAACGTTTGTGGCATAAGTACCATCAAATCCCTCATCGGCACTGAAATTATAAAGAAAAATAGCAACAACTTTAACTTAAAGAAAATATTCTTGCCATGAAAGCATATAAAAAGTGAAATTTGTAGAGCATCATGTAGAAAGCAGGCAAGAAAGCCAAATACACAGACTCAACAAGACTTTCCACATGAAATTCACAACCAAAGTCCTCAAAATATTATTAAACCACTGCTTAGATATTTTTTAATATTACATAATTTTAGTTTTCTCTAGGCATGATCACGAGATCAAAAAGACTTGATTTTGATCACGAGACTAAAATCAAGTCTTATAAAATTAGTGAAGAATGGCTAAATTTGGACAAAAATGTTTGACGTTTTTCTAAAAAAAAACTTTTAACTAAAATAAAACGTTTAAAACGATGAAATGATTTCTTAAGTGTTGCGATGTCCTGTTTAAAAGAATTATTATATATGTACATATTTACCGCGTGTGAGCACAGATTTGTGCTATTGTATAATTATTTATATTCAATAACGGGGAAAATACTGATTTGTATAATTTGTCTGGTACTTTAATTTTAAGCAAGAAACTGAAATAATAAACAACTTGCAAAGTTAAAGTAAATTGTGTCGGTCATGGGTTTTTTTTGAAGGCGTACCACTTCCAGGGAGGTCAAACATTTTTGCATTTAAGGTATAATATTACTAGCATCAAATCGGCGTTCAATTTTTTTATTGGCTTATTTGGAAAGTATTCCATGTTTATTACTTGACAAATTGTGCATAGATGTTTGCCAAATTAGATTTTAATGAACATGATATACATATTTTTCAAAATAAGTCCGCCAAGGCAACAACTCGTAATAGGTCCTATCGTGGCTATTGTGTTGTCTGTTTGTTCTGTATAGTCAGTCAACATATTGAAGAGGTTGCGTTCAATGTCGTTTATTGGATAGTGTCGAAGGTATATACACTGGACACTGAACAAACAAATTAGCAACAGTTAATCCTTATTTTTCAGCTTTGCAAAAATAAATTTTTTTGTTTTATGTTATAACTTTTTTTGTTTAATCAAACGTCCACAAACATTCACCATTTTCGTTTTTCCCCCCACCAATCCCTCTTTCCTATTTTCCTAATTTCAGTACAATGTCGTGCATATGGGAAAGTAATCCCCAGAGTGCTGGTCGCAGTCTCTTAAGAAAAAAAAAAAAAACGTTGATGAGAGCAGAAAGATAAATTTCATAAAACTTTTTTTTATGAATTTTGGAATCAAAAAAAAAAAAAAAAAACAAAATCTAAAAGCACTAAAAAAGAGCATGTCTTAGCTTTCTTCAATGAAATCCCACAAAATGATTTAAATTCATGCAGAATGTAAAAACAAACTTGTTCACCTGTCCAGTAGTAGATAATACATATATATTTTCCATATAACATACTAAAATACCTGAGCACAAAACTTACGCCTCGGGTGACATTTAGCAAACGAGCGGCAACAGTAATTGCTGCCCCCTATAACATACTCGATATATGCTGAATCAATAATTTTATTGGTACAGTTAGGTTAATATATATTTTAATATAGCATAGAAAAAATTCGGTTACACATTATAAAATTGTTTACTTCCTAAACTAATTACCAAAAAAATATTCTCGTTTTAACTGTTTGCTACAAGATGTTTTTTTTAAAAGAAAATTTATAATTTTGTAACTGAAATGAATCTCTATTAGCAAGCTTTTTGAATTGCTGTAGGCCTGCTGAAAATTATTATATATTTTTATATTTTATAGATTATATTTCTTACTTTTTAGTTAAAAACTATTTTATTTCCTTTTAGAGTATGTAAATAATAAAAAAAAACATTCCACTAACAGATGTCACTTGCCGTCATTGACATTTTGATTTAAAACAACGTTACAGTAACGTTTAACAAAAACTTAAATAAAAAAAAAGTAAGCAGAAATTTTACGCTTTGTTGTTGCCTCCACTTCAACTCACTTTTCTGTTCTTGTGCCCTTTTTTTCACTGCAAATGAAACAAAGTCAACGAAGCATCTAAACCACCAGACATTCTTCTCATTCATTCAAACATTCGTTGCTGCTGCGTTCTTTTGCCAGTGCAGTAAGTGAAAAACTAAGTAAATGTCAAGTTAAATATGTTTACCGCAAAAAAAAAAATAATAATGTATAAAATAAAATAAATGAAAAACACAACTAAATTTAACAAGAAAAAATATTTAACAAGCATGTTGCAGAAATATGCACTTTTATATCCTTTTGCCGTATTTTCCGTTGTGTCTTTTTTTATTATTTTTTTTTATTTGTACTTCAACATTTGTCATTCTTTTTCACAGAATTTCAAAAAAAAAAAAGATAAATAAATGAGTAAAAACAGCATAGAAAAATGAGGAACCTTGACTTTATTACACAGTGGCAGAGTGAAATTGTGAAAAAAATACAAATAAAGAGACATATTTTTTTTTTCAAACTCGTATTCAAAAAAGAACTCATAATTGTGAAATGTGATTTGTTCCTTTAAAGAACGGAATTGTTATAAGGCAAAATTAAATGCACTCTCACACACCCACAGAGTAGCAATTATATAGTGCGGGAGTTTGTTAAAGGGTCACTAAGATGAAAGGAATTATTGGTGGGAGTTTCAGGTTTGGCGATTTTGCGCTAGAAAACGAAAGCAAAGTGATTTTGCTAAAGAACTAAAGTAAATTAATGAGTGACATTACTTCTTGCCTGATAAAAAAAATTTTAATGCGCTTGAAGAACTTTTTGTGTTTGCCCAAGGCGAAGTCATTACCGGGTGAACTCTGGACAGCGCAGGGGATTATTTTTTGCTTTCAAACAGGTTTTAGTTGTCAATGTATAAAAGTTGGCACTAACTCTTCCAGAGAAATTGCATGTTGGCTTAATAGTGTGCGAAGTGCGAGAAGCTAATGAAGTAATTAATAGGCGAATCGGCGAATTCTGTTGCACCCACCCCTGGTAATAAATTCGACTTGGCTTAACAATGGTGTCAATTAAGTTGTTATGTTATTATAATAAATCTGCAGAAAATTGCTTAATAAAAATCGCATTGCCGTCATGATCTTTTAATTATTATCTTTGATGTACACATTTTGCCAGCAAACATACACATGCATGTGGCTTGCTTGCATTACAAAGAAATATTAAAACAATGTTTGCATTAGCAGTGAATATGCTGCTGTAACCCAATTGGGATTTTGTTGCAAGAACTCATTTTCATTACCAAAATGTCTCGAAATCAAAAAGAGTGAAGGCAGTGAGGAAGCGCTATCAACTAAAGGCTTGTGTATTCTACATGAGAGAAGGTCACCATTAATGAAATAAATTTCTCATGTTTGTTTTAGTTCCGCATTTTGTTAGTAATGTCGTTTATTAGTCGCATGAAAAAGGAAAAAAAATTAAAATTTAGAAAAAAATAAGGAAAAATAGTACTTTCTTAATCAATTATTAAAAAGAGAATAATTTCGAAACTTACATCGGTATTCATAAAAAATAAAATGTTGGGGAAATGATGGTCATGGTAGGTTCCCCAGCCAATAAGTCTTCAACTTCAAGCCAAAATATCTTTCACAATTCTGAGTAACCAAAATTCGTTTAAAGCCCAATTAAATAATTAAAAAGTTTTGAGAAATTTTATTCGCTTGTCCGCCTTGAGTTTTTATCTCACCTGAACATTTTTCAATTTTCAGTTGTCACAGCTTGTGATTTAGTGTGTGCAATATACATATATACTCTTGCCACTTGATCACCTTGATTTGCGTTTTAATTTCTCTGTTGCAAAAAAACCTGCTCCCTTCCATGCCACCATTTTTCCCTACAAGGTTATATTAGAGCTCTTAGTTAAAATGTCATTCCCTTTTTTGTGTACATTTTTCTATATAACATTCTCTTTTGTTATATTATTTTGTACTCGTTCTTTAAACAACAATAATAAGAGGAGAAAAAAAAACGCTAAAAAACAGAACAGTTTAAGTAGCTTTAGGCAATGACATTTCATTTCACTTTTTCATCATCGTCATCGTCATCATCAGCGTCATGAACAAAACATTTAAAGCAAAAGTTTCCATACAAACCTGCACTGACAAAAGAATAAAAGTTGTATGAAACAATTAAAGGAGAAAAAAAAAGTATTCCAGATTTCCTTTAATTTATACACTATTGTAGTTTCATTCTGCAACAGAAGAACAGTTTTCTAAAACAATCGATATTAAAAACTAGAAAAAAAGAGAAACAAAATGCTTCAAAAAGCATAAATATTTTATTTAATATAGTTTTTATTAAAATAAAATGCTAAAATGATGACAGCAGTTCGTTTATTTGCTATCAGTTTGGGGCCCATTGTGCAGCCCTGGTTCCCTATAAGCCTAGTGTCAATTCTGGTTCTGTGAAGCGATGAAATGAAAAGTTTTTCTCATGTTTTCATAGCAGTTCTTGTTTGCGTTTTGTGAAAAACGCTTATTTAAAGAAAATATTCCATATTTATTAAACATTTATTTATTAAATTAGCTGCAGCTAATTAATTGAAAGATGTATGTTTACTTAGATTTAAATCTAAATCTAAGTAAACATACATCTTTCAATTAATTAGCTGCAGCTGCTCCAAGAACTAGGAATACTTTTTGTTTCATTCCATCCGCAAGTTGAAGCATGCTCTTGAACATTCCATAAATTTTAATTTAGAAGAATCCTTCTTGCCACAATAAAACTTTTCATAATTTTTTTTCCTCTTTTTTTAGCGTTTTATTATTTTATTGATTTCTAAAATTAACTTTTATCTTTATGTACTATTATGTTTTCTTTGTTTCTGACAGATAGTGCAGATAAACTTCCGATATAATTTAGAGAAGACAGGAATTTTTTGTGCTTCCTTTGTAGATAGCTTCAATGTGAAGCTACTTCATTCGCTCTCAAAATTGTGTATAGCGAAGCACGTTGCTTCGCTCCTGATCAGGGTGTTAAGCATAAATATAGAGCGAAGCGCATATCGTAGAAACATGCTATAATACGTCTTATCGTCGTTATTGTGTCATCTTTTTGTTCTGTACGGTCTATGTTTCATTAAATATTGCTAACTGGATAGTTTCGAAAGTATATACACTGGACCCTAAACAGACAAGTTAGCAACAGTTAATTCTGACTTACTGAGCTTTGCAAAAATAAATATTCTGGTTTTAAGTTATAATTTTTTTTTTTTTTGCTTAATAAAACGCCCACAAAAATTCCCCATTTTCATATTTTCACCCACCACTTCCTCTTTCCTGTTTCCCTAGTTCCAGTACAATGCAATGCATATATTGGGTTCATACCCTGGGTACTGGTCCTAGGCTAAAAAAAAAGCTCTCTCTTTCTGCCAGATGAAGATGCTTGACAGCCCAATCTGCGCTACATGTTGCCGCTGTTTCATGAAATATTTCTCTCACTAATTGGAAACACATGACGCTGCTGTTCTTTTAGCGCATTCAAATGATTTAAGACCACAAACTAAAATTGTACTTAATTTTATCAGAAATTGAAATGATATTTAACTGAATATAAATTTAAGTACGATGTCAAAAATTAATTAATGAAAAACATTTTCAGAGTTTGATGAAAGAAACCCTGTAAAATTTTCATCATTGACATTTGCATTATTATTTGTTTAATAGATGATGAACTTGAGTGTTAATATGTGTATGGCTTAGTGTGCACTAGTACGTGTTTGCATATGTATGTATGTCGCAAGCATGCATTTGCATGCTCTCATGCATGTAATGTTTAACTTGGTTCTTTTACTTGATTTTAACACACACTCACATACATACAGATATGTATACGAAAATTGACATCTGTTTAAATAGTTTCTCGAGGATTTTTAGACGTTGATTTTTCTCACTCGCTTAGTTTTAATCTTTGCGGTTGCATTTCTTCTCTAAATAAAATCCTATTTTATATTTTTGATGAAAATGTGAATAAATACTGATATAAAGAAATATTGACATAGTAGTGTTATTTTTTGTCTTAAATTAACATTTCTTGTTAAAGCTATTTACTTACGAGTAAAAGCATACGAGCATAGGTTTGCTTTGAAGATAACTCTTATAAATATGTACAAATTTACACACAAAAATAGTAACGCAGCGGGAAAATGTAGTCATGTCGTGTGGTATTTGATAGTGGCCTTGGTAATAGTACATAAAGTACAATTATGAAACAGTTTTGGTAATTTAGAAAATTTTGTAGCAAAAATTCAAATTCTTTAACCTTATGTTCTTCCCATAGCTGGCTATTTATATCAGGATCGAGGTCAGCATTTCACAATTAAATAAAATATTTTTTTTGTTTTATATGGCAATAAAATAATTTATTTTGCAATTTTTGAGCTTCACCGTTGCTCCTCTGGAGGCATTTTTTTGCATAAATTACAAAAATTGGCCAACCAATTAAAAATTAGTGACATGGCCAACCATTTGAAAAAAGAAATTAATAAAATATGAAAGCAAAACATTTTTTGCAATGGCGGTTTTCCGCCATTTTATTAAACATTCATCTTCACAATTCATATTTGGCATGTTTATTTTTCTTTTCGATTTATATTAATTTAGGTCCAAAAATGAACCTTTTTAAAAAATATTTACTGTCTTTCTCAGCTGTCTATATAAAACTCAACTACTTATGCCATATTAGTTGAGTTTCAAACAAAATTTTAAGAATTTTTCAAGTCTACTGATGAGCTGATTAGCACCAACGAAATGTCGTCGGCATACAGACAGCTGAGAAAGACAGCAAATATTTTTTACAAAGGTTAATTTTTGGACCTAAATTAATACATTTAAATTTGCTCTTAAGGCATATAAATAATTAAGTTCATTTTTCTTTTCGATTGACATGTTTTTTATTTCTTTGGTTGTGCTACAATTTTTAGCGCGTTTCCGAAAGTGAGATAACCAGAGTTTACGCTGATTAGCTATTCGCCATTCATCTCTGTATACTTTGTGCCTAAGGTAATACATTTGAATCGGTTCTTATGGCAAATAAATAATTAAATACATTTTATAAAAACCGCTACAAGATTTCATTCTTGAATACCGAATTGGGTTAAACTAAAATCAAAGTTCGATGAAGCAAAATCACCACCAACAAAATACTAATTCAACCTTGTTATTTATGGTTTTTTGCTGTGTGTACATGTAAGAATTTGATAAGTAACTGCTACCCATATTTTTAAGATTAACTTTGATTCCAGATCCATTTCGTGATTTCAAAAGTAGAGGACTGGAATTCGACATCTGTCAAATTAAGTTGCTAGGCCAATTATTTTCTTCTCAGTTGAAAGTCTGACATTGGCGAAAATGAATCGCTTAAATATCACACAACCCATAAAAATTATCAAAACGTACTATAAAAATGATGATTCTGCCACAGCCATATATCGTGCCTTAAGAGGAGATTATGGTTTATATAATCGTCCAAATATGCAAGCAAGTGGCAAAATTGTCAAGGAATTTGAAGAGACTGAAGCCTGTGCATCATCGTTTCGTTCGTGCCGCTGAAAATATCGCTGCTGTGAGTGAAAGGGTTGCCGTAGACCCGAATGTGTCGATTCCTCGCCGTTCTCAGGAATTAGGACTGTCTTGCGGCACATTATAGCGTAGTTTAGATCTCTACCTAGTCCAGCTCACACAACAACTGAAGCCAGCTGATCATTCACAACGTCGTAGATACGTGGAATGGGTGCTTGCACAACAGGCGGTGGACGGCGATTTTTCGAACAAAATTTTCTTCGGCAATGAAGAACATTTCTCACACAAAATTGTCGTATTTAGGGCTCTCAGAATCCCCAATTAATTGAAGAGAGGCCATTACATCCAGAAAAAGACACTGTTTGGTGCGGTCTTTGGTCTGAAGGTGTGATTGGACCGACTTTACTTCTTCGAAAACGACGATGGAACGATGGTCATATGATAACCTTTTTTTTGCCTGCTATTGATGAATACGACTTGGAAAATATGTGGTTTCAATAAGACCGTGCCACATGCCACACAACTCGAGCGAATATGGCTGTATTGCAAGAGACATTTCCTGGCCGTTTAATATCTCTTCATGGCGATATCAACTGGCCACCAACATCATGCGAATTGACACCATTAGACTTTTTTTGTGGAGCTACGCAAAAGGCCGTGTTTATGCAGACAAACCTTTAACTCTTGAGCACTTAAAAACCAATATTCCTCAAGTTATGGCTGAGATACCGCTCAAATAGTGGTCGAAAATTACCTTAAAAGAATCATGGCTTCCAATACTTCGCGTAGTGGTCATTTGTGTGATGCAGTGTTTCACACATAATGTCAACATTCAAACTTTCTAATAAAAAAGAAATATCATGAAAAAAATATTTTATATATGTATGTGAGCAAAACGCAATTTAAAGTTTTATATTTTTTTACAAAAATTTTATTTGTTAATCAACAATCGAATGAATGAAAAATTAAAACTCAATTCCATTTTTGACAAATTATATCAAATGAAAATGTGATTAAAAATTAATTAGTTTGCTAAGTAAAAATATTATTTTTTACAACAATTAGGTTTCCTACATGTGTTTTATTTACGTTTACCCCTTATATACTTCCTTTAAAATATTTAATTCTTTCATCCCTAAAGAAAAAGCTGTTCAGTCGTCACTTTTGTGTAAAATTCATTTATTATTTTGCACTTTTCTATAAATTAAACTCTCTCAACTAAATGCTGAGTATGACTCAACGATTTTTGGTTGTTTTCATTTTTTTTGATTACATTTTATTGCGTCTTTTATGTGCAAGTATAAATTAAAGTGTTAAATCAACAACAATAACAATGGAAATAAATAATATTTCATATTTCATGGTTGTCATTTTTAGATGTTTTATTATTGCTTTTATTTTGTTTTAAACCGAAAGTGACATCAAACCGCATGATGCATCAACGTTGTTGTCAGAACCATTATTTCTAATAACATCATTGTTAAATGAATTGCCCGGCAGTTTGTTTGAAAGAACAACAACAATAAGAATTATATTTGAGAAGATACAACATAATATTTTATTATTTATAACATAAGAAGGAAGAATTACAACGAATTGCAGACTAAAATTCTTGTTTCTTAACGATACAAATAGTGAAATGTGAAATATCGCTCCATTGAAGGGTCGATTCAGTTGATAGTTTTTGTTGCATTAGAAGCCATAAAAAAGCTTAAGGAAGATAAATTTAATGCAGCCCTCTTTCACGGCTTGGCGATATGTAAAGGTAAGGCTGCCTCAGCCATATAAACCATTCTTTAATAATACAACTTACATTTAACATAAAAGCAAGCTATAAGTTAACAGGGAGATGAAGCCTGTCACTTAAAGGAAGGCTTAGCTTTTGCCTTTCCCACATTATCAGCCCAATCATGAATGATAATTCCGTGAGAGTTTTTTCTCTTTTCCCATTCCTCTTATTATGTTGATAAATTCCTTAGGAAATTTTTTTAACCTTCCCTGTTTTAGCCACGCCGAAGGGGAAAAATAGTCGGCGGAGGCAAAAATAGGTATTTTAAAAACATATGTGTTTTGTTTTTTCCTATAAAAATTTTTGATATTACCAACTTTTATTTTTTTTCTCAGGAAATTTATGATTAAAGGAATTTTTTCTCCAGAAACGCATTTTCCTTAGGAATAAAATTCCTTGAGAATATTCATGATTGGGCTGTATGCATTGTCTCTGTTGTATCAGGTTAAAATGGTTGAATGAAAACATTAATTTTTTTTTCGAATTTTTGAAATTCGCACCGGATATGAAAATGTCTGACTTGAACAACAACAAGTGTGTGTGTGAGTGTGAAAAACAACAAAAAGTTGAATACTACACGGTGTCCCCATACAAGAAACTGTAAAAATTAACTGGAGCTTTCGAAATGTCTCGATATTTTCACAGAAGAGTTGTTTTGCTGTTACAACAACAAGCCCAAAGCTGAGAGCTAAGGAGTGTTCCAACAAAAGAAAATTGGTTGTAACTTTCGAAACGTGGCAGATGAAAACTTTTCACAGAATGTGCACACTTATAAGTATCACATTATGAAATAATAAGAACAAAATTAAGTTGAGACCTAAAGGTCCTTCCCAAATAAGAAACCGTATTTCATAATGTTTTAAAAAGATTTTCAACTGATTTCCATAAATTTGTTAATACAAAAAGTATTTCTTCTGGTTGAGCCACTTAAACGGTAGAACGTAATCCTTACTAAGCCAGCCTCATACTTGGCTCAATTTATTGTACGTATGTGTATTATTTTGTAAGAGTGGATATGCAATAACTTTTTACCACTTAATTTCTCGTTCAATAATCAGCTGCAGATAAACGTCTTTAATTTTTTTTTTTAAATTAATAGTCCCTGGTTGCGTATAAATAATTAGCAGCTTTTGAGATGTACACCTAAATCAATGGTTGCCATAACAGTAAACAAATATACGAGGTTTGTTCAAAAGAAGAGGTAAATTTCGAATTTTTGCTAACTGTGCACATTTGACTATCAAATTATTTTTTTTATTATGTTATTACAAATGTGTTAGTGTTATCTTGGCTGGTTAGTGTATTCTACTGCAAAAATCGTAACTACTCCTTACAGGCGTGTAAAGAGTACTCCACAAAAGACCAGCACTAGTCCAAAAGGAATAAAAATATATGTTAAAAACATGGCATTACAATGTCATAGGAGATGTAGATGTAGTCCAAAAAAACATTACGTCAGAGTAATCCAAAAACTGGTCCAAGTCACTACTCGATGGATTACCATAGAAAACTAATTTGGAATTCATTCATTTATTAAAAAAACAGTGATTAACAAAAAGAAGTAATATCACACAAATTAAATGCATATGAATATTTTATTATAAATACAGAAAAAAAGAAACAAATAATTGCAAACATAACAATTGTATTCATAGGGTCTTATTCATAATAAATATTTTAGGTTTACTAAACTCTTATTTGACAAATTTTCCATACAAATATGTCAAATAAGAGCCTTATAAGATTGAAATAATTTTTATCAATCGGGGGCTTGAATATATCAGCATACTTCAAATCTGCATAAGAAGTAATAAGTTAATTTTGGGTGGGGATTTTACCCTGATTTCGAAGTTATAATCTATTTTTGGTACAGGTTCTAATAAAGCAATTAATTTCTTTGAACTCACTTCCGTTATGTAGATTACTTTTTAATTAATTTTTAATTATTTTTTATGTATTCTTCTTCAATGTACTGTACTTTTTTTTGTTTCCTCATGTGTTGCGAGTATTAACAAATAATTTTTTTTATTATCATGGTCCATATTTGCATTACATCGGACCATGTTGTAACTACTACTTTTTTACTTAAAACGGATCATGTATTCCAATAATTTCTGCAGGGAATCCTCGCATTTGAAAACAATATTTATTAATTGTTTGTTTTTCTAAACTCCGTTATGCACTCGAATAGTATAAACAAACGATTTTAATTGCCGTTGTTATTTTAAGTATTTTAATTCTGCATTGTTGCTTAATTATCAGCTTTGTTTTAAACGTAATTGCAATAATAACTTTCCCACAACAATGGCAGCATTGCGATTGAGACAAAAACAAACTTTAATCGTGTAATATCCACGCATAGAAATCTAAAAAAAGTACATATTTAAATAATTAACCATCTGAATGTAAATTTGTTTTTGTGGTTTTTAGAAAATTGCAATTGTTTATGTGGCCATTGAAGAGTTTTATAAATATTAATTAGTTTAATAGCATGCTGTCAGTGCCATTTATATGGATATTAAAGAATAAACAATTTGTATTAAAATATTTATATGCAAGATATTGTTAAAAAACGTGTGTGTGTGTGTGTGTGTGTGTGTGTGTGGAAATAATTCAATTTAATGGCTTTGCAAATGTGATAGCAATCAAATAAAAAATGGAGGAAGCTTCGAAAAAGTACTGCAGCATATTTAGGGGTGGGTAATAAATATTAGCCTAATTTATAACAATTTAAAGGAACTGCACTCAGAATATTTTTGCAGTAACTGAACGCAGCTGCAAGTGCATACGAGTGAATATTTGGAAAAACAATAAAGTGATTTGCGATGATTAATACTTGTTTTCGTTCGCTAACTCCGAAATATAAAATGCAACCCTCGTACACCCTGGCAACTGAAATTTCTGTTCAACATTTAAAGGAAATGGAAATATCTTGTTAAAAATATCGAACGATTTTCAAAGGGAAACATTTAGTGCCCCCTTTACGATTTCGAACCTGGGCACGAACCACGGCATTCGTGATCGAATGAATTCCGTTCTATATGCTGTGTTTTTGTTGCTTAATTTGCTTTTGCTTGATTTTTCCTCCGTAGCTTGTATGATTGTTAGTGGTGGGTTTCGGCCGCTGTTGGAGAGCGCGCATAAGTGCACATACAACGAAAACAAATTACAAAATTTTATTTTTGCCTTGAACACGTTTGAAATCATGTAACTGGCAGTGTTTTCTAAAAATTTTTTTGATTAAACTTTTTTTTCGCATTTTAGTGCAAATATAACATGTAAAGTTATTTTTCTAACAGTTGTATATAAATTTTTTAACGAGTTTTGAATTGCAGTGTCTCTTTAATAAAAAATTTTAAGAGAAATTTCCACAGCATTCGTACTATTTTTCTCCCGAATATTTTATTCATAATACGTTGAGTAAGAGAAAAGAAAACCGAAATTCTCACAGCATTCTTCTTATTTATGATTTTGTTGCATTTGTTTAATCAGCAAATACTTTTACAAACATTTTGCTGTGTATGCATTTTTTTGTGTCAGAGTATTTGTTTTACCCCCCAGCTTATGCTGGCATTGTGGTTGTAGTTTTATCATCAACCAACCACAAAAATTTATTTTATCTTAACTTGTATGCAGGTATTTTGCAGATTAAAATTGAATTCTTCTTGTACTGTGTGATGCATACGAAATTCTCCGTTGGAGTTCTACGGTCATGCAGCCAATTCGAAAACTTTGTTTTAAAATAAAATTAGTTTTCTGTTGCAATTGCATTAGCATGTAGAAAATAAGAAGCTTATATTATTGAACTTTTTTGGTACAATCTTTAGCACACGATTTTTGTTGTACATGAATGGTATTTATTATTTCACAACTTCTTAGTTTCAAGCGTAATGCGTCAAGAAGATGAGGAACTGTTTAAAGTGTTTGTGCTTACAATTTTGTGAAAATCAGCTGAAAATGTTCTTAAATGTATATGAAGTAGGGTTTCTTGATGCGCAGTGCATCCTATAAAAACTTCAGGTCTATATTTTTAACGTTTCTTATAGTCTTGTATGGGGCAGATCTTTTGTTTTCTAATTGCTAAAATTTGTTCTTTATGAATATGAGAACTAAGCCGTTATAGAGAGTTACGTTTCAAAATTTTACACTAACTTAAATGCAAACATTTAAGGATGCTTCGCATTTTTTGGAATCTGGGGCTTATTACCATTAATTTACATTTATTATGATAATCCCAACAAAGGTTTGGTATGAGGTGTCACAGGTCGAAGTGGAAGATATCAACAATTTTGGACGTCTACATTTCTTGCAATGTGCTCTTTTAGTTCACTTGATTATTGTAAGAAAAATATAAAAAACTAAATTGATATTTAATTTGACAGCTGCCGTCAAAAGACTAACGCTCGGTAATGTCTTCACGAGCACGCACATATTGCTGTATATGTATACAAACATACAGACATACTTGCGACTCGTACCTTAATATATTGCGTTGGCAATCAAATTTGACAGCCGCCACGGCAACAGTTGCCGCCAACTTGTTGCTCGTGTGGTCTTGGGGTTGGTGAAAAATAAAGACATTTAAAATTTATTAGCTTATGAATTTTATACAGCAGCACAAGTGTGCTGCTAGGCGGCTGAAAAGTTAGATAAAAAACAATAAGTAAAAGAGGGTTTCTTGCCTAAAATAATAAATTTCAAATGAGCACTTATTAAATACATTTGAAATTAAATTTAAACTTAAACAAATTGTGCTTTAAAATGCCCTCTAAAATTTCATAAATTCTCTAAACGAAAGACTTTTTGTGTTTATGCTTTAAATTCATTTTCAAACAAATTATTAATTTTTTCTACACATTTTCCGTTTTTTTTTATGGCGTTGTCAAACTGCATACATGCATTTTTTGTTTGCATGCTGTTAAATTTGTTAACTTTTATCAAAATGTGTTTGAGTGCCTGTGTATTTGTGTATTTATTTTCATGTGAGTGTGTGCTTTTGTGTTTTTTGTTATAAATAAATGTATGCTAACTGTCTGATTTCATTTTTGTTAACATGATAAATGGACTCAAAATATCAGAAACATACAACAAGCACCGCCATCAACAGTTTCTACAAACAGGAATACAGTGTAACAACTTTTAGTTGTGTGTTGAATGAATAAAATTGCGAAATGTAAAACGCTAGAGTAGAAAAAAACACGCACACACACAATAACACACACACGCACACAATATTTTCCACTAAAAAGAATTGAGCTTTTGCAGCAGCAACAATAAATAATCAAATAAAGTTATAACAGTGGGTAGAATGGCATGTTTTTTTTTTACTGACAAATGGAGGTGCTTGGAAAATTGTTGAAAAAATTTTCTTTTTCCTAATTTTAAAATTGTATAAAATATGTTGAAAAAATTTCCGTAAACAGTAATGAAATATTGAGTATGTCAAAGCAAAAAACTGTGTTCCCAGTATTTTTATTTTATTTTTTATCTTGAACCCAATATTCTATCTTATTTCCTTTTATGCTTCTTTTCTATTAAGGGTTTTCACGATGGGTAGTGCAAACGCAGCAAATGTGTGTAAAACTGCTGTGCTTTTTTTCATACAACAACAAATTGTATGTATTTGCACTTTGCTTCATTTTACCTCATATGCACAAACTGAAAATTTATTTAGTGCAACTAAATAAAGCATGGCTTTGCACTAAAGTCAAACAAATATTGATTTATACAGTACACTTTTTTATTGGTATACAAAATTTTATAAGAAATTTTCTCTCGGTGTATCTGTCTTTATTTTTATGAAAGATGAAAATTACTGTATTTGAAATTTCATATTTGTTCACACTAAAACTAAGCTCACAAACAAAAATTCTTTTAGCATTTCCATTATTTTTTTGTTTGTTTTGGGGTTGTTTTATTTAAATGCTGAATCTTGTCTTATGAAATTTTTTCCCATGACCACACTGTATCGCATATAGTAACCAGAGCGCTGCTTAACTTCAACACAAAGTGAAAATAATAGATAAATAAAGAAACACATATTTACGCTCCATTTGACTTATATGTCAAATATGCACAGCAAGCAGAAATAAATTACATCGAAAGGCAAAAACAGGGTGACAAAAATATAAAAGGACACCAGCGACCAGTATGAATAGCTTTGGCAAATGGTGTTTAAATAAGGCCAAGCACCATATTTCACTTTTACCAGAAGCGATTCTGTGCTCAAATATCTTAGATATATTTTTTTTTTGATATATCAAATTTTAGTTAAAGGTCACAATTAAATCAGAATTGTGCACTGTGCTGGGTCACAGCTGGGTGTTTTTAAGCCCAGGAAAAAAATTATTCAAAATGCAGAAAATGTCTCAATGTAAAATCGAAAATGTTTGGACCGCTGCCGTTTCAGGTTTTTATGCTGACTGAGAAGCCTTAAATTAATTATACAGTAATTTAACTTTGTAATCGAACTTTACGACTTACAATTGTTAATTATTTTATAGAGTTTTGGCGCGATTTCAATATCTAAGCCTTGAGAAATAATTTTCGTTATCGAAACTGCAACCGAATAAAATAAATGACTTAAATCCTTAATCGGTTTTTAGTTGGATTTTAAGTGCTCAGAATTGCGAAGGATTTGTAGTGATCAACATTTCTAAAGAAAATAAGAAAAGTAAATTAAAGGAATTGTTTGCTGGGAAACATACCGTGTAATGGTTGCACGTCCACCCCAGTGATTGTTAGCACCCAAGTAGCTTCAAATGCAGGTTATAAGTAGTGGTGTACTTGTTTTAATCAGCAGTTCTTCATTATGAACTGTCGTGATTTAATGTATGTTGATCAATATATTAAATATGGACAGTCAGTAATGAGGATGGTAAAGTGTTGCTACTTAAGAAGAGGATGCAACCCCACTTGGGTTCGAAGCCACTTGGGTGCTGGTGACTATCGTGATAGACGTGAAATAGTCAAAGCAAGTTCCTCAAACAATAAGTCTTTTTCTTTGTTGTTCCCGTCTCCTTTAAGAAAGTTGATCAATACAATTTTGCCGAAAAAAAATCTTTCACAATTCTAAGCAAGTGAAATCGAACTTAAGATAGTTAAGTGAAGTAATTATAAGTATTTTAATTTTTTATTCGAATACACATTAACTATTAAAAATAAGTTGCTCGGACTTCTTCAAACAAAATAATAACTGATATAAATTTGGTTTTTATTACTTACACTGAACAACAGTGAAATCTGGTTCAAGAAAACAATGTGTAGGTTATATGTATTTTGGTGTTCTAAGCCCAAATCTGCTTGCAGTTTTTCTCTATCACGTAAGGAATTTTTTAAAGGAGTGGATAATTTTGCCCCCTAAATTATAGAGTAACGCCCACATATTTCCCCATAATTCGGTAGACTCTTCTTCAATTTTAGTTAATAGCACATTAGAAGATATTTAATTTTATTTCGAATACTGGTATTAAATTTGTTTCTATATTTTTCCGTTTTAAAGTTATTCAAATTTTCTTTCATGCAAAATTTTTGCTATTTTGTTTGTTTAGTCGTCTACAAACAATACCACCTCTCTTTTCCTTTCTTAATGAAATTTATGCAGAGAGAAATTCTCTCTGAGTACTTTGAACAGATATGAGTGCTTACGAGCAAGCAACTTTTTAAGGGAAGCTGCGATGGCGTGTTTATATGGCATTATATTTGTTTAAAATGAGCCACCTAGAATCAATGGACTCTGTAGCGCAATTTCGAAATGCTTAACGATCCAATGATCATAATTTTTTTCTCTATATTTTATTGCTTGCAGTAACGAGTGTGCGGTTCTATAACATAATTTTAACGATGATAAACAACTGTATTTTTGACTATATTTGGATAAGAATATAGACCAATTTTTTTTTAAATATTTTTTAATTTTTTTGTAAAACTGTAAAATACTTTGTAGTTTCATGAATGGCATCAATTATTTGCTTACATGTTACTCACAAAATAAACTTTATCTTTTAAATAAACAATATTGGTCATATAACAGTTGATATTAATTGATAGCGAATATCGTTCAGCAGATTCCACACAAAATTCTTATAACAGTTTTCGCCATACGATTGCTATAAAAGAAGTTACAGAATCAAGCTGCAGGTCTGTTTTTAATGTGGTTCTTCCCAATACTTTTTCTTTTTTGATTGTAGGTAGCATCAATAATTTATTTCAAGCTTTTTAAGTGGCTGTATATGATAAAATAAACATTTAATATGTTCACTCGATTTAGTGCTTCCACATTTTTTGCTTGGCTGATCCAATATAAAAACCTGTCTGCACGCATAATATATATGTTACGCGATTGCGACTAGTGACGTTTCAGCTGAGCTAAATACGTATGGTCTATCTTCAAAAGAAAATTAACATAATAAACATAACAAGTTAAGCAGCATGCACAAAGGTCGTCCCGCTAGCTATCGGTAGGTTAGTTCTTAACCCGTGTGTTTAATAATCGCGTAAACATATAACACTCTCATTGCATGCCAAAATACCTAAGAGTGTAAATAAAAGAAAGGTAAAAAGGTAGAACAAAACAATGCTAAAGCATTTGATACAGTCAGCCATCATATTTTGTTACGTAAGCTCCTTTCATTTGGAGTTTCAAAGAATCTATTACTATTCTTTAAGAGTTTTTTGACGGACAGGAAACTTATTGTTAAAATTAAAAATACTTCTTCTTCATTCTCAATTGATGCCTATTCCGGTATACCTCAGGGGACACATATTGGTCCTTTACTTTTTATACTTTTTATTAATGATTTGCCTTTTGTCTTTGAGTATTCTAAATGTTTATTATTCGCGGATGATTTAAAGCTATACTCTTGTATTTCAAGTAGGGAAGACTGTCATAAATTACAGTCTGATCTTAATAGGCTGTCTGACTGGTGTTCTAATAATGGTATACATGTCAATGTTTCTAAATGTTGCTCTGTATCGTATACTCATATTTTAAATCCTATTAAATTTGATTATACTATAGATGGCCTTATGCTTAATCGTGTACTGGAAGTAAAGGATTTAGGAGTATTTTTTGACGATAAGTTAAGTTTTTCTAGTCATATTTATTATGTTGTGTCTAGAGCCTATTGTATGCTTGGTTTTATTAGAAGGAATTCTAAAGACTTCAGGGACGCATATACCCTCAAGTCTTTATATACCTCTTTAGTTCGAAGTATTTTGGAATATTGTTCTATTATATGGAATCCCTATCATTTAGGTCCATCAAATCGCATTGAACGCATTCAGAAAGTCTTTACTAAAACTGCTTTAAAGTTAATTTGGCCTCATGAACTACCATCCTACGAAGTTAGGAGAAAGTTATTAGGCTTACAATCATTAAACGATCGAAGAACATGTTCCTCACTATTGCTTGCATATAATGTTTTATCAAATAATATTGATTGTTGTGAATTAAAAAATTACTTTGCTTTGTATTGTCCTCCTAGGGAGTTGAGAATTAATCGTATGTTTGAAGAGAGTTATCTTAGAACTAATTATGCAATCAATGAGCCAATTGCAAGATCCTTACATTTGTGTAATGGTTTTACCCCTGTGTTAAATTTTAATGTTAGTTATGATACGTTCAAATTAATGTTATATAAATATTACAATTAAATGTATGAGTAATCTGTAAGAATATAATTCTGTAGATGAAATAATAATAATAATAATAATAATAACAGAAGTTATTCCCAATTTTTCTAAACTTTAAAAATGATATATTCGTTAATATTAATAAAGCATAAAGAAAAAGTGAGACTTAGTTAGTTCACTTCAGTGCTGACGATGAGCGTAGCGTCTCAGAAACATCTGCAGGCCCACCGTGCTAAAATTTATTTTACCTTCATTGTTCAATATTAACCGAAAGAGCATAGTTTTATCAAAAATAACTTAAGGCCTGTATAAAACTTTCAACCATATAAATATTTAAAAAAAAAATAAATAAATCTCGACAAAATAAAAAATAAAAGTAAATGTTAAAAATAAGGGTGTAAAATTTACCACCACCTCCTACACGAAGTGGAACATTTTCGTATTCATAAGTCGAAGCTTACACCCATCCCAATAAGTTCAATATATTGAAGGTACTCTAACAAAAATGTTGTCCCATTTATTACCCGTTATACTGTAGAGCAGAGTAATGTTCTTATTTATTTTATCCCCTTCTTTTTTATAGTTTTTTTTTTCTTGTTTTTTTCTGAAATGCAACTATTTGAAAACATTTGTTAAAATAAAGGAAGTTAAAAAAAGAGATTCTCAACAGCATCGTTGTCATTGTTCTGTTACTCAATTGTAAAGCAGTAGAAAAAAAAGAGTCAAACTTGTTCAGCAAGCAAAAGGGAGTACAATTCCGATTTGTGTATGAAATGAAATTAGAGCGGCAGGGAGGTTGGAGTGAAACTATAAACGATAAAATGTAACTTGAGAAATGATATTTATTTGGATTTCTTAAAAATAAAACGGGGATGAAATAACACTAGAAAGCTTTTCTATTTGCTGCTTAAGGAGGGGGAACGACTTGAATAATATTTTTAGAAAGTAACATATTAAGTGTAAGATTTAATTCAATTCAAGATGTTTATAGTGTTTTTTTTTGATTTTCAAAAGAAACAACTCACCTGTTGTACATTAAAACATCTGGCTTCCAAAGGCGATGCGGCGGTATGCGTAGATCCCGAACACCACCATAATCGCTGGCATTCCATCTCAGATTCATGTCATTCCATTCCTAAAAGGAAGTGATGAATTTAGTACATAAGCAAAAGAAATTAATAATAAACAAACAAATAATTATAATTTCAAGCTTTATTAATAACTCCATTAAAAGAAATACTTCTTTAAGGCATAAAGAAAAACCCACAGAAACCTCCTGCCCAGGCATCCTTCCCTTTAAGATGCCACTCAAGAACAAGATGCCACTCTTGTCTACAGTATTATTAACTAACCATGAAACCATTAAAAGAAGAGAAGATCCACCATAATAAAATATAAATAAAAAAAAAAAAACGTTTGCCACAAAAAGAAAGAAAAGATTAAGAATCTGTATGACAAATATATCATTTAGTTGAAAATAACAAAAATCAACTTCTTTTTCAGTCACATGATAAAATAAATTAATTTCAGTTTATAAAATTTTTTCGCTCCTCATTGCTACTGACAAAAAGGAATGGAAGCAGAATGAAAATAAACGAAAAAAAAAAATGAAAAGAACTGAAAAGGGAGAAAGAAGTCTTGACAAGAAAACGTATTTGAAAATAATAATAATAAGTAAAATTAAAAATTTACAAGCATGAAACGTTTGAGAATTTATGGCCCAAACTTTTTCTGCTTTTCATATATTTTGGATTAATTTGGGGATCAAACATTGCGTTATGTTACCAATTGAGCACTGTAAAAATTAACTTTTACTATTACTAAACAAAAACCAACTTTCGGTGTTTGTTGGCCAGATATCTGCCCTGGTGGCTTCCATTATAGATTATAAACGCTCAAGTCTAATTTAGTGACAATTCTTTATTTCAATTTTTATTCAATTTAAATGGTCTTGTAACTTTATTAAAACTAGAAATTTATGCGTTAAAATTCTTTTTGGTGTGTTCACCGCTTTAGATTGGCAAGATAACTCAGCTGAAAATGGCTGATTTCCAACCCTTTTATCTGCATGTCGATCAGAAAATCCGCATGGAATTCTTTTGGATTTTCATGATCACGTAATAAAATATAAAGTCACTCAACCAATACAAACATATAATTCGACTTTTAGTAGATCTGTGTTTGCAGAACAAATTATGTACGTGAATCTAGCAATCTTTTGATAAATCAGTAGTGGCAGTAACAGTGTTACCCCCTAATTCATAAAAATTATTACAGGTTTATAAGACTGTTATTTGACATATTTGTATGGAAAATCTGTCAAATAAGAGCTTTATAAACCTTTTATAATTTTTATGAATTAGGCGGTTAGTGTATAGACCTTAGTACAGTAATAATATAATTCCTAGCTTAAATCTTTAGTTGAACTATACGAGGGTTACTTTTTATGCTTTGTGTTTAGAGAACAAAAACGAATTTTAGTCATCGAAAATTACACGAAGTTTTTTTTGCACCAAATATCGAATCACTTTTGCCACTCTGATTGACATATCTCCAAGACAGGCACTTTCCTCAGCTAAACTATCACTTCTGGGGAACCGAAAATCCACAAATGATGCAAGAGGAGCCATTGCACGCACTGAAAGTGACTGCATGGTGTGCTGCTCATGCTGGAGGTATCATCATGTCATTTTGTTTCGAGGACGCCGCTGATCAAACGACAACGCGCTATATGGCCATGTCAGCTGAGTTTTTACTGCCGTAATGGAACGAATAGGGGCTGGAGGACATGCGATTCCAACAGGTATGAGCCATGACAAACACTGCGTGAGCCACAACCGATATTCTGACAGCCAAACAACAACAGCTGTTTCCTTTTGGCCCATCTGTTATAGCCTTAATAACGTCCAACTTAACGACACAGCTGCTAGTGCACAAATTGCAGCACTAGGGATTTTCAAGTTTTCAAACAAAAAATTGTTATTTATTTTCTTGGGCTTTTGTTCGATTTTACTTTCTCAGCATAGAGAAAAACTTCATTGCCATAAAATTTTAGTGATCAGCATGTTTAAAGAATATCAGAGAAGTTCATTGGAAGACTGGTTAGCTGTACTAGATGCCACGGCTATTTCAGGTCCTTGAAGCTCATCATTACCCAAATTGTTAGGAATGCAGATCATGACCGCAATTGCATAATGTTTTTTGGAGCAGCAGTCCTTGGTCATCTATTACCTACTGTCAATATTTAACCATATTGATTAACTTTCAATTTTACTACGGTATTTCTCTGCACTGTATTGCGGATTTTAATTGAAACCAAAAGTCTGCAGAAAAGCAGCTTTGTGTTCGCTAGCAATGATTAAATCTTTTGATTTTACAACTCAAAGGTTTTGCTTTAAACTTGAAACAAACAAGTTAATTATTTCGAATAGTTTAGTTCCTTAAATTTAAAATTTATTACTGTCGCTTTCTTCTTACAACCCTAAACCATTTTTAGCTTTTGGCTTTGCCATTCATTTACCTTCAGCGTCTGTTAACAGCCATACTTTCTTGCTTCATATTTCTTGTAGTATTTTTGTCATATTCAGCATTTGTAAATATTAATGGCGCAATCATGGTTCACGTTACTTGCTCTAAGTAAACGCCATAGTGACTTGTTTGTCACTGTTGCAAACCGAATACATTTTTCATAGAGACAAAAAACAAAGAATTTTTTTTTGTTCGTTTATGTTTGGGGTCGTGTATTTTCTTGCAGCAGTAAAACAAGGAAACGCAGACAGACGGACAGTATTTGGGGAAAAAGAGATGCACAAGAAAAATGCATTTAATTTCGATCTTTTTGTATGTTTTATATATTTCTTTTATTTATTTGTAAAATTTTTTCTGTTTTTTTTCTATAAATTTTTAATATAAAATAGACGACAACAAATGTAAACAAGGGAAATAATATGGCCAGAGAGAAAAGTGATAACTTTCCTTCTTTTTTTTTTGTTGCATTTCATTCAAGTGTCGCCATTTTTTGTTTCCAAAAATGAAAAAAAAAAAATAAGCGTTCAGGCAAAACTGTTGTAAAAGAATACAAAAAAAAAGAACACTTTTCAATTTCCGCAAAAAGCAAATTTGGCAAAGAAAGCGTTTTTGGTTAAATTACACAAAAATAAAAGTAACTGAGAAAAAATATGTAGCAATAAAACGAAAATACAAATTTAAGCCTTTAATTGTTGGCCATAATGCAGGCAACTAGATACCATTTTCTATGTAAATTATCAACGCAAAGAAAATACTTTTAAGGTTTTAAGGGTTGGCCTTAAAAAAGGGATTTTTCTCTAATTAATTGTTTATTTTATTTTTAATAAAATTCGTTTATGTTGCATCATCGTGACAAGTCCGTAGTAAAAACTTTGCTGCTAATAGATATTTGCCCATTAATATAAAAAAAAACTTGGCCACTACCTTTTTGCTAAAAGTACTGTTAGCGTCTTAATGGTTGGCCTTAGAAAAGGGATTTTTTTTCAATTGACTGCTCTATTGTTTTGTATTTTTAATGGAAATTATTTATTTTGCTCAAACTGCTTCAACCAACTGGGACGAAAAACAAATTCGTTCCGCAGTAAAAATTTGTGGTCAAACCTTCGCTGTGTAAAACTTACAGTTAATAGAGCATGCAGACATATATTATTCTTAAAAAAAACCTGACCACTATTTTTTGTTGACATACAATTTAAGAAAATACTTCTAAAGTTTTACTGGTTGGCCTTCAACAAGATAGTTTCTTACTTGATTGCTTTATTCATTTGTATTTTTAGTACAAATTATTTATTTTGCTTAAGTTGCCTCATGATGGGAACAGAGCTGGGATGAAAAACGAATTCATTCCACATTAAAACTAATTTTCGCTGTTTAAAGCTTCCAGTTCATAGAGCTTGTCAACAAGGGCCTGCTCCTAAATGCATAACAACTCTGCATGTTGTGCGCACAGCGTTCGAAAATGCAAACGTTGGCAACACTGCAGAAGTAATCTGTTCGTAAACGCAACACTGACGTAGATTACTCCCAAATAAAAACAAAAAACTAATCATAAAAATATCTGATGCAATGCATGATTTAGTATAAAAATTTTTTGCTTTTTAATATGTATTTCTTATTTAATTTTTTTTTTTTTATTTTCAGACTCGTCTGAAAATAAGATATTCACTGAAACTAATTATTCATTTTTCCATTTTTACAATTTAGTAGAAGAAAAAAGAAATGCAATTCTCCGTTCGTAAAGGCATCTATAAAATGTGCAAACATAAGCATCAGCAACAGCTGATCAGCAGTGGCATCGCAAAATAATCATATTGTGCAGAGTTGTGATGCATTTATGAAGAAGCCTTAAATAATTTCCTTAAAAAAACATGACCACTATATGTTGTTGATATTTAGTTTAAGAAAATATTTTTAAGGTTTAGTTATTTTTTCTTTTAGCTTTTCTTGATAAGAAATATTTATTTTGATGTGAACAAATACTTTTCTTTATTAAAGAAAAAAAAAATGTGACCACTATTTTTTGTTGATATTTAATTTAAGAATTTTTTGAGGTTTTAAGGGCAGGCCTGAAAACATATAGTTCTGTGTTAAGTGTTACTTTTTTATTTATTTTGAGAAATCACTAATTTTTCTTAAATTCGCTGCTGATAATTCATCAAATATTTCACTTATATGTATGTCCACTTAAAAAAACGTCACCACTATTTCAGGCAAGTACAGGCATCTAAACAAGAAAAAAATTCACATTTATTAATCTGAATACAACAACAAACATTAAAAAAAAAACAGCAAGACATTTATTTTTATGCAAAAAGTATAAAAGTATTAAATTGCATTAAAGCGCATTTTGAGGATATGTTTGCTGAAAGAATACAAAATTTAAAGCGTAGTCTGTAATTGGTCTTGCAAAGTGTTTGTAATGGGAAATAACTATTCATATATTTTTTTATAGTAGAACTTTTGTAACTTACAATTGATAATTATTTATTGAACTTTGGGCTTTTGTATGACTACAAAGAAGGCAAGACAAGACTATTGAAGAAGGCAAGAAATTTTCACAACTTTACCACCAAAAATTTTTTTAATTTGAAGATGGTAAAAACGAAACATAATAGACCGAAAATGATTTTAAGTTGCCAACAATTACTCATTATAAATCTTTATTTGCCCACTGAGCAAACGTAACCTCTAAAATAAAAATGCTTGTAAGAATGTAATGTTTTTTGGGTTTGTTTTTGTTATGTTTTTGTTCTTGCCTGGTTTTGTATGCATGTCAATGTGTATGCATTTTATTTGTTTATATGCTCATATTAGCACAAAATGAAGAGTAGCAAAAAAGTAGTGGTCACGCTTTCTTCTTGGTTGATTTCTATGTATGCATTTTAAGGTGATTGTTTGCATATATTTGCCTAAAATAAAGGTAAACAAATCAGCAGTCTTGGTTGCGTCTTATTTTTGTTTTGTTTTGCTATATTCATGTGTACTGCGAGCATTTTTAAGTAAACAAGAGTGGTCACATTTTTTTTGACAATATTTGGCAAAAAGCGTTTTTAGTACTTTATTTGCATATACTTGCCTCAAATAAAGATAAACAAGAAAGTATAAGTCCCGGTTTTTTTTTTGACATAAAGCAAACATATTTGACTATATGCTAAATAACACCGCACAGTGGCTTGGATAAATAATAAAATATAGTTTTATGCCTGATGCTTTGAGTAAGTTGAATTTTGATTTTTACATTTTACAAATACAGAGCTATTTGCTTTGTGTGAATGCGCTGGCTAATTACAAGCAATAAATACATACTGCTCGGGTTTTCTTTCTTTTCGGTTTCAATCCCTTATTATTTGTGTGACATCATTAAAATGTCAACAGCACTAATTGCAAAAAGTTACAATAACAACATTAAAGTAAAGTAAAAATAAAGGGGGAAAAAAGGCGAGGTTTCAAGTTAATTAACTTGCTCGTACACTTGTGATAAAACATAATTGTGCAAGTGGAGGATGCGATTTTTTGTTGCCCGAGTTTTAGTGCCACAAATTACCTCACACTTTTACATTCATTGGAAATAAAAACATACGAATTTAAAAAGTAAGAAACTTGTGATTAAAAAGGAGAACCAAATCAAATATCAATGCAGCCAACAGATTGTAGACTGCCTGGTCAATTGTGGCAGGACTTGAAATGCTGAACAAAAGCATTGTTAGTTGCGTTTTCAATTGTCCGTTTTCATTCGTTTTTCTTCTTCAATATTTGCAATTAATTTCTTTGGCGAATTTCTTAATAGATGGGCTACAAAAACTTGATAGAAATTTTAACAAATGAAAGGTTCTTTGCAAAACAAAAATCCATTGGAATTATTAAAACAAAAGCATAAGTTTGGTTTCCTAATTGAAAAAAAAGAGAGCAGGCTGGCAATAATAATGAGTAATTTTTTTAAGGCTTGTGTTGAAATGACGTATTTAAATCTGTTAGAACAGAAATTAAAAAATTATTAGAAATTCTTTGTCTTGTCAAAGCGATTCTCTCTTTGGTTGCTTGATGAACAACAAGCTTTTGTTTTCTGACAGAGACTGGCTATTAAAAGATTTTTTCTAAGGTAATTATATTATCAAGCATATTTTTGCTCTCTTAAAAGAAACTAATAATAAGAACTTACTTTGTAATCAAAATACCAGGCTTGTGGATTGCGCAAATATAATATTTGCAATAAAGAAAAACCATTCAGCAGCTCATGCTTAAAGCATTTTGGTTACATTTACATTATTATTATTTTGCTTAGACAATCATCCTTCTTTTTTTCCCCTTAGGCCATAAATAATTTGTAAGCACGATTTTTGTGGCTTTCTAAAAGCCTCTTGAATGTAGAAAAATATTTGCACTCCCACTTGTACCAGCAATAATTTTAAGGTTCACTTCGATGTTTGTGTTAAACGTTTTTTTGTGCTTTTGATTCTTCTGTGCTTTCTTCGTGCTTTCGGCGTGTTTGTGTTAAGACGCAAAAGTAAATGCAAACAGTTATTAAAATATGTGGCCAATTCTGGGGGCCCATTTATGAAACGCATCGGCTACATCTCCTAGATTAATGTTGACCTTTGAGAATCTTACAACACTAATGATATTTTTATTATGCAAGTCATGTTTATTTTCCGATACAAAATCATATTAACAATTGTGATTTTTAAAGCAGCCCATTTACAGGGTGCAAAATTAAAATCTTCCTTTTGTTCTCTTTCAGTCTACCCACACAATATCCGCTGCCAAGGGGCTCTTGAAAGCAGTTATGTGTAGAAGACATTTGTGAAACTCATGGTTTTTCTAAAGATTGTGGTTTAAATAAATTCAGGTAATTACGGTACACACATGGTGAACGAATGTTTAAATTTTAAGGGGCGCTGTTGAATCTAAGCCACACGTCAGCGTTTTTGTGCATTTCATTTGACAGAACCAGCATTTGCGCGAAATATAATCTAGGAGTCGAAAAACCAATTCTCCCACAAAGAGTGGCTGTTTATGGGCTGCCGGCATTTTTATTTTCAAAATAAGGCTGGTCAGGCAGTTATTATGAATGATGTTCGTAAGATGATAACGAAAGTTTTATGGTCCGAATTGGAACATGTGGATGTGAACGATACGTAATGTCAACAGGACGATGCTACTTGCTACACAGACAATGAAACAATGGCTCTTTTGCTCGACAAATTCAATGGACGTGGTGTAACCGCACGTGGTAGCGATGTCAATTGGCCATCAAAATCTAGTTTTGTTCCATACATAATTGAACTACACCAATGTTATCATAATAAAAAGAAATGAAACATTTTCCTAAATAATGTGTGTTTTATTCAAAATCAACTTCGGATCTATAAATTTAAGCACCCTTTACATCAAGTGCTCCCTATTGAAGTGCAAGAGGCGTAAATAATTTAATTTAGCAGACAAAAGATGCTCTTTCTATGGTTCACCCTCTAAATTTTAACTTTATGTTGGTTGTAGTGTGTGTTTTATTTGCTAGACAACTGCATATCCAAAGAAAATTTGAAGTTTCTATCTTTTGCAGTTTAAAGATTACATCTTTTTTGAAACTAAAAGGGGACTACATGTAAATTTAAACTTTTTGGTGCTTTTTTCTGCAGAAGGCAGGCCAATAGATATGCTGAGCTACACAAACAAATATCAAAGCAACAATCTAAAAGGTGAAATGTAGAGGTTACCCCATAGAACTCACTGCATCTTCAACGTGAAATGGACTAAACCACTTGTATGGTAAGACGAAACCCTTGCTGTACGAGTCAGTCTCGTACTTGCCTGAATTTATTAATAAATCTTGTGTTAATATAAATAGAATAAAATACAGATTTTTTCCTGCCAATTGGTATTAAGAAGTCGAAAAAACTGTTTACTACCGGATATTTGCTTGCAGGCTTGTTTTAGGCCATTGGCAGAATATGACTGCTGAACACAATTAGTTGATACTCAATAATGAAGCCATCGTTAATTATTTTATAGCGCTGGACTTCAGGTTTACTTTCCTAGAAGTGAGAAAAATTCTGTTGCGATAAAATTATAGTGATCCACATGGTTAAAGAAGATAACAAGAGTAAAGTTGAAGACTTTTTTTAAATTCCAACTTTTAGTGCAGATGAGATTTGTAGGACTTTGCATGAGGACATTTTTGTTAAGTACCCAGCTTAAACTGATTTAACGTAAAACCAACTGTAAAACCAACTCTAGTGGAAGAATTGTTAATATCAAGTTCTAAAATTCAGCGTGAGTCTATGGTTATGATCCAATACTTTTATTGTTGCCAATACAATAGGTTTTGAACATCTGCTTTAATTACAAGTTTATGTTTATTACACTTCTCTCATTTTAAACCATTTTAATATCCGTTTGTTATTTGTGGGTTTTGCTTTTATTTTTGTTTATGCCTTCAGCATAAAATTCTTGTGGTGCCTAAAGTATGAAATGCATTTCTTTTACTGTTTTTTCTTTCTTTTTGCGCTTTCTAACAGTACTAAACTTGGAAATATATTTAGCGATAATCAAATGATGAAACTGGCTACTTTTTGCTAAACTGTTATTATACTAAGAATGGAACTAATTTATTCTGTTTGTGAATAGGGGGAGTCAAAAATTTACTAAACGAAAAAGTCATCATAGGGCTTAAAAAATGTAGCATAATTATGTATTTTTATAAATTTTTTACATTATGTTTGGCTCATTCAACTTTCTCTATATAATATAATAGCAGACAAGCTAATGAGCTTTGCGGGAAAGAATAATACTATGTATCTGCTTTTTACAATTTAAAATCAAAATCAAAAAATTAATTTTATTTTAATATCAAATTTAATTTTGAATTTATTAATTAAAATAAAGAAATAAATAAATAACAAAAAAAAAATTACTTTTTTTTATTTTTTTTACTATAATATTATTTGTTTATTTTTATATTATTTGATCTTTATATTGTTAAATTAATTATTAAACCCAAATTATCTTTGGGTTTTTTTATAAAAATAATTTTAAACAATTATTTATTTATTTTCAAAATTTCGCCAACAATTTGTTGGCATCTTCAGGAAAATAATTCATGAGTGTTGTTAATACATTTTAAGGCGGGAAAAATATTTTTTTGAATATTTTTTTTTAATGTTTGTTAATCAAATTTTTTCAATAATTTGTTCTTTGAATATTATAATCATTTTCCTGAAGATGCCAACAAATTGTTGGCATAATATTGAAAATAAATAAATAATTGTTTAAAATTATTTCTATAAAAAAACCCAAAGATCAAAAGCTTGAATAATTAATTTAACAATAAAAAAATGAAATAATATAAAAATAAACAAATAATATTATAGTAAAAAAAATAATATTAAATAGAAAAAGTTGAATGAGCCAAACATAATGTAAAAAAATTATAAAAATACATACTTATGTAAAAATCTTGCCACTTTTTTTAAGCCCTATGACTTATTTTTTTTTTATAAATTTTTTGTATATTTCTGCCGATACTTCGTTTTCCTTTGGATATCTTCTTCAGAACTGTAATGCTGAATTTTATTTAGATTATGTAAATAACAGCTTCTCAAGAACACAGGACCACAGTGAATAAAGACGCCCAACTCACCGAATGAATTCAGGCGCTTTTGGGAATCAACCGGGTGTTACCGGAGATGTGACAAACACTATCTATTTTAGTTTAGTTTTAGTTTAGTTTTTCTTTTCTATTATTTGCTACTATTTTTTTCTACACATTATTTTTCCAACATTTAACACAATCTTCAAGGTTTTTCAAGTTCTCCGCTCTTTGGAATAAAGTTGCTAAGACGAGCAGAAAGCGTTTTCTGTCTGACTAGTTTCTTTGAATTTGTTTATGCTCACTCTATTCGTAAATTTTCTAGAGCATAATTGTGCACCGAACAGTTTTTCAAAACTTATTAAAACCCCTGTCGACTTAACTTCACTGGCATGCAAGGTACTGAAAATCTCGTTGCTCTCAGGCCTCATGCTGCCATTTCGCTTACCCTGCATTTGAAATCAACGAATGGATATTTTTGGCTATCCTCTTGTATCCCACAAAGTTAACTTTTCTTTAATGAATGTAAAAAGTTGGTAAACGACAGTCCGCTTGAGGCTTTTTTTATGTCAGCACTTGGCTTGGAACATTCATGTTTAAAAGCTACATCATCAACAAAGCAAATATGGTTAAGAAGACTTTAAATTATCTTTGTCTACTACGGCAGATTCAATTGATATACCTGACAAAGGAATTATATTGTTTAATTTGGAAAAAAATATTCAAGCTAAAAAACAAATCTGTGCTTTTTTTGATGTTGTTTAAGTCATTTAAGAAACTTCTTTGCATTAGTTCCTTAGTTCAAAGTTTATATTTGAATGTTTGAATAAAAATAATTGAGTGTGAAAATTTTCTTACCAACTTCAACCAGATATTTGTTATTAGCAATTGATTTTTTTCATCCTAGAAAGAGAAAGGAAAGAAAGAGTGTTAGATAATCTATTTAAAAATTCATGTATATTATTTGTTTTAAAATTAATTATTTCATGGCACTGTACCCATAATCAATGTATGTATATATTTACTCAAAATAAAAAGTAATTCTTTACTTGATGTACAGGTCGATCCAAAGTATACTAAAATAAAATCTTATAATAAATTAACTGCTAGTCAGTAGATCTTCTCTTGCAGTTTTTGATCAAAGTCTCAAAATCTATTTTTCCTTGTATGTGGCTTCTGTATACCACGATTTTCTAACAGATTAATATTAATTTTTTAATCGTGTATGTATTGAGTTTATTTAATAACATTTTGTATGTTAAGTTCTTTTGTTTGTTAAGTTATTATTTAAGCTTCTTGATCAACTGGTTTTATACAATATCTATTAAAAATTTGCCAATACGAAATTTCTTCCGTAGCACATTTTAAAAGTTGTTTGCCAAACAAAAAAAAAAAAAAAAAAAAAAAAAAAAAAATGGTATAAAATAGACAAAATATTTCCCCAAATTAATAAAAAAAATTTTTGCTTTTTGCTAATAAATTTTCAATATTTAAGCATATCAGAGCACTGTTGCCAGCGAAGACAGTTGTTATCCATTTTTTGTAGTTCTTTTGTTGTTGTATCTAAATCATTTCCTTGTCCTTTTGAATGTTTCTTTTAATGTGAATGTTTCAAATAAAATTAATTAATAAAAAAATAAGTAACTTACTATATAGCTGGGGACTCTTTCGTTCAAATGAGATCCAGAGAAAATTTAACGTTATAAAACCACTGTTATTCGTTTTAAGTATAACTTTGCGTCTGAGAATTGTTTTGTATGGACAGTAGACTGATTCGAACGAAAGGTTGAGCCTGTCCTTCTTTAGGGATAAAGATCGGTTAAGACGGTAAATCCTTTGGGCTTTTAGTTTTTTGTGGTCTGGGTTTGTAGTATGTTCATAAAATTTACAGCATCCTTGCTTAGAGCTTTCTAACACACTTTTAATATCCCTAATTATTCTTTGCTCTGACTTCATAGTAAAGTTGTGAGTTTTTCAACTCCGGTTTTTGCCCAAAAAACTAAAAGGGCAGTGGCGTATATCGTGGAGAAAAATAAAAACTATTTTTTAACTGTCTTCAATCAATTTCAACTTTTTATTTTCTTTGCATGGATGCCAAACCACTTTAATGGACAGCCTTTCATCAGTCGAACAGATTTTAAACTTCTTGTAGATGCTATGTTTTGTCTATACTACTATTAATTTTCTATATTACCTGCCATTCGAAGGTGAGCACTGTATTAGAAAAATTCATAATAGCGCTTAAAAGGTGCTTTCTTAGGAAACTGATTGCTTGTAACTATCGAAAGATCTTAACATTTTGAATACGGCTAAATTCACTAGCCTAGTCATATTATTTAACGGCGTATTTGGAGAGACTTTTTCAGGCACGAATATTAAATGCACAAAAAAATAGTTTGGAAATTGTTTTTGTGTTGAGGTTTTGTACTAACAATTTTCTTTCTAAATACATCGATACGTGATATAAATGGGTTTACGGACTCAGCCCATATTTCAATGTATTGCCTGCGTGCCGTACACATACACATATTGTTGGCTACATTTGTGTTATTTTTATTCTATATTATTACAAACCAAGCCTTTGTATTATAAGTACCATATTGATTTTTACAACCTTCATAAAACAGACCATTGTGAAAAATTCTATTAAAATAAGTTCATGTAAAAAATGTCCCTTATTTATGTTCATTGAAAATATGCCGGCATATTGCTCTGATTTATCACTTGACTTTGATAATAATTCACTTTGCTGGCGTTTAATTAAAATGTTATTGTTTGCTAATTGAATTTGTAATCTAAATTGATTATCACTCTGAAAGTGATTTAGTAAATCTTAACAGGCGGCTTTTAGTTTTCTCTTTTTGTTTTCTAAAAATTTACATGTTAAACAGTTGGTGGAGTATGGGGCGTGTATGAGTGATATAAATTGCAATTGCTGTAAGTCATACGTGACGTATTGTTAATATTAGAATAGGAGAGCACAAAGAAAAAATAATATAGATTTGGTTAGAGAACTTGAGACATCATCTGCTCTTTATCTAACGCTCACTTATTTTGTTACGTTTTTCTGCTTCTATTTCAATTAATACGTTTTATCTTACTTTTTTGAAAATAGGTGATTTAAGCTTTTAACAAACAAAAAAAGAAACCATAACAAAGCCATTATTTTAATTTATCTTTCTTAATCGCGATAATTATTGTTATGATTTCTTCCATCACTTTTCCCATATTCATTAATTTTTCATATCAATCAGCATGAAAAAGAAGCCGTCGACAATCATTATCATAACTTTTCATTACTTATTCTGTATTCATTTTTTCTTGTCATTATGAAAAAAAAAGATAAAACACATATCAATTTCTATGAATATATTAAAGATAATTAGCATACACATGCATGTTCATTTTTATACCACACCACAAGAGTGGAAGAGCTTTTGGATGATGATTTTATTTCTCAGTTGCTGCTTCTGAAAGTAACCGCTCAACAGACGATTTTATTTTCATTGGAATATCAATTTACACAATTAAACTTGTACATGTAACTTATTTTTTAAAGCTATAAATTCTCTAGTGACGTTTGAGGGACAGTTATTTTTAATTCCAGATTTTAGCAGCCGTAATCAGTTAAACTGTTGTAAAGCACTTCAAGTAGCTTTAATATTAAATAGCAAACACTTGCGAACTTCTAACAGTTGCTGTATTTTGTAACTTAGTCAGTAGATTTTAATTGAAATTTTAAAAATAATTGGTGGCTTGTGGTCGCAATTTCTATTAAAAAACTTATTTGAAGTGGAAGTGTTTCAAATAAATAGTGTTTCAAATAAATATTTAAACTCCATTTCATTCAATTTTACACACAATAATTTTCATTGCCTTAAATCCAGTTTTATCAGTATTATTATTCCCTCTTTTTTTGCGCTTGTTTGCAATTTATAATCGTTTCATATTTCATACTGCATAAAAAACCTTTCAAATGCTTCCGTTTCAATATGAAATTATGAAAATTGTACGCATTTTGCAGAAATTAATCTCATCACATATTGCATGACTGTCAATTACGGTGTCATTAGCAACATGTTTAAATATTTCCAAATTGCCAGCAATTATTTTTCATGCTTTATATTATGTGGCACGTGTGAAAGATATTGGAAAAAATTTGTTGTCAGAATACTTGATTTCGCTGTCGAATTAATGCACATTCATTTAGTTTAAATGGGGCTTTGTTGAAAGCAAAAAAATTGGGAAAAAATTCATATATTTTCTATTTTCGAATGATTGTGTGTGCGTGGTTCTAATTTAGTTTCAGTAACACCGTAAAATACGAAAATAAAATGGCATTACAAAACAAAAAAAAAAAAAACAAACAAAAAATAGTTCATCATTAACGAAACGCTTTTAAAATGACAAATAAATCACAGATGTTTTATACGAGTGTACCCCTTATATATAATCATCATCCCAGCAAACATATGTGATGGTCATTATTTGAGAAACCATTTTCTAATGATGTATTCTATTGAATATAGATAAATTTTAGCAACCTGTTATAAGATTTTGATAATATTAACTTCGTTGATAACTTCATCTCATCGGATACTTTCCTATCTCTGGACCACCGATAGATATGTATGCCGCAGTAGTCCGCGTCAATTTCTATGTCAAAATTTTGCCATTAAGTTTGGGAAAAAAAGCTGGGGAAAAAAAAGTTCTACTACAACATATCAAAAAATAATTTTTAATTTAAAATTTGCTTGTTTGTTTGTTTCCTTGTTTGTATTTTTGTACAGGGGCCTTTTCTAGGATTTGAGGTACGGGGTGGTATTCGAAAAAAATACTTGGCAGAAAAAATTATTGATGGTTGGTTCTAAGTTTTAGTCCTCTACGAGCACTATAGAGTGAGTCAGCGTAAAGGGGAGGAAAATTTCATTTTCAAGACATCTAAACTCTGGTTCTAATATAAAGGTATCCTGTCCTAAGTAATGATCCAAGGTATAATAACATTGTTGCAGTGTATCAGATACCATACATGCATACGTACTAAAAGATATAATTAGTCTTCATGCAAACAAATTTCTTAAATATCGAAGAATCCAAACGGTTCTCTAGTTTATATGGCAGATTTCGTGAGGTGTAGAGCATAAAGTTTTCTTGCTTCAGTTGTTCGTCGAATGTCAGATGAAGAATTTTCTAAGGTATCACTCGTCATCACATTCCATGTCTAGAATAGTTTAAATCACCATAAACCTTCAAATGTGTCAATAGTGCTTCGCCGATCAACATGTTTACGGGGATATAACAGCTAAGCTGCATATGATATATGGATGTATAGAGCAAAATAGCACTTATTATATACATATCTGGAATTAAAACGTTTTACTTAAATGAAATAGCAATATATTTATATTTAATGAAATAGTAATGTACCGAATCCTTTACTCAGCAAAAAATTCTAATAGAGAGCTAAAACTTCTCATTTATCATAAGAATAATAGTAGCTGCAGAAACATATGACCTTTCCTCTTGCCACCCTCCCAAATGAAATGAGTTTGCTATTTTTTTGGTCATCACTGTCAAAGTGCATACTTATTAAGAATTTCTCATGCTTCTATGCACTATTATTGTAAAACTGATAACAAGTTATAGTTAGTTCTGCGGCACTAAATACAACTATCTGCCCTAAAACCGACAACGAAACGTAATGGTTTAACAAAATGTTTCAACAAAATACAATTGATATGAGTTCCTTGGATTTGTGTGTTAAATGCTTAGGAGTTTTTTCGCTTTTCTTTGTTGTTTTATTGACGTTTACTGCACTTCTCATGCGTGGCTTTATATCTGTATTATAATTTCACTGTCAATCATAAATTGACATACTTTAAGCTCTGTAGGTGTACGTTTCTAACACAGATATTTGCGATATTCCATCTCTGCATGTACATATGTACTAATAATTTCTGGGCAACATACTTGTGCATGTCAAAAGATGAAGTTTTGGAATTTTAATGCCTCAGAATGCCAATAAGGGTTTTGTTTATAATTATAACAACAAAATTGCTTTAATAGTGCAATATAACCTTCTGATAACAGAGCATTGCAAACATTATTAATTGATTTTATTTACTTGATAGTTTATTTTATGGTGCAAAGAAGTAATTTATAAAGTGATGAGGGTTTATTGTTTGTTGTCACTTACAGAAATATTTCAGCAGATTTCAACCATTAGGGACCTGGGTCCAAACTACGGTCTTCGTGATCGAATGATCTGTGTTTGTTGCTCATTTTTTTCCTTATGGCAATTCAAGTGAAGTAGAACAGCTTTGGAAAAATTGTTTTGATTTACTGTGCTTATATTCTTCCTCAATAGCATGTCTCAGTAAATTTTTAGATTTCTTTGGCTCTTGGTTCTAGAGATATTGAATTTTCAAAAAATCCTAGCTTCTTTAATATTGGTTCAAATTGAATATTTTTTTTTTCGTATTTTTCCTTTTTTTTCTGCTATTGAATAATAAAATATTTTCTTGCACAAATCGCATCCATGCCCAGATGCGATTTGCAGGACTTAAATTAACAACAATTTTTTCAGTTTATGCTCTTTGATTTTCTAGAATTTTTTTATATAAAACTTTGAGGTTTAGAGAGGCAAATAATTGCTATTTTTTGGGTTTTTGCAATATTCTTAAAAAGAGTTTCTATCCGTATAAGCTACTGCGCAACATATTTTAGTTTCTAAAAAAAACAAAAATTATCACTTGTTTTTTATATTGTTTTTACTCGAGAGTCCGTTCGATCAATAATGCCGTTATTCGTGCTCTGGTCATTTTGAAGATTTTGAACTTATTCTAAAATGTTATTATAAAATATTTTTTTTGCGTATGTGCTCGGGATCAGGAAGATGATGGGAATTTAAACGCCTTTGGAGGATGTTGCAGAGAGTGTAAGAGAGCAGTTTCCAGGGTTCTAATATGCTGACCTTTTACCATTGTAAATCGGTTACGCTCGTGCTGGGTCCTGAAGTTAGCTCTCACAGGAAGAACTATTACGAGTCCAGGTTATCTGCTTGTCAAAGATTAGCAAACTTTTGCCCTCTGCTTTGACGGAGGCATTCTGATTGGGAGAAACCAATCCATTTTAACTAACCTTCCAGTTGAAAAAGCTGAGGGCTTTAATTTTTTCAGTGTAGGTTTTGTTTAAATTGCACTCGTAGTAAAATTTCTTTAAACTGTTTTGTTTACTTTTAAATAATTTTTTAAAAGTTTTAATGCTCTTTTGTTTACTTTCCTTTTGAAAAAAGAACTCTTAGACCTCCAGTTAGTTTCTTAAAAGCATGAGAGACTGTGAGTGAGAGAGAAAACTAACGATTTTATGTAAATTTTTCTCTAACCATTGATAGTTTTTTCTCTCTCTCTCTTTTTTTGTTGCTACTGACATCGCTCTACATTTTTAAGCAGATGCAATGGATTGAGAGGATTTATCATGAACAAGTGAAACAATTGTGTGCCAGCAATACTTCAGTATACAGTAGTATTGCCTTATCCATTAAAAATACATACATACATTCTCTTAGCAAAATAATTTCCGAGTTGTGTTTTATTCTTTCAAAACTAAATATTATTTTGTATTCAGAATAAGCTCACGTATCTGCTGTATTGGTCTATTAAAAACGATTAACCATAATATTTTTGAAAGTATGTTAACATAATCGTATCTAAAAAGTTTTATGTGTGCTTTTTTCATCAATTTGTTCACCAAGTTTTATCTCTCAAACACCATTAACTGCACACATGATGAAAGAGCATCAAACAAATGATGGTGTGAACAGTAATAAAAAATACATCCCCTCTTACGTGAGTAACATGTGTTGGAAGTGATAAGTGTCTGTCTGGATGTGGCAGTTTTTTAAGTAGCAATTTCTTACAAACAGTAAGCGTAAATGCTGTGAGAAGGCTGCAGAAAAGATTATGTCATAAAAATTTATAGAAATCGTTGTGAAAGTAGAAAAGAAAATTTTTTTTCGATAATAAACAAATATATGACTTCTTGAGACTTTTAAGAAAACAAAAAATGCTTTGTAGTTCATAATACAGTTTTTGTAAATATTTTGTCAATGCAAATTTCGTTTTAAAGCAAAAAGCTGATATTGGTTTTAAATTAACTTGACTTCATTACAATAAATTATTCCACTGTTTATTTAAAAGAAAAAAAATTATCTAGTTTTTATTATTGGAACTGTTTCTTCTAGATCTATGTTGTATAATGTTCATAACGATTGAGTTTAATCTATATGATTGGTTTTAAAAACTATAAGCAGACATTGAAGCTGCAACCAAATCGCAAAATTTCGTGTAAGTTAAAAAAAAAAAAATAAGTAAAAATAAGATCGAAGATGCTTAATATAAACTCTCGCACTTACAAAGCATACAATTGACAAAAAGCTGCAAAATTAAAAACTAAGTTTTAAATTTGCCATAAAGACTAGTAAGCATAGAAAACTACCACAAAAGTGCTAAAAAATTAAAACGAAACCAAAATAGGAAGTTGTAAAAAACATCCCAAAATCTTTACAAGGGGCCAAAAATACAACTGTGACTCTCCTGATACGTCCAATACTTTGAACATGATGCTGCAAATCATTGCTTTGGGTATTATTAATAAATACTCTTATGCATCGAAATAAAGAAACATCTGCTTGAAGTGTCTGTTAACAGGGAATTTTGTAACCAAATTACTGGTCTTAACAGACCCTTCAAATAGACATTAATTTTTTTTTGCATCAGAAAGGAAGTGTATGGATGAAATAAAAAATTTTGTGTACTTTAGAGGAAGAGTGTTTTAAGCAGCATTGCTAAAATTTTGAATTTAACAGGCACAGAGTTCATATATGTAGATGATGATGAGAAGCGTAGCACCTTCGAAACAACTGTTTGTCCATTTTCCTAAACAAATTTGGTATTCTTACATTTAATAATTTTAGTCTTAGGTAATCGACTCGAGACTAGCGTGATTAAAAATTGTGTAAATAGTCTGGAAATCGTTTGGCAGATGAACATCAAGTGAAAAATAAGCTTTTAACACTGATATTTTAACAAAAGCCAATGGTAAAACTTTTGGTAGCAAAGACTCTTATATTCAGTTTCTGTTTCTATTACGAAACTGAATCCTGGTTAATTTGTTGACATATAAACCCAATACCGATTTGTGAACTATTCAATAATTTTCTGTCATTTCATGGATCAGGGACGGGACTTCGAGCCTTGTAGTATCCGAAAACTTCAGTGATCACTTTTCAGTTCTGTTTAAGGAGAAAAAATTATTGTAGCAAAATCAGTAAGCTACGCAACCTATATATTTTCACTAAAAATGTAGGTTAAGTTTTTGGTATTTATGAAACACTTAAAAATTAGTGCAAAATATGCGTTTGCTCTTTTGTAAATAGAAACATTTGGAATTTTTATCACTCAGAAATTTTAGGAAAGAACTACGTAAAGTAAAACTAGGTTTAGATTTAAGTTCACCACGCAGCACAATAAAATTTCTTGACTCTTGCGAAAGCTCTTTGCAATGAAAAGTGAACATACTTTTAGTATTTACTGATAAGAAGTTTAGTGTTGCATATTCTAAGCTGCATCGCATATTATGGATCGGAAACCTTTTTGTTAAATTTAGTATTTCCAAAAAAGTTTTATGTCAAATAAATTGCCTTAGAGTTATTAGCATCAATTTTATTATTAAATACTACAATATTATTTTCAGGACACACGTTTATTTCTACTTAAACTGCTTGCCTATGTAACTACATACATCTGTGTGTGTGTGTGTGTGTATACAGTTTTATACCCACAACACTTTGCAGTAATCTAATAGCATCTGTCCTTTAAACATCAATTAGGCTTCATATCTTAGAAAAAACAAAACAAACAAAAATCATCTAACAAGAAATATTTTGCCTTGTACACTGTGATAAATGTGAGCTCAGATGTATGCATGCTTGTGCATGAATGTGCATGATGTTCATTTTCACAACATATTGGACTGTGAAACTTTCATTTCAATTCATCTTCTATGCTCGTCACGTTCGACATGAAACAAATTGTGGTATGCAGATGTTCAGTTAAAAAACAATCTTTTTTTTATACACAATCATTGTCGAATATATCTGGTTTTGGTATTTCATTTCTTTTGCCATTTAATGTACATCATCATTCTCAGGGTCTCCTTGTATTGGCACAAAATGATACAAACGAAACGTAAATAGATCGATTTTTTGTTAAATATTAGACACAAGTGTTGGTGTCCCAGGTACGTGATCGTATGTCTAGATTTGATAAATTTGTGTAGCAAAAATTAATGAAAATTTCATTAGGGCTTACGTTAAATATTGCACAGGGATATGAAAGAAAAAAATGAACATATTTTTTATGTATTCCAACATAGGCTACAGTCTAGGATGAATAAAGCATTTCATAGTTTTTGGGTTTATGATGGTTTTTGATAGTGAATAGTGGTGATGAGCAGCTTATTAAGATTTGCCAGACAAATGCTTGACAATAAATTTGTCTACGAAATCAGTTTACAGCTTATATATAGCAAAAATTGTTAGTATAAGAATATACACACGTACTTAATTCCTTAAATCCTTACCGCTCTTGTTTTCAACAGACTTTAATAGCTCTTACTTAAATCTTTGTTTCACCTGCTCAAAATAACTTTTTCAATTTATTATTGTTCTCCTTTTTCTCAACCTTTTATCTCTGGTACTCACATTTGTACTATTCTCTTGCTTTTTTTTTCTCCCTTTCATACATACACATATGAAAATACTCTGGTATTTACCAGGCAATGCCACTATTGCAATTTGTTGAGAGAGAGCTCATGTACTTATTACAATCAGACGATTGCCAGTTGACAACTAATTCTTAGACAATAGTCTGCCAAGGCTTTTTCTTTCAATATTGTTAGGATGAAATTGTAAGTTCCATTGTTTGGACAAAAATATTCCATACACTTTCTGATAATATTGTAAGATCTTACAATCGTCTGTGCGAAGCTTAATATTACTTCATTATGGCTGTTGTTTTTACTACGACTTCATTCGTAGCCAAACACTGGCATAGTGTGCTAATTTTACAGAATGTCGGCCAGGAAGATATACTAATTTATTTATAATTTTCTATTAAGTTAAAGAGAATGGATTTTATGTAGATAAATGTTGTATTTATTGTCGACATTTATGTGTGGCATACAATACTCTTATCACATAAATGTCCGCCTCTGTTCGCTCCACAAATGCGAGCCTTTTTCAGCAGATTTTTCACTACATTCTTACACATTTCACGTGGTGTTTTATTTATTTCATCACGAGTATTTTGTTTGAGTAGCAGCAGCTTTTCTGACTTATTTGTATAAGCCTTGCCTTTCAAAGATTCCCACAGAAAATTAGTCTGGAACAGTCAAATTAGGCGACTGTGGAGGCCAATCAACATCACCATTTCTTGTAATAAGTTGGTGTGAAAAGTGGTGTCGCAGTAATGCCATTGTAACGCTGCGTGATACCGTCTTGTTGTTACCACATATTACTCAAGCCCAAATCGTACAGTTGTGGTTTAGAAAATTTTCAATCATATCACAATATCATTCCCCATTGACAGCAAACCGAAGCTCCGACTTCAGCTTCAAAGAAGTAAGGTGCAATATAATGCCTCCTGGCCAAAACACAAACCAGACTGTCATTTTTAAAATATGCCAAGGTGAGTGATAAATAATTTGACGGTGTTCCAACTGAAAGAACTGACTATTCCATTCTGTTTATACCCAAATCCCGTTGTGGCCCATGCTTTAGAGTATCAGCTGCAGTCTCTCTTTTTGCGCAATAAATAGTGCGTTTTGGTGGTAAGTTAATTCTCCTAGAAATTTCATAAAACTTTCTCATCACAGTAATCGATGATTGTGATAAAAGTCTAAACAATTGAAACACATTAGTTTACCGAGTATTTTGCCATAATGAATTTGTCCACGTCTCTACTTCATGGCAAAGTAATGGAAATCCTGTGTAATAAGACGGGTCAATTTGTATGGCCAAAAATTTGACGATATTGAGCCATTGGTTCTTCGTTAGCTTTTTGGGGCATATCGAGAATAAAATTCTAACACAACATACCAAAAAACTATTTCGATACATGAGATTTTCATCCTTTTTTTTTGTATTTTCGTCATACTGAGTCTTTGTGCTAGAAAATATTATTGGAGCGAAAACATTATTGGGGGCTTGGTCATACAGTTTACTGTAGAGAAGGTGTAATGGGGGGTAATTTAATTTTCGAGGCGGCTAATTAGGGCGCTTGAGACTGAGTAGCACCCACAGAGGAATCAAATGTATGACCAAACCTCAATAGTTTTATCTCCGCAATATTATTTTTGAAGACACCAAGCCCATGTCATGCTGGAAAAAATTCATACGTATTGGAAATTCTTTTCTCCTGCCAAAAGCTTTTAAAAACTCCCAATTCACTACATCGAATACTACGCCAAACCTCTTTTTCTGTATACTTTAAATATTTCTGTACTCGTATGTTAAAATTTTTGTAATAACTAATTTTATAAAAAAAAGAAATTGAAATCCGTTGAAGCGTTTTAAATTTACAACAAATGTCTGAGTGTTTTTTGATCATTGATTATGTTTGTTTAGACAAACGCTAAAAATCGATTTATTAAAATTTTCAATTCATTTAATTGCTTTCGCATGACAGTCCGCTGTCTGGTGTCGCTGCTGACTGTGGAGTGTTGACGGTTGAATCTGCTGACTCGGCTGACAATGGCAATTTCACACCTAATTGAACAAAAACTGTTTGCCAGGGGCATGAGTTTATGAAAAAGCAATAATATTGCAATACTTAGTTTAGCAAATAAACAAAATTGTAATATGTCAAATGATTGTTTGCACTTGTAGACGTCTAATAATTTGGGTGTGAAAAAGTAATTGCCTCAATTTTGCCAAATAAACAGATAATGTTGTGTAAAAATTTACACGCAAGTTAAATTCTCTATACACAGAGAAAAATAAGCATGGTAGCACATAAATATTTAAAGATATTAAGCGCTTCATGAAATACCCTTTATTTTTCTTGGTTTACCATCTCTACTGAATTTAAGCCTTAAATTTAAGAAACCAACATAAAAGGAAAAAACACATAAGAAACCATAAACGAACGACAAAAATTGCTTGGTTTTTTTGGGACTGTGGCCAAATGTCTTTGGAGAATTCTAAATGTGTTGTTTAGAACAAAATGTAATTTTGGTTTTTTTGCTGTGTTTCATTTTGCAAGCGGGAATACAAAAAGACCTAAATTTTGTTGCGCAAAAAAGCAACAAAATAAATGTAGGAATAGAGAAATCATAATATTAAAATAATAAAATTTAATGTTCTCTATTACTTTTATTAAAATTGACTAAAATTTCATTGGAAAAAAATGGAAAGAAAAAAAACTAAATTTGTCTATATGCAAAATTGTAATAGTTAAAAAAAAGTATTAGAAAAACTGGAGCAGACGATTGACTTCTTACAGCGTGCTAAAATAAAATAATAAAATCAATGGTGTTTAACACATTTTCTGAACGTTATTTTTTGGAAAACAAGAAAACTGTTAAAGTGTTAAGTTGCTGGCTAAACTAAATATGTAGGCCTAAGTGAACTGCAACAGTTTTCATGTTCAGTCAGAAATAAAAGAATTTATAGTTACTTTGTCCTTTGGTCCCGTTTCATTTAAAGCCTAAATTTAGAGCTACTGCTAAAGAAATAAATAAAAAGTATTTTATTATGAGCTTCATACCGTCACATTTAGATAAGATAGTTGAGCAATAAATATTTTTGTACCCCAACTCTTTTTTTCTATGTGTATATTATTAAACCCTTTCACCAGGCCGCTCAAATTGTTTCTGATTTCAACAGATTTTGGTTGCTTCAGACTCGTAAGTGTTTTTAATATATATGACTACTACTACTTATATACCAAACATCATTGAAATTCACTGTAAATATACATCTGATAATTTTTAGGACTCCTAAGGGTATGCAGCAGAAAACAAGTGGCATATTTATTTCGCTATAGTATTAGGGAAATAAACTGAGTGCCTGGCCATAATGTCTAAGCACATATAGTCCATAGACCCGATAGCAGGCACTATAGTGTCCATTAATGTTTTTTCAAAAGGTATGTTGTTCATCAGCGTAGTTTTACAGGACTTTTTGTCATCTTAAGCCTGATTTTGGCATGCCTTACATGTGGTAACCACACTAAAAAGTATTTGGTGCTCGGTGACATGATTACAATTAATAAATATCCAGGGGCATTGTGACCCCAAGCACTATGCCTTTCCAACAATTTAATTTGCCTAAGCAGCACTATAAATAACCAGTTTGTAGAATTTTGCATACTTTTGGGGGGCAAATAATTTTGTGTATTTACAAGCGTTTTTATTTCGTGTCTGCAGGCAATGTAAAAATTTTGTCATACCAATACAATGATGCGAAACAAATGAATCTGGGTATACATTTTTATTGAATTTCTGGAATTAAAAGCATTTTCATTCCCGAAACATTTTTTGATTTTGGTTAACGAACTGAATTCAAGTTTATACTGAATTTATAAGCTATAAAAATGTATTAGAAATATCGATATAATGATGCGAAAATATTAAATCTGTGCATGAATTTTTATATCATCTCTAGAGTTAAAAAAATCGATTTATTAAAATTTTCAATTCATTTAATTGCTTTCGCATGACCGTCCGCTGTCTGGTGTCACTGCTGACTGTGGAGTGTTGACGGTTGAATCTGCTGACTCGGCTGACAATGGAAAATTCATAACCGAAAATTTTTCAAATTAGTTTTACGAGCTGAATTAAGGTCTGTGCTGAGGGTAACTGCCTTTCAGTTCCTAAGCAATAAAACTAAACATTCCCTGTTTGTAAGCAGCAACCGATAATCGCATGAAGCAAAAGGTGTGCAATTCTTGCCTTCGCGCAACTATATTATAAAGCAATGTTTTTATTTAGCAAAAATAATGTTGCGATTTGTTAAAAATTATCTCTTTTTACACAACTCGAAATATACTTTAATATTAAATTTTGACCCGCTTAGAAATTAAAGTAACACATCAACAAACACATAAAAATATAAATGAGATTTTCGATAAATTGCTTTTAGTAGTTAACAAGCTATTTTAGCAGAAAACACTGCAATACACAAATATTCATACGAGGATGAGTGTGTGTGTGTGTATGTGTAAATGTATATGGCAGTAAATGTTAGATAACAAAAATATTTGTTCTAATTACAAATTTACAAAAAAAAAGATCCAAATTAAAAACAAGCGGAAAGAGAAAACATATTTTGGCAATTTAAACACAAGCATAATTTTCGATAACGAGCAAAGTGGTTAAGTAAGTAAAACCAAATAATTTTTTAAAACTCATACATTCAAACATGTGCACTAGTGACAATATGTGTTGGTACACGAATAATATGTTGTGGCTTTGCTTGTTTTTGGTACAACAAGGCTTGTTGTAAAACAATTTTAATATGGCTTTCATTGGCTTTACGACAGGACCCAGCAGTTTTGAGATAGAAATCACTATATTGATAATAAAAAGGAGGCTTTAGAAGTTCGACTAAAGGAACAATAAAATAATTATGAACATTTCAACATGTTATAGATATAGAAATTTAAAGTCATAATAAAACACGAAAACTAATTAGAAATAAATATTTCAAAAGACCTAGAAAATAAAATACTGATTACATTAATGGGGTTTTCTATAACACCAAACAAATTAATATGAAAGTATTAATTGAAAATTTACTAACAAAGATAGTCTTAAGTTATTGATAGATTCAACGCTCTAAAATATTTCTTAAAATGGTTAGAAGTGGTTGTTTAAAAAGAAATGATTTTTATATTTTTATATGTATATCAGGTTCTTATTAACATGGGCCATAAAATATCTTAACCTCCGATTTTTGGCTTGAGATTTAAATAAAAAATTAGTAAATCTTCCTTAAAATTTAACTTGGATTTAAAATAGCTTTTTGTTTTACAGTCTAAAATAATTTTTGGTAATTAATTGTAATAAAAGTACGACAGCACAATGTAGGTGTCAAAAAATTATCGATAACTCAATAAAAAAACAGCTGTTTAAACAAATTTAGAAGCAAGTGAAATTGTGAAAAGTTTAAAAAATAATAAACTGTTTTGTAAAAATTATTAAAATGAGTAGCAAAAGTGATAAAAGGACTCCCAATTTCACTGCCACAGAAGTTGATTAAAAAATTAAATTATAAAACAAACAAAAAAAAAAAACCTGTGCAATTTTCTTAATTTGCAAAACAAAACTAAACTGTCAAAATCATATGGCAGTACGAAAAACTTAAATCGATTTTAAATGGGCACGGCAGGCCGTTTAAGTTTGATTTAAATAGCAACTGTTTGACTCAATTTTGTATTTAAATCAAATTTAAATTGAAATGGCATTTAAAATCCGAGTCAAAAATTGGGGCTAAGTATTGTTATGAGATAATTAACACCTCAATTAAGTACCTTCAATTATTTATTGTTACTTTGCCAACAGATGTAATAAAAAAGGTTTAAAAAATATATTCCTTATTATTATAGTGATAAAAACTAAAGAACGAAAGGCAAAATTATGCTTCTCGCTTTGTTCCTGCTTAGTCCCATAATATTAGATCGGCTACTTGTGGCTTAAATTGCATTTCGAATAGAAAAGTCAATGAAATCGTAAGCCCTAGTTAAACGAAGAGAATTTCAAATTTCATCTTCAGTCATCATAAAGTGCGAAACATCCGCTGCTTGACATTTGTTGCAACGTTGCCCAATTTCTGCTTTTAAAAAACATCATTGATAAATGGTTCACTCGTTAAATACCTCCAATTTAAAATGCAATTATAATGCAAAATATGTTTTGCTAATAACTCAAAAGGGCCATTATTGCATTTTACTTATAGTTAAAAGTAAGATTTTATAGGCCTCGATTCTTCGCCACATTGCACAATTTAAAGCTTTGAATTTCTATTAATAGAAATTTGTGTTGATTCGAGGCCTTTAAGATTTAAAATTATTCGATTTGATGACGAAATGCATCCCACAAAAACCTACTTTTAAGCATCAGTATATTGTAATAAGTGAACCTTTGCATCACTACAGCACTTGGCCAATTCTACTGGCTTAATTTTCTTTAGCCACTTTTATTAGTGGGAGTCAAAACCGTAGTTAAAGAAAACGTTTCTATGATTTGAGTGCAAATTTAGCTCGACTGCAGTATATCATGGCAGCATTTTTATTCATTACTTTTAGAAATAGAAATTCGGCATTATGGCACACACTGTTAAATAGCTGATGTTTTGCGCTGTTTGATGACTGAAATGCAAAATATTCTCCGTTTAAAAGTGGCTTAAATATTCGCATACTTAAATATTTCCCAGTTTAAAGGTACATTAAACTAAGTTTAAGGATGAACTTTCTCCGAATTCTCAGGCATTGTTAATTCTATAATTTTCTTATTAAAATCTGTTTGAGGTTAGAATTGAATTTATAAAAATTACAAAATTATCTAGTCAAATGGGTCTGTAATCCAATTTAAGTCATTTCAAGTGCATATTTCGGGTGAAAATGATAAAAATGAAATGGATATGAAGTAGAATAGCTGAGTGCTGCTGCTGAAAAATGATGTGCAATTAATGATCAGCTAAAGTCGAAGCAATTTGAATACTGATCATTGTCCTGGTGAATGTGAAGCTACTCAGGCAAAAAGTACTTAAATTTAATTTTCCTGCCTTCTTTAAAACTATTGGCCAGTAAAATTTTTTGCCATCTCTATCCCGCCCAAAAACTCTTCAACTTTATTTTTCGAGTTTGTTTTCAAAATGCTGATTACTGCATTTTTTTCACACACAAAATCTTTCTCAATTCTGAGTCAAATCGACTTAAAACGAAGGGTTTTTAAACTTTTTTATGGAAAATTCGGCAAACATATTTAATTGTGGCTGCGCATTTTAATTGCTGTTAATTAACAAAATTTTGGACGCCATTAAAAAATTAACCCGCCACAAATCAAAGCCTGGCAAAAAACCAAATAATTTAATTAAATGTTTTTAGTTTATAATATTTAAATCAAGCAAATAAAATAAAAGCACATGTAGTTTTGTGGTTGAATACATTAAAAAAAAAATCTTTTGCGTGTTTGGGTTTTTTCAAGGTTTAATAGTGCATTTTTATTAACGCCTAAATGCAGGCAACGGTATGTTGTTTTGCCTTTTGATATTGCTTGCCAATTGGTTGCTTTTGAATGGTTTTGAAATCATTCGAAATTATTTCATTTTCACTTTTCACATTTATTCCTGCATTTTTCATCACTTCTTTTTTCTCACCATAAATATTTATCTTTTTGGTTTATTTTTATTTTCGTTAACGGTCCGCCTCAAACTTTTTGCTCTACAAATTGATTGTGCAATTATGCACTAAATTAAAAAATACCACTAGTATTGGTTGGGTTTTCTTTTTTCCCGGCTTCAATCGTGCACTCGTTGCATTAGCAGGTGAAGCAATAATGAGCGTTTTTAAGTTAAAGAATTTATTGCTTTTGAGAGAGGAAAAAGCAAAAGATAATGTGAAATAAAAATCTGTGATTGGAAAATGTTAAAATTGAAGCAAAAATATGTTGTAGTAAAATAAAATAAAAATTTGGCTTATACTAAAAATACACAGAAGTTTTATGGTGCAGTAGTTACATTATTCTATAAAACAACATTTTATTAATTTATGCTTTACAACAAAAAATAATATAATATCTCAATTTTTTTTTTGCTCTTATCGCGCTGTAAGCAAATTTAAATAAAAGTTAGTATTTAAACTTTTGCTTCTGAAAAATAGGAAAAACTCGAAATAAAGGTCTTTGTTTACTTAACAATAAGCGGATTGCCAGCAGCTTGTCATTCGTGATTTTTATTTTAATATAAAATATTAACATTACAAACATTAAAAAAATAATTTCACATTTATAGAGTTTTCTTAAAACACTCCAAGTTAAAGCTTTTGTTTGGTTTTAAGAAGTCGGGCTGGCAATGTTTTGTCATTTGCGACTTTTCATTTGTGTTCTATATAAATCAGAAAGCCGCCCACTGATGTTTTTGTCAAAATTATACTATTATAATTATATTTTGCAGGGGCTACTTTAGGCGCGCTACCAAGACTTGAAAAGGGTTGCGTCAGGTTCTGAAATTTCTGTTTAGTATCGGATTCCGTTAAAAGAGATCCCACAGCTGTTTTTTTATAATTATCCAATAATTAAATAAAGTGCATTTGACGTGTGTTTTTGCGTTAAAGACTTCAATTGTTCTTTCATCACATATTTATAAATGTTTAAATATAAACTTTTTGCCCTCTCTCCCGTTTGAATGAATTTTACTCACACATTAAGAAATTGATTGCAGTAAGTAAATTCCTGCTAATATATTTAACTAAATGAACTTTGAACAGTCCGTTTTTCACCTGTTTGTCTAATGTTGCCTTGACAATATTTTTTAGTGAATTTTTTTTTGCAGTATTTAACGATTTTTAAAATATCCAGATTTTTGTATTCTATTTTATAATTGTTTGTGTTGAAAAAATTATTTCTAATTATGAATTCCATTGTATTTTACAAATATTGTTCTTTCATTAAATGAAATTTATTTTAGCGAAAACAAAGACTTTTATTTGGCAAACAGAATTAAGGGAAAATACATTTAACGAAAAAAAAAATATATATTCATATTTACAGACAATTAAACTTGTTTTTGAAATAATTTTCCGTTGCCAACCCTTGAAAAATCTACAATCGACAAACAGAAAAATATTTATAAATATTATAGAGATCAAATCAGAAAAAAAGTTGTTCCAAATAGTTGCTAAATTACAACTTTGCTCTGCTGTCTAGAGGTGGCCAGTGATGGCAACCTATGCAATCTTTTTCAGTTTCTATAGCAGTTTGAAATTTAGTTCTTAAGGTAAAGCTTTTTAATGCTTTTGCTTTTATTATTTTTCTATTATTATTAGCAGAGGTTTTTTTACATTCGAAATTGGAGCTTAATTTAGTGCTTTTTACGCGTATCGTCTTTCTTCTAGTTTCAATAATACTCCAAATGCTTTGATTCTTTAAGCCTATAAGGTTTTCTTTTAGTAACTACCAAAATTCGTCTCTTTGTATGGATTTAAGCAAAACTAGTGACAAATTACAAAAAAGTGTTTAGACTTTCCTTTTGCAAATCACAACGCGAAGTTTTGTTTAAAATTCGAAAACCTCTTTTTTACACAATTACCCTAAAAAAAAGTACATGGATGATCGTCCTTGGGCTCACTGTATATGTGCAGTTGAACGCGTCTTAAAAACACCTTTCTCATGATGCCCATATTGCATGTGATGGTAAGGAAACAGATTCTTAAGTTAACAAAACATGCAAAAATAGACCCTTTTTCAAAATGGTCCAGCTCACGAGAGATCAATGCTAAAGCCGAAATATTTTAAATGTTTTCTTAAAAAGGTTCAGGGTTCAATTTTAGAAGGGTATATCGAGCACTTGTTTTGGTGAGTCGCTCTAATGTATATCATAGAAGTATCATAAGTTTTCACCAATTTTTTGTTCCATCACTGTTATTTTGTAAAATTTTTTTAATATACATACATACATATGTATATACAAATGACAAATTATCAGAAAATTAATGAACAAATTTTTCCGTAAGCACTTCAATTTCATTTGCTTCTTATTGCTTTTATTTGATAGTAATACATAATAATTTAAAGAAAAGTCACGAATCACAAACAGCTTGCAAACATATTCTTAAAGTAAGAATCAGTGGCTATTCTTTTAAGAATTTTTGTAAATATTTAATTATTTTTTAGTTTTAAAATGAAAATGTTAAATGTTTTTTCAAGCTATAGGTCCAATTTTATAGTTTATTTAAAAAAAAAAAATTTTTTAAAAATATAAAATTTTTTTTATTTATTAAATTTTTTTTTAAATAAATTATAAAATTGGACCTCAAGCTCGAAAAAACAATCTACATTATCTTATTCCTCAGCAAACAATTTGAAAGAAACAGCTGCTTGAATGCCTGCAAATTTGAAATAGTTCACACTATTTCAACGCCCTTATACGTTCACACGTTTAAATAAGCAAACAAACCAACACACTGCCACGCAAATGTGTGCATGCAGGCAGCAGCACAAAAATATAATTGTATGGGTGATATTGTTGCTGGGTTTAGTTGTTTGTTTGGTTGTTTGTTAAAATGGTTGGTGGTTGTTTTTGTTTTGGCTTTGTTGCAACATTTTTGTTTTTACGTTCTGCTGCAGCTTCTTTCTATTGAAGCCACCATGCGTTTTCACAACAAAAAACAAAAAACTAAAAGTTTGGTAGTACGTCTGTCCATGTGTTGTTATATTAATATGTATAAACGTCTATAGTGTTTAACGAGGTTTACACAGTGGTGTTGCTTGGTTGACATAACTTGCTTGCAAAGAAGCACACACACACACACACACACACGTATAATGTATGTAGTTATAAACACGCTTTTAGAGAGGAAAGCCCTCATATTTATTCAACCACAAGGACATTCATATTCTGTAAACATAAATGAATACATAAAGTATAACGTCAATTGCATAATTCTTTCTGCTAAAATACATGTGTGAATGTATGTATGTACATATGTATGTATGTGTGACAACCTGCAGTTTGTTTTATTTATTTGTTTTTTCAATAATTTTTTTTGTTTATTTTGTATTGCATCATTTTTGCGAGCGAGCACTAGCGAGCGACTGGCTAATTATGAAATATATAAATGGACAGCGCTTTGGGGTGGCACTGTGCATTCAAATGCATAAGTATTAGATGAGAAAGGTTATTTGTTTGTACGTGTGTGTGTTGGGAAAACCATTTACTTTCTTTTTTCATTCTAGTCAATGGCTGTTTTAATTTATTTGCTGGCAATATGCTCGTAGGCGAGAGATCTTGTGTTGCAATTTTGATGAAGTTTGCACAATTTGCAGCATGTGTTAAGGCTTTTAGCACAAAACTCGTTTTATGCCACATTTACAAATAATTAATGATAATTTCTTATAAACGATATTAGATTTTTAGTTTTCTCTATGGCCAAGGACAGTCTATATAAATGAGGAGCAACCTGAGCAACGGGTCATGTATTCCTCGCCAGACTGAAACCAGTAACTCACTTTTATATTTCTTGCAAAAAGTTTTCACATAAAGGAATTGTCTTCCCTGGGAAATATTTTATATTCACAGGGAATTTTTAAAATTGTTTTTTGCATTTTTATTTGCTGAAAAGTAAGGATTATTTGAAAATAGTATTGTAAGCAGCGTTCTGTTCTAAATAATTTTCTTTAAAAAAACTAGCAAAATGTCACATGTTCAGCACTTAAATATCGTTCAGGAATAGAGATTTTTGCTCGATTGTTAAAAAAATTATTATTAATACTTTATTAGACTTTCAGTTCGAGTTTAGTTTTAAATAATTGAGAAAGATTTTGAGTGGTAAAATTAGAGTACTTTTTTAAATAGACAAGCAAAGGTAAGTGGCTGGGTCACATGTCATGGCTGCTTCATTTTTACACCATCCTCAGCAGCTCCCAAATAGCTTCGAAATCAGTTAATAACTAATTGCATACTGTTTTCAAGCAGCAGCGCTTTGCCATCACAGTACCTGAGCTCTTCATTGGTGTTTGTCTATGATTAAGCTTACGACCATTTTTACATTTCCTCACTACGCTTTCTGCTGATTGGAATATATTTTTATCCCCCCACCAACATCCAATTGATTTCGTATTGCTTTTTGTATTTGTTGCTGTTGTATTAAATTGTCTAAATATTTCCGTTTTCAAATTTTGTGAGGAAGAAGTATTTTTGAAAATACAGTAGAAACAAGTTGTGCCTCCGTGGGGAGGGCTTTTCTATGCAGTTTTTTGGTTTGGAATATTTGTCAAATTACAACTTATACGGGAAAGTGCCGGCAATTCTGAAAATGCAGGTCGTTTTGTGGTCTTCTTCTCTAAATATTTCCGTTTTCAAATTTTGTGAGGAAGAAGTATTTTAGAAAATACAGTAGAAACAAGTTGTGCCTCCGTGGGGAGGCCTTTTCTATGCAGTTTTTTGGTTTGGAGTATTTGTCAAATTACAACTTATACGGGAAAGTGCCGGCAATTCTGAAAATGCAGGTCGTTTTGTGGTCTTCTTCTCTAAATATTTCCGTTTTCAAATTTTGTGAGGAAGAAGTATTTTAGAAAATACAGTAGAAACAAGTTGTGCCTCCGTGGGGAGGCCTTTTCTATGCAGTTTTTTGGTTTGGAATATTTGTCAAATTACAACTTATACGGGAAAGTGCCGGCAATTCTGAAAATGCAGGTCGTTTTGTGGTCTTCTTCTCTAAATATTTCCGTTTTCAAATTTTGTGAGGAAGAAGTATTTTAGAAAATACAGTAGAAACAAGTTGTACCTCCGTGGGGTGGGGTTTTCTATGCAGTTTTTTGGTTTGGAATATTTGTCAAATTACAACTTATACGGGAAAGTGCCGGCAATTCTGAAAATGCAGGTCGTTTTGTGGTCTTTGTCTCTAAATATTTTCGTTTTAAAATTTTGTGAGGAAGAAGTATTTTAGAAAATACAGTAGAAACAAGTTGTGCCTTTGTGGGGTGGGGTTTTCTATGCAGTTTTTTGGTTTGGAATATTTGTCAAATTACAACTTATACGGGAAAGTGCCGGCAATTCTGAAAGTGCAGGTCGTTTTGTGGTCTTCTTCTCTAAATATTTCCGTTTTCAAATTTTGTGAGGAAGAAGTATTTTAGAAAATACAGTAGAAACAAGTTGTGCCTCCGTGGGGAGGCCTTTTCTATGCAGTTTTTTGGTTTGGAATATTTGTCAAATTACAACTTATACGGGAAAGTGCCGGCAATTCTGAAAATGCAGGTCGTTTTGTGGTCTTCTTCTCTAAATATTTCCGTTTTCAAATTTTGTGAGGAAGAAGTATTTTAGAAAATACAGTAGAAACAAGTTGTGCCTCCGTGGGGAGGCCTTTTCTATGCAGTTTTTTGGTTTGGAATATTTGTCAAATTACAACTTATACGGGAAAGTGCCGGCAATTCTGAAAATGCAGGTCGTTTTGTGGTCTTCTTCTCTAAATATTTTCGTTTTCAAATTTTGTAAGGAAGAAGTATTTTAGAAAATACAGTAGAAACAAGTTGTGCCTCCGTGGGGAGGCCTTTTCTATGCAGTTTTTGTGGTTTGGAATATTTGTCAAATTACAACTTATACGGGAAAGTGCCGGCAATTCTGAAAATGCAGGTCGTTTTGTGGTCTTCTTCTCTAAATATTTCCGTTTTCAAATTTTATGAGGAAGAAGTATTTTAGAAAATACAGTAGAAACAAGTTGTGCCTTTGTGGGGTGGGGTTTTCTATGCAGTTTTTTGGTTTGGAATATTTGTCAAATTACAACTTATACGGGAAAGTGCCGGCAATTCTGAAAATGCAGGTCGTTTTGTGGTCTTCTTCTCTAAATATTTCCGTTTTCAAATTTTGTGAGGAAGAAGTATTTTAGAAAATACAGTAGAAACAAGTTGTGCCTCCGTGGGGAGGCCTTTTCTATGCAGTTTTTTGGTTTGGAATATTTGTCAAATTACAACTTATACGGGAAAGTGCCGGCAATTCTGAAAATGCAGGTCGTTTTGTGGTCTTTGTCTCTAAATATTTCCGTTTTCAAATTTTGTGAGGAAGAAGTATTTTAGAAAATACAGTAGAAACAAGTTGTGCCTCCGTGGGGAGGGCTTTCCTATGCAGTTTTTTGGTTTGGAATATTTGTCAAATTACGACTTATACGGGAAAGTGCCGGCAATTCTGAAAATGCAGGTCGTTTTGTGGTCTTCTTCTCTAAATATTTCCGTTTTCAAATTTTGTGAGGAAGAAGTATTTTAGAAAATACAGTAGAAACAAGTTGTGCCTCCGTGGGGAGGGCTTTTCTATGCAGTTTTTTGGTTTGGAATATTTGTCAAATTACAACTTATACGGGAAAGTGCCGGCAATTCTGAAAATGCAGGTCGTTTTGTGGTCTTTGTTTCTAAATATTTCCGTTTTCAAATTTTGTGAGGAAGAAGTATTTTAGAAAATACAGTAGAAGCAAGTTGTGCCTCCGTGGGGAGGCCTTTTCTATGCAGTTTTTTGGTTTGGAATATTTGTCAAATTACAACTTATACGGGAAAGTGCCGGCAATTCTGAAAATGCAGGTCGTTTTGTGGTCTTTGTCTCTAAATATTTCCGTTTTCAAATTTTGTGAGGAAGAAGTATTTTAGAAAATACAGTAGAAACAAGTTGTGCCTCCGTGGGGAGGCCTTTTCTATGCAGTTTTTTGGTTTGGAATATTTGTCAAATTACAACTTATACGGGAAAGTGCCGGCAATTCTGAAAATGCAGGTCGTTTTGTGGTCTTCTTCTCTAAATATTTCCGTTTTCAAATTTTATGAGGAAGAAGTATTTTAGAAAATACAGTAGAAACAAGTTGTGCCTTTGTGGGGTGGGGTTTTCTATGCAGTTTTTTGGTTTGGAATATTTGTCAAATTACAACTTATACGGGAAAGTGCCGGCAATTCTGAAAATGCAGGTCGTTTTGTGGTCTTCTTCTCTAAATATTTCCGTTTTCAAATTTTGTGAGGAAGAAGTATTTTAGAAAATACAGTAGAAACAAGTTGTGCCTCCGTGGGGAGGCCTTTTCTATGCAGTTTTTTGGTTTGGAATATTTGTCAAATTACAACTTATACGGGAAAGTGCCGGCAATTCTGAAAATGCAGGTCGTTTTGTGGTCTTTGTCTCTAAATATTTCCGTTTTCAAATTTTGTGAGGAAGAAGTATTTTAGAAAATACAGTAGAAACAAGTTGTGCCTCCGTGGGGAGGGCTTTCCTATGCAGTTTTTTGGTTTGGAATATTTGTCAAATTACGACTTATACGGGAAAGTGCCGGCAATTCTGAAAATGCAGGTCGTTTTGTGGTCTTCTTCTCTAAATATTTCCGTTTTCAAATTTTGTGAGGAAGAAGTATTTTAGAAAATACAGTAGAAACAAGTTGTGCCTCCGTGGGGAGGGCTTTTCTATGCAGTTTTTTGGTTTGGAATATTTGTCAAATTACAACTTATACGGGAAAGTGCCGGCAATTCTGAAAATGCAGGTCGTTTTGTGGTCTTTGTTTCTAAATATTTCCGTTTTCAAATTTTGTGAGGAAGAAGTATTTTAGAAAATACAGTAGAAACAAGTTGTGCCTCCGTGGGGAGGCCTTTTCTATGCAGTTTTTTGGTTTGGAATATTTGTCAAATTACAACTTATACGGGAAAGTGCCGGCAATTCTGAAAATGCAGGTCGTTTTGTGGTCTTTGTCTCTAAATATTTCCGTTTTCAAATTTTGTGAGGAAGAAGTATTTTAGAAAATACAGTAGAAACAAGTTGTGCCTCCGTGGGGTGGGGTTTTCTACGCAGTTTTTTGGTTTGGAATATTTGTCAAATAACAACTTATACGGGAAAGTGCCGGCAGTTCTGAAAATGCAGGTCGTTTTGTGGTCTTCTTCTCTAAATACTTCTGTTTTCAAATTTTGTGAGGAAGAAGTATTTTAGAAAATACAGTAGAAACAAGTTGTGCCTCCGTGGGGAGGCCTTTTCTATGCAGTTTTTTGGTTTGGAATATTTGTCAAATTACAACTTATACGGGAAAGTGCCGGCAGTTCTGAAAATGCAGGTCGTTTTGTGGTCTTTTTCTCTAAATATTTCCGTTTTCAAATTTTGTGAGGAAGAAGTATTTTAGAAAATACAGTAGAAACAAGTTGTGCCTCCGTGGGGAGGGCTTTTCTATGCAGTTTTTTGGTTTGGAATATTTGTCAAATTACAACTTATACGGGAAAGTGCCGGCAATTCTGAAAATGCAGGTCGTTTTGTGGTCTTTGTCTCTAAATATTTTCGTTTTCAAATTTTGTGAAGAAGAAGTATTTTAGAAAATACAGTAGAAACAAGTTGTGCCTCCGTGGGGAGGGCTTTTCTATGCAGTTTTTGTGGTTTGGAATATTTGTCAAATTACAACTTATACGGGAAAGTGCCGGCAATTCTGAAAATGCAGGTCGTTTTGTGGTCTTTGTCTCTAAATATTTCCGTTTTCAAATTTTGTGAGGAAGAAGTATTTTAGAAAATACAGTAGAAACAAGTTGTGCCTCCATGGGGAGGGCTTTTCTATGCAGTTTTTTGGTTTGGAATATTTGTCAAATTACAACTTATACGGGAAAGTGCCGGCAATTCTGAAAATGCAGGTCGTTTTGTGGTCTTCTTCTCTAAATATTTTCGTTTTCAAATTTTGTGAGGAAGAAGTATTTTAGAAAATACAGTAGAAACAAGTTGTGCCTCCGTGGGGTGGGGTTTTCTATGCAGTTTTTTGGTTTGGAATATTTGTCAAATAACAACTTATACGGGAAAGTGCCGGCAGTTCTGAAAATGCAGGTCGTTTTGTGGTCTTCTTCTCTAAATATTTTCGTTTTCAAATTTTGTGAGGAAGAAGTATTTTAGAAAATACAGTAGAAACAAGTTGTGCCTCCGTGGGGTGGGGTTTTCTATGCAGTTTTTTGGTTTGGAATATTTGTCAAATAACAACTTATACGGGAAAGTGCCGGCAGTTCTGAAAATGCAGGTCGTTTTGTGGTCTTCTTCTCTAAATATTTCCGTTTTCAAATTTTGTGAGGAAGAAGTATTTTAGAAAATACAGTAGAAACAAGTTGTGCCTCCGTGGGGAGGCCTTTTCTATGCGGTTTTTTGGTTTGGAATATTTGTCAAATTACAACTTAAACGGAAAAGTGCCGGCAATTCTGAAAATGCAGGTCGTTTTGTGGTCTTCTTCTCTAAATATTTCCGTTTTCAAATTTTGTGAGGAAGAAGTATTTTAGAAAATACAGTAGAAACAAGTTGTGCCTCCGTGGGGTGGGGTTTTCTATGCTGTTTTTTGGTTTGGAATATTTGTCAAATTACAACTTATACGGGAAAGTGCCGGCAATTCTGAAAATGCAGGTCGTTTTGTGGTCTTCTTCTCTAAATATTTCCGTTTTCAAATTTTGTAAGGAAGAAGTATTTTAGAAAATACAGTAGAAACAAGTTGTGCCTCCGTGGGGAGGCCTTTTCTATGCAGTTTTTTGGTTTGGAATATTTGTCAAATTACAACTTATACGGGAAAGCGCCGGCAATTCTGAAAATGCAGGTCGTTTTGTGGTCTTCTTCTCTAAATATTTCCGTTTTCAAATTTTGTGAGGAAGAAGTATTTTAGAAAATACAGTAGAAACAAGTTGTGCCTCCGTGGGGAGGCCTTTTCTATGCAGTTTTTTGGTTTGGAATACTTGTCAAATTACAACTTATACGGGAAAGTGCCGGCAATTCTGAAAATGCAGGTCGTTTTGTGGTCTTCTTCTCTAAATATTTCCGTTTTCAAATTTTGTGAGGAAGAAGTATTTTAGAAAATACAGTAGAAACAAGTTGTGCCTTTGTGGGGTGGGGTTTTCTATGCAGTTTTTTGGTTTGGAATATTTGTCAAATTACAACTTATACGGGAAAGTGCCGGAAGTTCTGAAAATGCAGGTCGTTTTGTGGTCTTCTTCTCTAAATATTTCCGTTTTCAAATTTTGTGAGGAAGAAGTATTTTAGAAAATACAGTAGAAACAAGTTGTGCCTCCGTGGGGAGGCCTTTTCTATGCAGTTTTTTGGTTTGGAATACTTGTCAAATTACAACTTATACGGGAAAGTGACGGCAATTCTGAAAATGCAGGTCGTTTTGTGGTCTTCTTCTCTAAATATTTCCGTTTTCAAATTTTGTGAGGAAGAAGTATTTTAGAAAATACAGTAGAAACAAGTTGTGCCTTTGTGGGGTGGGGTTTTCTATGCAGTTTTTTGGTTTGGAATATTTGTCAAATAACAACTTATACGGGAAAGTGCCGGCAGTTCTGAAAATGCAGGTCGTTTTGTGGTCTTCTTCTCTAAATATTTCCGTTTTCAAATTTTGTGAGGAAGAAGTATTTTAGAAAATACAGTAGAAACAAGTTGTGCCTCCGTGGGGAGGCCTTTTCTATGCAGTTTTTTGGTTTGGAATATTTGTCAAATTACAACTTATACGGGAAAGTGCCGGCAATTCTGAAATAGCAGGTCGTTTTGTGGTCTTCTTCTCTAAATATTTCCGTTTTCAAATTTTGTGAGGAAGAAGTATTTTAGAAAATACAGTAGAAACAAGTTGTGCCTCCGTGGGGAGGCCTTTTCTATGCAGTTTTTTGGTTTGGAATACTTGTCAAATTACAACTTATACGGGAAAGTGCCGGCAATTCTGAAAATGCAGGTCGTTTTGTGGTCTTCTTCTCTAAATATTTCCGTTTTCAAATTTTGTGAGGAAAAAGTATTTTAGAAAATACAGTAGAAACAAGTTGTGCCTTTGTGGGGTGGGGTTTTCTATGCAGTTTTTTGGTTTGGAATATTTGTCAAATAACAACTTATACGGGAAAGTGCCGGCAGTTCTGAAAATGCAGTTCGTTTTGTGGTCTTCTTCTCTAAATATTTTCGTTTTCAAATTTTGTGAGGAAGAAGTATTTTAGAAAATACAGTAGAAACAAGTTGTGCCTTTGTGGGGTGGGGTTTTCTATGCAGTTTTTTGGTTTGGAATATTTGTCAAATTACAACTTATACGGGAAAGTGCCGGCAATTCTGAAAATGCAGGTCGTTTTGTGGTCTTCTTCTCTAAATACTTCCGTTTTCAAATTTTGTGAGGAAGAAGTATTTTAGAAAATACAGTAGAAACAAGTTGTGCCTCCGTGGGGAGGCCTTTTCTATGCAGTTTTTTGGTTTGGAATATTTGTCAAATTACAACTTATACGGGAAAGTGCCGGCAATTCTGAAAATGCAGGTCGTTTTGTGGTCTTCTTCTCTAAATATTTCCGTTTTCAAATTTTATGAGGAAGAAGTATTTTAGAAAATACAGTAGAAACAAGTTGTGCCTTTGTGGGGTGGGGTTTTCTATGCAGTTTTTTGGTTTGGAATATTTGTCAAATTACAACTTATACGGGAAAGTGCCGGCAATTCTGAAAATGCAGGTCGTTTTGTGGTCTTCTTCTCTAAATCTTTCCGTTTTCAAATTTTGTGAGGAAGAAGTATTTTAGAAAATACAGTAGAAACAAGTTGTGCCTCCGTGGGGAGGGCTTTCCTATGCAGTTTTTTGGTTTGGAATATTTGTCAAATTACAACTTATACGGGAAAGTGCCGGCAGTTCTGAAAATGCAGGTCGTTTTGTGGTCTTCTTCTCTAAATATTTCCGTTTTCAAATTTTGTGAGGAAGAAGTATTTTAGAAAATACAGTAGAAACAAGTTGTGCCTCCGTGGGGAGGCCTTTTCTATGCAGTTTTTTGGTTTGGAATATTTGTCAAATTACAACTTATACGGGAAAGTGCCGGCAATTCTGAAAATGCAGGTCGTTTTGTGGTCTTTGTCTCTAAATATTTTTGTTTTCAAATTTTGTGAGGAAGAAGTATTTTAGAAAATACAGTAGAAACAAGTTGTGCCTTTGTGGGGTGGGGTTTTCTATGCAGTTTTTTGGTTTGGAATATTTGTCAAATTACAACTTATACGGGAAAGTGCCGATAAATCTGTAAATGCTGGTCGTTTTGTAGTCTTCTTCGCTAAATATTTCCGTTTTCAAATTTTGCGAGGAAGAAGTATTTTAGAAAATACAGTAGAAACAAGTTGTGCCTCCGTGGGGAGGCCTTTTCTATGCAGTTTTTTGGTTTGGAATATTTGTCAAATTACAACTTATACGGGAAAGTGCCGGCAATTCTGAAAATGCAGGTCGTTTTGTGGTCTTCTTCTCTAAATATTTCCGTTTTCAAATTTTGTGAGGAAGAAGTATTTTAGAAAATACAGTAGAAACAAGTTGTGCCTCCGTGGGGATGGCTTTTCTATGCAGTTTTTTGGTTTGGAATATTTGTCAAATTACAACTTATACGGGAAAGTGCCGATAAATCTGTAAATGCTGGTCGTTTTGTAGTCTTCTTCGCTAAATATTTCCGTTTTCAAATTTTGTGAGGAAGAAGTATTTTAGAAAATACAGTAGAAACAAGTTGTGCCTCCGTGGGGAGGCCTTTTCTATGCAGTTTTTTGGTTTGGAATATTTGTCAAATTACAACTTATACGGGAAAGTGCCGGCAATTCTGAAAATGCAGGTCGTTTTGTGGTCTTTGTCTCTAAATATTTCCGTTTTCAAATTTTGTGAGGAAGAAGTATTTTAGAAAATACAGTAGAAACAAGTTGTGCCTCCGTGGGGAGGCCTTTTCTATGCAGTTTTTTGGTTTGGAATATTTGTCAAATTACAACTTATACGGGAAAGTGCCGGCAATTCTGAAAATGCAGGTCGTTTTGTGGTCTTTGTCTCTAAATATTTCCGTTTTCAAATTTTGTGAGGAAGAAGTATTTTAGAAAATACAGTAGAAACAAGTTGTGCCTCCGTGGGGTGGGGTTTTCTACGCAGTTTTTTGGTTTGGAATATTTGTCAAATAACAACTTATACGGGAAAGTGCCGGCAGTTCTGAAAATGCAGGTCGTTTTGTGGTCTTCTTCTCTAAATACTTCTGTTTTCAAATTTTGTGAGGAAGAAGTATTTTAGAAAATACAGTAGAAACAAGTTGTGCCTCCGTGGGGAGGCCTTTTCTATGCAGTTTTTTGGTTTGGAATATTTGTCAAATTACAACTTATACGGGAAAGTGCCGGCAGTTCTGAAAATGCAGGTCGTTTTGTGGTCTTTTTCTCTAAATATTTCCGTTTCCAAATTTTGTGAGGAAGAAGTATTTTAGAAAATACAGTAGAAACAAGTTGTGCCTCCGTGGGGAGGGCTTTTCTATGCAGTTTTTTGGTTTGGAATATTTGTCAAATTACAACTTATACGGGAAAGTGCCGGCAATTCTGAAAATGCAGGTCGTTTTGTGGTCTTTGTCTCTAAATATTTTCGTTTTCAAATTTTGTGAAGAAGAAGTATTTTAGAAAATACAGTAGAAACAAGTTGTGCCTCCGTGGGGAGGGCTTTTCTATGCAGTTTTTGTGGTTTGGAATATTTGTCAAATTACAACTTATACGGGAAAGTGCCGGCAATTCTGAAAATGCAGGTCGTTTTGTGGTCTTTGTCTCTAAATATTTCCGTTTTCAAATTTTGTGAGGAAGAAGTATTTTAGAAAATACAGTAGAAACAAGTTGTGCCTCCGTGGGGAGGGCTTTTCTATGCAGTTTTTTGGTTTGGAATATTTGTCAAATTACAACTTATACGGGAAAGTGCCGGCAATTCTGAAAATGCAGGTCGTTTTGTGGTCTTCTTCTCTAAATATTTTCGTTTTCAAATTTTGTGAGGAAGAAGTATTTTAGAAAATACAGTAGAAACAAGTTGTGCCTCCGTGGGGTGGGGTTTTCTATGCAGTTTTTTGGTTTGGAATATTTGTCAAATAACAACTTATACGGGAAAGTGCCGGCAGTTCTGAAAATGCAGGTCGTTTTGTGGTCTTCTTCTCTAAATATTTCCGTTTTCAAATTTTGTGAGGAAGAAGTATTTTAGAAAATACAGTAGAAACAAGTTGTGCCTCCGTGGGGAGGCCTTTTCTATGCGGTTTTTTGGTTTGGAATATTTGTCAAATTACAACTTAAACGGAAAAGTGCCGGCAATTCTGAAAATGCAGGTCGTTTTGTGGTCTTTGTCTCTAAATATTTCCGTTTTCAAATTTTGTGAGGAAGAAGTATTTTAGAAAATACAGTAGAAACAAGTTGTGCCTCCGTGGGGAGGGCTTTTCTATGCAGTTTTTGTGGTTTGGAATATTTGTCAAATTACAACTTATACGGGAAAGTGCCGGCAATTCTGAAAATGCAGGTCGTTTTGTGGTCTTCTTCTCTAAATCTTTCCGTTTTCAAATTTTGTGAGGAAGAAGTATTTTAGAAAATACAGTAGAAACAAGTTGTGCCTCCGTGGGGAGGGCTTTTCTATGCAGTTTTTTGGTTTGGAATATTTGTCAAATTACAACTTATACGGGAAAGTGCCGGCAATTCTGAAAATGCAGGTCGTTTTGTGGTCTTCTTCTCTAAATATTTTCGTTTTCAAATTTTGTGAGGAAGAAGTATTTTAGAAAATACAGTAGAAACAAGTTGTGCCTCCGTGGGGTGGGGTTTTCTACGCAGTTTTTTGGTTTGGAATATTTGTCAAATAACAACTTATACGGGAAAGTGCCGGCAGTTCTGAAAATGCAGGTCGTTTTGTGGTCTTCTTCTCTAAATACTTCTGTTTTCAAATTTTGTGAGGAAGAAGTATTTTAGAAAATACAGTAGAAACAAGTTGTGCCTCCGTGGGGAGGCCTTTTCTATGCAGTTTTTTGGTTTGGAATATTTGTCAAATTACAACTTATACGGGAAAGTGCCGGCAGTTCTGAAAATGCAGGTCGTTTTGTGGTCTTTTTCTCTAAATATTTCCGTTTCCAAATTTTGTGAGGAAGAAGTATTTTAGAAAATACAGTAGAAACAAGTTGTGCCTCCGTGGGGAGGGCTTTTCTATGCAGTTTTTTGGTTTGGAATATTTGTCAAATTACAACTTATACGGGAAAGTGCCGGCAATTCTGAAAATGCAGGTCGTTTTGTGGTCTTTGTCTCTAAATATTTTCGTTTTCAAATTTTGTGAAGAAGAAGTATTTTAGAAAATACAGTAGAAACAAGTTGTGCCTCCGTGGGGAGGGCTTTTCTATGCAGTTTTTGTGGTTTGGAATATTTGTCAAATTACAACTTATACGGGAAAGTGCCGGCAATTCTGAAAATGCAGGTCGTTTTGTGGTCTTTGTCTCTAAATATTTCCGTTTTCAAATTTTGTGAGGAAGAAGTATTTTAGAAAATACAGTAGAAACAAGTTGTGCCTCCGTGGGGTGGGGTTTTCTATGCAGTTTTTTGGTTTGGAATATTTGTCAAATAACAACTTATACGGGAAAGTGCCGGCAATTCTGAAAATGCAGGTCGTTTTGTGGTCTTTTTCTCTAAATATTTCCGTTTCCAAATTTTGTGAGGAAGAAGTATTTTAGAAAATACAGTAGAAACAAGTTGTGCCTCCGTGGGGAGGGCTTTTCTATGCAGTTTTTTGGTTTGGAATATTTGTCAAATTACAACTTATACGGGAAAGTGCCGGCAATTCTGAAAATGCAGGTCGTTTTGTGGTCTTCTTCTCTAAATATTTTCGTTTTCAAATTTTGTGAGGAAGAAGTATTTTAGAAAATACAGTAGAAACAAGTTGTGCCTCCGTGGGGTGGGGTTTTCTATGCAGTTTTTTGGTTTGGAATATTTGTCAAATAACAACTTATACGGGAAAGTGCCGGCAGTTCTGAAAATGCAGGTCGTTTTGTGGTCTTTGTCTCTAAATATTTCCGTTTTCAAATTTTGTGAGGAAGAAGTATTTTAGAAAATACAGTAGAAACAAGTTGTGCCTCCGTGGGGAGGCCTTTTCTATGCGGTTTTTTGGTTTGGAATATTTGTCAAATTACAACTTAAACGGAAAAGTGCCGGCAATTCTGAAAATGCAGGTCGTTTTGTGGTCTTTGTCTCTAAATATTTCCGTTTTCAAATTTTGTGAGGAAGAAGTATTTTAGAAAATACAGTAGAAACAAGTTGTGCCTCCGTGGGGAGGCCTTTTCTATGCAGTTTTTTGGTTTGGAATATTTGTCAAATTACAACTTATACGGGAAAGTGCCGGCAATTCTGAAAATGCAGGTCGTTTTGTGGTCTTCTTCTCTAAATATTTCCGTTTTCAAATTTTGTGAGGAAGAAGTATTTTAGAAGATACAGTAGAAACAAGTTGTGCCTCCGTGGGGAGGGCTTTCCTATGCAGTTTTTTGGTTTGGAATATTTGTCAAATAACAACTTATACGGGAAAGTGCCGGCAATTCTGAGAAAGCAGGTCGTTTTGTGGTCTTCTTCTCTAAATATTTCCGTTTTCAAATTTTGTGAGGAAGAAGTATTTTAGAAAATACAGTAGAAACAAGTTGTGCCTCCGTGGGGTGGGGTTTTCTATGCAGTTTTTTGGTTTGGAATATTTGTCAAATAACAACTTATACGGGAAAGTGCCGGCAGTTCTGAAAATGCAGGTCGTTTTGTGGTCTTCTTCTCTAAATATTTCCGTTTTCAAATTTTGTGAGGAAGAAGTATTTTAGAAAATACAGTAGAAACAAGTTGTGCCTCCGTGGGGAGGCCTTTTCTATGCAGTTTTTGTGGTTTGGAATATTTGTCAAATTACAACTTATACGGGAAAGTGCCGGCAATTCTGAAAATGCAGGTCGTTTTGTGGTCTTCTTCTCTAAATATTTCCGTTTTCAAATTTTGTGAGGAAGAAGTATTTTAGAAAATACAGTAGAAACAAGTTGTGCCTCCGTGGGGAGGGCTTTCCTATGCAGTTTTTTGGTTTGGAATATTTGTCAAATTACAACTTATACGGGAAAGTGCCGGCAGTTCTGAAAATGCAGGTCGTTTTGTGGTCTTCTTCTCTAAATATTTCCGTTTTCAAATTTTGTGAGGAAGAAGTATTTTAGAAAATACAGTAGAAACAAGTTGTGCCTCCGTGGGGAGGCCTTTTCTATGCAGTTTTTTGGTTTGGAATATTTGTCAAATTACAACTTATACGGGAAAGTGCCGGCAATTCTGAAAATGCAGGTCGTTTTGTGGTCTTCTTCTCTAAATCTTTCCGTTTTCAAATTTTGTGAGGAAGAAGTATTTTAGAAAATACAGTAGAAACAAGTTGTGCCTCCGTGGGGAGGGCTTTCCTATGCAGTTTTTTGGTTTGGAATATTTGTCAAATTACAACTTATACGGGAAAGTGCCGGCAATTCTGAAAATGCAGGTCGTTTTGTGGTCTTTGTCTCTAAATATTTCCGTTTTCAAATTTTGTGAGGAAGAAGTATTTTAGAAAATACAGTAGAAACAAGTTGTGCCTCCGTGGGGAGGGCTTTTCTATGCAGTTTTTTGGTTTGGAATATTTGTCAAATTACAACTTATACGGGAAAGTGCCGATAAATCTGTAAATGCAGGTCGTTTTGTGGTCTTTGTCTCTAAATATTTCCGTTTTCAAATTTTGTGAGGAAGAAGTATTTGAAAAAATACAGTAGAAAAAAGTTGTGCATCCGGGGAGCTGGCGCTATCACGCGCGCTTTCACGCGCGCTATCACGCACGCTATCACGCGCGCTATCACGCGCGCTATCACGCGCGCTTTCACGCGCGCTTTCACGCGCGCTATCACGCGCGCTTTCACGCGCGCTATCACGCGCGCTTTCACGCGCGCTTTCACGCGCGCTGTTACGCGCGCATTCAGGCGTGATTGCGCGCGTGTGTGCGTGTACGTATATATATATATATATATATATATATATATATATATATATATATATATATATATATATATATATATATATATATATATATATATATATATATATATATATATATATATATATATGCATTTCGTTTATATTAAGCACATTTCCTCAGTCAACGGCACCGAACAGGTACATTTGCATATATTAAGCACAGTGCTCAAACTAATCATTAACCAGTAGCATATTTTCGGCACAATATAGTTTAGGCACACTTTTTTTACATTTTGACTTTTTAATATATACTTTTAGCACTATATTATTGCTTTCATTTTTTCTTGGATTTTTTTCTATAGACTCACAATGAGTACCAGATATAATTATTTAAATAATAAATTTTTGCTTACTGTGTTGCCATACTTAGTATATAATACACATCTTAATCTGCCCCAGTTGGAAAATTAAAACGCCGTTTGGAATTAGTGATGTATTGACTTCGACATTCAAATTTATTTACTTCGTAAAAAGTACATAGAAAGCAAGATCACTAACAAAATAATGAGACAAAATATTATTTACCATAAAAAATGTTGAGTAATCTGAGCAACAGTATATACATACATTTGTATGTAAATAAAATCTAAACCTCAAATTCGGAACAAATTTAAATCTGCCAAAAGTCTTATTTTCTTGTAGAAGGGGAAAAAAATAATGGTCCACATCTCCGACATCTTGGTGTACATATCTAAATTTGGAGCAAGCAAATTTCGAAACTTTTTAATTGTACGTTTGACCTATATCATGGCGTCTATGCTGAAAGTAAACCTTTAAACTCAGTAGCGAGAGCGGGAGCTACAAAATAGCATCCAGGGATCCGGTTATCAATGTAAAACTGCACTGATATACCTCAAAATATGTGTACCTGTACAACTTTTAATACAAAACTGAATGATGTGCAAACAACTAAAACGTGTTTACTTCTTAGACTTCTGGAAGCATACTTGTGATATTAAAACTAAGTCCGAGTTATGCAAACTTTACTGATGTAAGGAAAATGATTCCAATGGATCATACCTAGTGTTGTTTGTAAAAAGTGAAACAGAAACAGCCGGTTGCAGCCGGTTGTCCACCTAGCAAATAAATTTTTACTTATCTTTACTTAATTGATATTGATTAAAAAAGTAGTGAAAACCCAAGGGTTGAACTTGAGCCTAAAAAGTAATTTAATATAAATGTATTACAACACAGAAGTTCAATAACAAAATTAAAATTTACAGCAAAATGTTAATAACGCAGGGCATGGCGAACATGTTCAAATTGTATCAATAAAAGAGCATCTAGATCTCAATTGTTGCGTGGTAAATGCTTCATAGCCCCACTGTATTTCGTAGCCGTCATCTGGCATCACCGCTGTTGTCTCTTTACGTTTTATTACTCGACTTCATCTTTACTTAGATTTCAACTTTGATAAAATAAGAAATTAAACGGTAAAACATCGAATGTATGTACATATAAAAGTGCACGTTCGAACTTTTTCTGGTATTATCTGCTGATTATCAAACAACGTTGTGAGACCGAACGCTAGTGAAATTTTTCTTAGTCTTAGAGAAACACAAGTGTAAGAAATTTATAATATTGAATTTATTTGTGAAATTAATATTGATTGAAATTATAGATTAAAGCACTATTGAAGTTAAGCTGAAATCTGTGTTTGATTTGCTAGGCCGTTCACCGTCCAACATTCTTTAATACTTTGGTCCTCAATTCAACTTAACCTCAAGAAATATGGATGATCAAGATGATGCAACTGGAAGTAAAAGTCCGACGACAAGGCCTTCGTCTAGAGCAAAGTCACCAAATAATATTGCTGACAGATATGACGTCATTCATGCCGCTGACGCCGGCGCAGCCTCTTTGGATTATCTAAAGGCAGACTTGAACATTGATCAGCAATCACGTGCGGTAACTACAGCCTCCGAAGCGCATTCTCCTACTTCCAATCAAGATACTGGTCTGGTAAGTAATGTATCTTTATCTAAAAACGAAAAAAGCCAACCCGTCGACGAGCAAATACCCCGTACACGCTCTGGCGCGGTGAGGAAAATACCCTCCGTATTAAAAATAACAACTAAAAAGCGTACTCGAGCCACCGCACCAGCATCAAAGACACATGAACAAGAAATTGTAATAGACACGCAGCCTACTTGGAAACAACCTACATTTCTTGCTCCTACTCGCCCACAAGCTGTAAATATTGAGTCAAATATTTCGGCTCAGCTGTCTAATATGCGAATTCAACATAGTACAGAGAATGGCGGGAGTCACCCGCAACAAGCAATGGCACCAAATAGCTCCTTTGTACCAGCGGCCTCTAGCTCAGCTATATTTGATACGCAGCAAAAAAGTTCATCTACGTTGCCTGCATTTCATACTACAGTCCCCACTTCAAACTATTTAAACGCACAAACAGGAGTCATACACTCCTTGAATTCTTCAGCCTCTGCAGCTCAAAATAGAACTGTAGGGAACCCGAATTATCAGTTTATTGGTTCGGCCGCTAATTTCTCATTAGCACAAAATCCTTACGCTGTGACGTATTCAACAGTGGCAGCTCCCGTGCAATCGACATATGGCCAAACGTCTCAAACAGCTGCTGTACCTACGGCTTTCCCATACAATGTTCCCCATGAATCTATTTTAAGCTCGTTTCCTCAACAGCAACCCTCAGCATCGTTTCCAAGATTTTCGCTGAATAATAGCGGATCAGCACCGCCACTGTTCAACAATCAACGAACGATTTTACAGAACTCAGGGGTTGACTGTTCTTTATCAAGTACACATGTAGCAGCTCGCCATGCAATTAGCAAAGATTTGCCCATTTTTACCGGTCAGCCAGAAGAATGGCCCATTTTCATCACGAATTATGTACAGTCTACAGAACGATGTGGCTTTACAGACCAAGAGAATCTAATAAGATTGCAAAAATGTTTAAAAGGCGCTGCATTAGAAGCAGTTCGCGGCAAACTGATGATGCCAGCCACCATACCCTTTGCTATTGAAACATTACGCATGCTGTATGGCAGGCCTGAAATAATACATCAAACTCTTCAACGCAAATTAAAACAAGAGAAGCCTGTGCGAAAAGACAACTTAGAAACTCTAATTAATTTTGCTCTCTCCGTACAAAATTATAGAGCCACGATGCAGGCAATGGGACTCGCAGATTATCTCAATGACCCAATGCTCTTAAATGATCTGTTAGACAAACTACCCAGCGATTTAAAGTTAGATTGGGGTCGTTATTGCATTAAATTTACTCGTGTTGACATAGTTCTCTTTGACACATGGCTCTTTAATTTAGCAACATGTGCAGCTCAAGTCACTTCATACGCAGCAACAACAACAATACGTGCGAATGAAGAAGCGAAAGGTAATCGAAAACAATTTAAAGAGCGAATATTTGTGCATGACGTAGTTCTCAGTAACAAAAATAATTCTGCCGCTGCTAACGAATGCCCTAAGTGCAGTCAGCAGCATCGTTTAACAGAATGTTCCGAATTTACTTCATTAAAAACAGACGATAGATGGAGATTTGTTCGAGAAAAAAAGCTGTGTATACGTTGTTTTAAAAAGCATTTTCTTCGTCGTTGTAATTCAAAAAAGCAGTGTGGCGTTGATGGATGCAAAATGCCGCACAACCTTCTGTTACATGACAAAAGAGACTACTCGCATTTGAACAATGAAAGTGGTAATAGTACTACTAAAAATCAAGCCATTGTACCGCGGCAGATTGATGACAGCCAACCAGTATTGTTTCATGCCAAAGAGAAGAAAAAAACGTTGTTTCGTTATATACCTGTTACGCTCTTCGGAAATAACAGATCGCTAAATGCATTTGCATTAATCGATGAGGGTGCTGCGTGCACTCTTATTGAAGACGAAGTTGCCTCGGCCCTTGGTCTGGAAGGGCCGTCGGAAGAGCTTTGTTTACAGTGGACTGGTGACATCACACAAAAGGAAGATAACTCAAAAATAGTAACGCTTCAGATCGCTTCCCGAACAAATAGTGAAAGTAAATATTGCCTGCGCAATGTTCGCACAGTGTCTACACTAAATCTGCCGGTACAAACACTTGAAAAATCTGAAATTGATTCTTGTTTTGAGTTTAAAGATGTTCCTATACTCCCTTATACAGCGGCTAAGGCGCGGATATTAATTGGACTTGACAACGCAAATATTTGTGTTCCCCTTCAAGTCAAGGAGAACGGGGTTGATGGTTTAATCGCCTCTAAGTGTAGACTTGGTTGGAGCATATATGGTCGCCAGTGCGGCACGAGCTCAGAACGTTTAAGATTAATGCATTTGTGCCCTTGCAACACAACTGATCATATGGACAATATGCTTAGAGACTACTTTTCACTTGAGGCTATTGGAGTAAAAAAACCGACTGACTATATACGTTCAAAAGATGATGAACGCTCTTTAACGATAATGGAGAAAACCACAAAACACCTTGAACAGGAAAGCGCGTGGGAAACAGGCTTGCTATGGAAGTACGATATAATAAATCTCCCAGATTCTTTGCCCATGGCGCACCGTAGGTTGCAATGCCTCGAATCTAAAATGACTCGTAACCCGGAGTTAAAAACATTTCTCAACAATACGATAAAAAATTACGAAGAAAAAGGTTACATTCGCAAATTGAGGAAGGATGAGATATCTAGCGGCGGCAAGTCGTGGTATATCCCTATATTTACTGTTACTAATAAAAGCAAAAGGAAGTCCAGAATTGTTTGGGATGCGGCGGCGACGGTAAATGGCGTTTCGCTGAATTCGGTGCTATTGAAAGGACCTGATCTCTTAAAGTCGCTTTTTGGTATTTTGGTGCGTTTTCGTGAAAGGCCTGTAGCATTATCTAGTGATATTCGCGAAATGTTCCACCAGGTGCGCGTAGCTAGTAGCGACCAAGTCGCTCAAAAATTTCTTTGGCGTTATGGCGATTTATCTAAACCCATAGACACGTACGTAATGACAGTAATGACGTTTGGGGCATCCTGTTCACCATCCCTGGCAAACTACATAAAAAATAAAAATGCTGAAAATTTCCGCAAAAAACACCCGGAAGCTGTTGAAGCCATAATCGAAAATACCTTTGTTGATGATTGGCTGCATAGCTGTGATTCGGAGGAAGAAATTATTAAAATTGCAAAACTCGTTCGCACCATTCACCAGACTGGCGGGTTTGAAATGCATCATTGGCGTTCAAACTCGAATCGTGTGTTAACAGCTTTAGAAGGGCAACCAAAGCAAGAGGGTAAATGCATTCAAGACTTGGGCAGTCAGTATGAAAAGGTTCTAGGGATGTGGTGGGAGCCTACTTCAGACACCTTTACGTTTGTTAACAATTTTAGTGCTGAGGTGTTTGATGAATCGATTAACCCAACAAAACGCAAAATTTTGCGAGTCGTGATGTCCATATTCGACCCACTCGGCCTATTAGGATTTTACGTTATTTATGCGAAAATCTTACTGCAAGAAATTTGGCGCACAGGAGTAACCTGGGACGAGCCAGTCAACGATGATGAAAAACGAAAGTGGTGGCTTTGGGTAAAGTTGTTGCCTGAAATATCGCAGATACGCATTCCCCGTTGTTATGAACTTGCTAGCATAAACTCTAATATTCAGATGCATGTATTTGTAGACGCTAGCATTAATGCTTATGCTGCTCTTGTTTACATACGTATGGAGTATGGTGGGGCAGTTAAATGTAGCTTAGTGGCGTCTAAAACTAGAGTGGCACCACTTAAACCGGTATCGATTCCAAAACTTGAACTATTAGCGGCCGTCCTCGGGCTCCGCCTAACGAACCTTGTGATGAACGAGCTGTCAGTACGGCCGGCGCGTCGCACCTTTTGGACAGATTCCAAAAATGTTTTGTGTTGGATCCGGTCGGACGCTAGAAAATATCAACAATTCGTGGCCTTGCGCATTGGTGAGATTCTAGAAGGATCACATGTTAGGGAATGGCGATGGGTACCATCCGATGACAATGTAGCAGATGATGGAACAAAATGGGTCGGCAGACCACAGTTCACTTTACACTCACGTTGGTTTACAGGCCCTAGTTTTCTGGGCAATGACGAATCGGATTGGCCTCCTATGGACTTCGATAATAGGGAAGACGGGGAATCAGAATTTGTATGCCATACTAAACAAACAGAGACAAATGTGTCGGCACTTGCTGCCATAGCTCCTGACCCTACTCGTTTTAGCAAATGGGAAAAATACTGTAAAGCACAGGGGCTAGTATTGAAGTTTCTTAATCGCGTTTGTAAAATACCATTCTGCACAGAACACACCAAAGCCTTACTGAAAATCAACGATATTGAAGGCGTTGAAAATGTTATATTCCGAAAATGTCAAGAAGAAGTTTACTCTAGTGAAATAAAGTCGTTACGCTGTGAACAAATAGTACATCGAAAGAGTGATATTTATAAAAGTTCGCCATACTTGGACGAAAATGGTGTACTCAGGGAAAAAGGTCGCATTGATGCAATTGAAGGTGTTGCAATAAGTCTAAAACGACCAATAATCATGCCGCGTAAACATCCAGTAACATATTTACTTGCCGAATTTTATCATCGAAAATACCATCACCACCACAGTGAGATTGTCGTTAATGAGATGCGACAACGTTTTCGCATAAATGGCTTAAGGTCGCTGGTACAGGATATTCAGAAAAGGTGTCAAATTTGTAAAAACAGATTTTCTAAGCCTCGCTGCCCTCAAATGGGCGATTTACCTTCTGAGCGTCTAGCTGTCTTCACGAGGCCCTTTCACTTCACCGGTGTCGACTATTTTGGGCCGATGGATGTAGTGGTTGGAAGACGCAGAGAGAAACGGTGGGGAGTGCTGTTCACCTGTATGACCGTGCGAGCAGTACATATCGAAATCGCTCCTTCATTGTCTACAGATTCCTTTCTGTTGGCGTTTAAGCAATTTATCAGTCGGAGAGGAGTGCCGCAACGTATTCTCTCCGATAATGCAACGAATTTTAGAGGAGCAAGCCGTGTGCTTTCCAGCGAAATAGAAAAGATAAATTCAAGTGATCTCCAGTGCAAATATCCAGCAGTTGAGTGGAAGTTCATTCCACCTGCCTCACCTCATATGGGTGGTTGTTGGGAAAGAATGATCAAGTCTGTCAAGTCAGTTCTAATGGACATACTTCCGGGAAGTGGTCTGCGTGAGGAAGTCTTACGGGCGGCGCTTGCGGATGTAGAAAATATCATCAACTCACGACCGCTAACCTACGTCCCGTTGCAGACATCTGATAGCGAAGCGCTTACGCCCAATCATTTTTTAGTTGGCAGTTCGAGTGGTATGCGAGAAAGAGTTGTGTCAGAAAATAGCGGGTTGGCTTTAAACAAGAACTTTCGAATTGCCAGTGCAGTGGCAGACCAGTTTTGGAAGCGCTGGCTGCGTGAGTACTTACCGGGACTAACTAGACGTGCAAAGTGGCATACTAAGGTAGCAGACCCTATAGCAACAGGTGATGTTGTCATTGTCGTTGACGAAAACATGAAAAGAAATACCTGGCAGAAAGGGATAGTTGTTGACGTCCATCGCTCAAGAGATGATCAGATTCGAAGCGCTGTAGTCAAAACAAAAAGCGGCTTTCTTACTCGGCCTGTCGTAAAGTTAGCAAAACTTGATGTAAATAAGTAAACCTCATGCAGAGTGCACGAAGTTTACGAGGGAGGGAATGTTGCGTGGTAAATGCTTCATAGCCCCACTGTATTTCGTAGCCGTCATCTGGCATCACCGCTGTTGTCTCTTTACGTTTTATTACTCGACTTCATCTTTACTTAGATTTCAACTTTGATAAAATAAGAAATTAAACGGTAAAACATCGAATGTATGTACATATAAAAGTGCACGTTCGAACTTTTTCTGGTATTATCTGCTGATTATCAAACAACGTTGTGAGACCGAACGCTAGTGAAATTTTTCTTAGTCTTAGAGAAACACAAGTGTAAGAAATTTATAATATTGAATTTATTTGTGAAATTAATATTGATTGAAATTATAGATTAAAGCACTATTGAAGTTAAGCTGAAATCTGTGTTTGATTTGCTAGGCCGTTCACCGTCCAACACTCAATGATGCATAACAGAACATGTATTAAAAAAAAAAAAAAAAAAAAAAAAAAAAAAAAAAAAAAAAAGCTTTCATATAAACAGAGAGCAACAGTCTTCTGAGACGACAAACATCGTCCAAGACTGCAAAAATATCATTGCTTTGGTTAATGTTAATTAAGTATACAAACAGAAAGTAGAATTGCGTGAGCTTTGGTTGCCGAGTGGTTAAAGCGGCTGTGCCAAAATTGTGAAATTTGACACGTCCAAAGTTCATAGGGTGCTGATGAAGGGTGTTTGCTACCCAGAAACAGCCGGTTGTCCACCTAGCAAATAAATTTTTACTTATCTTTACTTAATTGATATTGTTTAAAAAAGTAGTGAAAACCCAAGGGTTGAACTTGAGCCTAAAAAGTAATTTAATATAAATGTATTACAACACAGAAGTTCAATAACAAAATTAAAATTTACAGCAAAAAGTGAAAGTTGTTTCTAATAAAGCAAAGTAAATGAAGCCTTATAATACTACAAATTCAATATGGCCTGATAACTAAAAGTTAATTTTTTTTAAAATAAAACGGCCCCATTTTATGGAGACTACGATTTTTAAGTAAAAAAGATTGCTTAAATCAACCTGCAGGACCAATACGTTGAAAAATTAGTTTGTGATGTCCTCTACTATTCTTTTTTTTGTAGACTTCTACCACTTGATTATAATTTCAGTAACAAATACTGTTAAGATTACTCACAGTTCAAAAACTGTGAGTTTGTAGGTTGCGCTACATTGTTTTATTTGGATTATCCGATTTCTTTAAAAATCAGGAGACGCTATATATCGGGTATATATGGGGCGATTTCAAAAGTTCTTCGATTTTTGGAATTTAATGGGCATTAAAAATGATATGGCTAACTTTTTAGGGATACAATTTTTAAAAAATCTGAACAAAAAACGATCAAAAATACCCGTCAAAACATGGGTTTTTGGATATATCTCCGCTATCCGTGGAATGATGTTACTGAATTTCAGTAGCAGACCCACTACCGGGGTTTAACCCATTTTAGCGAAAGAATGAGGTTTCTATCTCAAACCGTTTTCTCAAAAACGGTATTTCAACGACTACAGAGGGACATCTCTTAATCGTAATCACTATTGATTCTGATCCACAATATATATACTTTATGGGGTCTTAGATGGTTGTTTCAATGCGTTACAAACGGAATCACAAACTTATATATACCCTTACACATTTTTGTGAAGGGTTTAACGAATAGCCTAATTTCTTCATTTCTTGCTACTAATATATGTATGTATGTGTATGTAGAAATTTTTTAATTTCTTGATCTTGATACTGAATATTTTCATTGTATTTGTTTTTTAAACAATGAAGATATATATGTACATATTTACATTCCTTGTTGATGATCTGTTGCGTAGAGCCTTATACACATGTGTATGTATGTAAGTTCGTAGGCAAAAACAACATCTTTTTTGTGTTTTGAAGACGTAATTGTTGAAAAAAATTCCATTGAGTACTTTTTTCAAAAATTTTTTTCGGCACTTTCATGTTTAAACTCGTGTATACACATTTTAAACAAAACCAAAAAAAATTGTTTATGCTAACCTACTTACATACATACATACAACATACATACATACATGCATGCTCGCAAATAATTTCGAATTTTGTTTTTAATCATTATACCTACCTACTTACTTACGTACATATGTACATACATACATACGTACATGCATACATACATACATACATACAATCATACATAAATAGATACATACGTACATACATACATGCATACATACATACATACATACGTACGTACATACACACACACATACATATGTACATACATACATGCTCGCAAATATTTTCGAATTTTGTTTTAAAACATTATATATGTATGTACCATTCAGATACATTTGTGGTACCAAAACTTGTTTTATTTGGCTTTTAATGCCGACTTCTCCAGAAATTGCTAGGAGCGTTATCTGGGGTGCATATGGGCCGATGTCCAAAAATGTTCTAATTTTGCCTCTGAACAGCCTATATGTACCATTCCCACAAATTTTTAGTGCAAAAAATTGTTTCGCTTGGCTTCCAGGGCCGACTTCTTGAGATATCGGGAGGCGCTATATCTCGAGCATATATGGGCCGATGTCAAAAAATTTTCCACTTTTGCTTGTGACTAGCCTATATGTATCATTCTGATTGATTTTTGGTGCAAAAGGTTGTTTTATTTAGCTTATAACGCCAATTTTTTGACGGTATATATGGACCGATTTCAAAACTTATCAAATTTTGCTTTTAAACACCTTATATGTACCATTCTGACCGATTTTTGGTACCAAACGTTGTTTTGTTTGGCTTTTAGAGCCGACTTCTTGAGAAAACGGGAAGCGCTATATCTCGAGTGCATATAGGCCGAAGTCAAAAACTTTTCCACTATTGCCTCTAAATAGACTATGTGCACCAATCTGTTTGGTTTTTGGTATCAAAAATTGTTTTATTTGGCTTATAGAGCCGATTTACTGAAAAATCGGGAGACGCTATATCTCAGGTACATATGGACCGATTGCAAAAATTTTCAAATTTTCCTTTTAAACACCTTATGTGTACTATTCTGACCGATTTTTGATACCAAAAGTTGTTTTGTTTGGCTTTTAGAGTCGACTTCTTGAGAAAGCGGGAAGCGCTATATCTCGAGTGTATATGGGCCGAAGTCAAAACATTTCCACTTTTGCCTCTAAATAGCCTATATGTACCATTCTGATATTTGGTGGCAAAAGTTGTTTTATTTTGCTTAAAAAGCCGATTTCTTGAAAAATCGGGAGACGCTATATCTCGGGTATAAATGGGCCGATTTCAAAAATTTTTGAATTTTTGGGATTCAAACGGCATTAGAAATGATATGGCTAACTTTTTAAGAACAAATTTTTATTCAAAAATCTGACCGTTACAAACGGAATCACAAAGTTATATATACCCTTACACATTTATGTGAAGGGTATAAAAATTAAGTGGGAAAGTTCACGCCAACCCATAGTTACAGACCTCTAGACCTTTCGTATATAAGTAGGTATACATATGAGTGACTCAATGACTTCTTGCACTGCATTTTTTCTTTATATTTATATTTTAATTTTCTATCGATCTCTGCATAATTTTTTGAAATTGGAGTTGATCCTTATTACAGAAATGCAACAGAAAATCTTTTCTACATATGTATGTATGTACAACCATGTGTGAAAACTTTACAGGTCCATAGCTTGGAAGCCATTGGATTCCAATATGTATTGCACTTTGGCTTCTTATTTCTTATTTGCTATGTACAATTTTTTTATATTGGACTTGTGTGCGTGAAATGAACTTGTTTATTGTAGTCAGCTTTACGGTAGATCGCTTTAACATTTTTTTGTGGATTCGAAATATTGTGAATATTACACAACTTTATTTTAAATGACTCATAAGTTACAATTTAAATTAATTTTAGTATTTGTAGTAGTAAGAAGCAATGCAATAACTTATTCTGTGAAAATTGGAGCTGCTATTTGTCCAGCGGGTGCTGTTATGTTTCACGGCATTGTCAAATCAAAATACGGCTGAGGAGCTTTTCGAAAACTGTATTCTTCTTCTTGTGTGGGAGTCGCCTAGTGATATACTACCGCCAGTACTCCTCGCTAAGTGTTGGAGAGTGGCGGCGCCTCTGGTCGCATACAATCTATTATGATGACTATTCAACAATATGTAATTTATGTCCATAATGTTGTTGTTGTGTTGGCTGTTGTCCCATATTTGGAAACAATTAGCTGCATCAGCACGCAGAATAATCTTCAGCATATTTACCATTGCGTCCGGACGATCATTTAAATCATTTTCAATGAAAAGCTTAATCTAAAGTTTGGAAACAATTAGCTGTATCAGCACGCAGAATAATCTTCAGCATATTTACCATTGCGTCCGGATGATCATTTAAATAATTTTCAATGAAAAGCTTAATCTGAAGATAAAATGATAGTGATGGATTTATTTATTTATTTCGTCTTGTAGTCAGCTGTTATGAATTCGCTTTGATTCATAGTCGTATTTTACATTAGGCAATTTCGCTTTGCTGTGTAGGAGTATTTTACATTAAGCACAATTTCAACAAAAAGCAAATGTTATATGAAAACTTGGGTACAAAAGAGTAATAAAATTTCGCATATGGGCAGCCCTTCTGATGTATGAATCTACTAAGGCAGGATTTTTTGAAATTCGCTTCGGAAGGGGGTAAAATCGGTAACTCAATATCTCCGGACTTTGAGCAAGTAGCACAAAAATTGAGAAAGCTCCCAAAAGTATAATAAAAATAAACGGACAGGTATCTGGTACTTTTTTCATATTTTGAGTACTAAAGGGATAAAACGGGTAAAAACTAATTTTTTGTATTGGATATATTTATGGAAATTGTAGAAATAAGAAAAAACTACCCATTAAAAAATTCTCGATATGACTTCGTCCCTTTTTCTATATTTGGACATTTAGGTGCCGAAAATGGGTAAAAAAGGGATAAGTCTGTAATTCTACATCTCCGGTCCTAACACAAGTAATTCAAAAAGTGCCTGAAAGCCTACTAAAAATCATCGAACAGATCTCTGGTACTTTTTTGAATTCCTGAATTTCAGGGGGATAAAACGGGTAAAAGCAGAATTTTGGTACTTTTTTGAATTTGGAAGACAGATGGGAGCAGGTAGGAAGTAAAACAAGAATTACACTCGTAAGAACAAAATCCTGAGTAGATAATACAATTTTTACCTTGATGGGAGCAGGAGAGAAGTAAAACTAGAGTTACGCTCGTAAGAACAAAATGTCGGATGGCATATGCAACTTTTTTTAACTTTCTGAACGTTTAAGGGGAAAAAGGAGTAAAAAAGGCTAAATCCATAATTCTTTATTTGCATAAATTTAAATGACGTAAGTAAATAAGAACTGACAGTAATAGTGTTAACTTGCCATGTGAGCATTGATTTTTTGTGTTTTCTTGAAAATAATTCAAAATTACAAAAAATAAGAAAAAATTTTTATCTAAAAATGAACACAGCCATAATTAAAATTGTTTACACATAGGATTTTTTGCATATTTACATACGTTAAATGATTTTTGTGCTATATTTCATTCACACTTTTCAAACTATGAACTGATTAGTTGTCAAATAAGTAAATGAGTTGCTGTCAACTGATATATTTTAATATAAAACCAAAGATTGCTTCGTTTTCTTTAGATTTTAATTCTAATACTTTCAAATAATATAAAATGAGAAATATTTGCATTATAGATGCCATTAGAATTATAATAAATAGTTTTTGTAAGCATTCGTTCATGTGATGAAATTGCTAACGCAATTTTTTTTAAATTAAATCGTTTTCTTCCGGAATCGGTTAAAGTTTTTATTGCATTTGCATGCGAGTACTAGTGGAAGCGTTAATTTCTGCATCAAAGTGCCAGGCAAGTCCAATATTCCATATGTGTGGCAACGACCTTTGCTAAATTCGCAGACAAGCTAGGCGAATTCAAGCTAACGGTATATGTTTTTTTCAAATGGTAATACGTACAAAACTGAAGATTTCATTTAAAGTGCAAAAAAGAAGCGAGTGGACGCATTTATTTAACAAGAAGCGGTAATGTATGTACATACATATGTATATGTATATAAGTGCATTGAGTTTTATAAATTTTTTTAAAAAGCGAAGTTTTTCAACACTTTTAAGATTAGCAAAACGAAATCGTCATACAGGTAAGTTTTCAGCATTATTATTTTCTTTAATTAATTAAAATATCTTCAACATGCGATATGCGTACATATGTATGTATGTATGTGCGTATGTACATATGCACATGGTTTTTAAAGAAACGGGGCAATTTAGTTTGAATTTGAGTTCTACATAAGATACTCTTTTAAAAAAATATTCATTTGCTGAATTGGTTGTATAAAATATTTTAAATGTCGTGTGCATGTGTACATAACCTAAAACAAAGCAAGAGAGTTATTTTCGGCTGCAACGCATCTAATATATTTTTCACAATGGTCACACACTGCCTATATGTACCATTCTCACTGAGTTTTAGTTACCAAAAGTTATTTTTTTGGCTTACAGGGCCTACTTTCTGAAAAACCTCAAGAGGCTATATATCCGGTATATACATTTGTACATGTACACCGATGTTCCAAAATTTAAAATTTTTTAGTGCTAGATTTTTTTTTTGCTTCCAATGTTGACTTTTTTAAAAATCGGTTGAAGCTATATCCCGAGTATATATGTATGGTCGATTTCCAAAACTTTTCAAATCTTTTGGCCATTTCAAACGATATGGACTTTTCAACATTAAACATTTCTTCAAAAACTTTCTCAAAAAACTGTCTACAAATTTCCTTAGAACCCGGTATTTCAGATATTTCTCAGCTATCGGTCGGCCGCTCCTTCTGAATTTCAATAGCAATGTATGAAAAAGAACGCAGTTTCTAAGTGAGGTCGTTTTCTCAGAAACGTATTTCAACGACTTCAGACGGACATCGCTTAATCGTATTTTCTATTGATTCTGAACCAGAATATACATGTACACTTTATGAGGTCTTAAGTGGATATTTTGCGTTACACACGGAATCACATATACATATGTATGTATATTCTTACAAATTTTTATGAAGGCTTTGGAAATATCATACATACATCGTACATATGTACACATAGAGTATACTAAGGAATAATGCTTAAGACTTCTCTTGTTTAGGTCATACATTTTTAAATCTGTTTGAGCTGGCTTGAGCGTATAAAAGTAAGTAATCATATAATATTGAACAATATGTGTATTCTAACGCATTTTCTTTTTATGTACTAATATAGATGTTTTCACTTGTTGCATTTCACAATGGAAGACATTCTGTGGTGCCTTGAAAGAATGTAGAAGATCTGAAGAGAAGGATGTGTATTGTTAAATACAATGGCGCCAAATACTCTGCGTTCTTTATTAAAAAAAGCGGTAAGTAAAATTAAGTAGTTTTATGTTCTCTAATGCCTTTGAAAAACTTGATTTTAAAGAATACCCTTTTATTCCAAAAATTAGTATACATTTCATATCCAAATTAAATAATTTTTGCACGGAAATTTTCATATAAAACATATACATACTTATAATAAAGACTTCAACACAAGAAGATTATAAGCAATAACATTTTTTGCCAAGATTGTCTATTGTTCACATCAAACCATTCCTAAAAGTCATACCGTCTAATTCATAAAAATTATAACAGGTTTATAAAGCTTTTATTTAACCTGTTATAATTTTTATGAATTAGACGGTATGACTTTTAGGAATGGTTTGATGTGAACAATAGACAATCTAGGCAAAAAATGGGGATAGTCTATACACAAACCAGTAGAATATTTCTTAACGTATCAAATAGACAAATCGCAGCGTTCGATAGAAATTTCTTTCAAATCAAAACAAGTTGTTTGTATTTTAGTGCGAACAAACAAATCTTCTATATATGTACATACATACATACATATGTATATAATAATTGGCAAGTGTTTTTATTTTTGTTATCCCTTATGTGCAACCTGTATGCGACAGATTTTGGGAAAACTTGTAGGGTTGAAAGTTTCGTTTTCACAGGCTTCTATAATATAAATAAATGTTGTCAAAATCAGTTCAGAATGTAGGAGCTATAATTATTAAAAAACTTCACTAAAAGAATCACATAAAACATGCGTATCTATGTAAAGCCAAAACAAATTCATGTACATATGTATATACACATGTGCATACATATGTGTGTATTTCGTTGTTAGTTCTTTATGGCAATAAATAAGAGCAAATGTGTCTGTGTTATATTTCTGAATTGAGACAATAGCATTACAACTATATGTACATATGTATGTGTGTATGAATGTGCATATCATATCTTAGGAAAATTGTTAACTGAACTAAACGTATATCTTTATATTATTTGATCTTTATATTGTTATATGTATTAATTATTCAAGCTATTGATCTTTGGTTATAAAAATAATATTAAAGAATTATTTATTTATTTTCAATATTTCGCCAACAATTTGTTGGCATCTTCAGGAAAATAATTATAAAATTCAAAAACAAAAACAAATTATTGAAAAAAATTTTATTAATCAATGTTTATTAATCAAATTTTTTCAGTAATTTGTTTTTGTTTTTGAATTTTATAATTATTTTCCTGAAGATGCCAACAAATTGTTGGTGAAATATTGAAAATAAATAAATAATTCTTTAATATTATTTTTATAACCAAAGATCAATAGCTTGAATAATTAATACATATAACAATATAAAGATCAAATAATATAAAGATATACGTTTAGTTCAGTTAACAATTTTCCTAAGATATGATATGCACATTCATACACACAATCATATGTACATATAGTTGTAATGCTATTGTCTCAATTCAGAAATATAACACAGACACATTTGCTCTTATTTATTGCCATAAAGAACTAACAACGAAATACACACATATGTATGCACATGTGTATATACATATGTACATGAATTTGTTTTGGCTTTACATAGATACGCATGTTTTATGTGATTCTTTTAGTGAAGTTTTTTAATAATTATAGCTCCTACATTCTGAACTGATTTTGACAACATTTATTTATATTATAGAAGCCTGTGAAAACGAAACTTTCAACCCTACACTTGTGCTCTCAAAATACATTTTTCCAAATACGGTTTTAGTCTGTGGTCAAATGTTTTTTATTGTCACTTACTTTTCAATTTCGTTATTTCTCTTTTGATGAAATATCGATTTCTAATAAGAAATCCGTGAGATTTTGTCGATAGCTGGTTAAGTTCATTCGCCATCAAGACGCTGTTTGTCACATTTGAAAAGTTGGTGCTTATGAATGGAAATAAAAACTTTTTTGTGTATTTTGTATTTTAAAAACATATTTTTGTTGCACTGTATTTTGTATTTTAAATGCATGGAATAAAAAGTATTTGTATGTTGTATTGTAAAAACATCAGAGCATGTATATTGCCCAACACTGATTACAATGTGCATGAAGATAGATTTTAAAGTGTTTAACCCCAGACACACTAACTTGCACTAAAAATGCATTTGAAATTAAAATTAAGGAGACAAAAAATTAAATCGATTATATAAAAAAAATTATTTTATTCAAAATTTTCTAAAATGCAGCCATAAAAGCTTGAAATGAGCCAAAAAATGGAATTTTGAAATTTTAAAAAGGGTTTTGCAAAAACTGTAGGATATGAGCGAATAAAAACTTTTTTGGATCATTTTAGGAGGAATCTAAATCAATAGATTTAGATAAAAAGTGCTAATGGTGCGTTTTTTGTGAAAATTAGAGCCATTTTTTGAAAATCGTCTCTTTTACAGAGGATTTCCGTCCTTTTTGCAAAACAGTAGGAGATAGGCGTTCTAAAATTACTTGCAGTAGTTTTTCTTCAATCACCTCCTCGTCAAAAGGACCAAAGACCCATTCGACATTTGAAACGTGCAACTTTTAAAAATTTTTTTATAATTTTCACAAAAACCCTTTAGCAGTTTTGGCTCTTCATCATTAATATGGATGCGTGCTAAACTGATCTCCAGTGGTCCATTTCAAATTTTAACAAAAAGGCTATTATTTCCACAAAAATTCTTGTTGATAGTTTGGTATATTTCACATTGATAAAAATGCGTCCTAAAATGATCTGCAGTAGATTTTATCAGCATATTTCACAGTGGCTTTTAGTCAAAATTATAGCCATTTTTCAACAGTTTTTATACCCTTCACACGAGTTTGAGCATGAAAGTGCTGAAAACAATTGTTGAAAAATATTGGAAACAATTGTTGTTTTTTTAAGCAACGATAATTCACACAAAATAAAGATGTTGTTTTCGCCTACTTACTTACATACATACATACATACACACATGTGTATAAGGTTCTACGCAACAGATCATCATCAACGTGCCCAAGAAAAAACAACCATTTCGTAACCAGTGCTGGACAAAATACATGAAATTTGTGTAATATAATACAAAATACAAATTCTTTTTCTCCACGTATTTAAAATACAAAATACATGAAATTTGTGTAATATAATACAAAATACAAATTCTTTTCTCCACGTATTTAAAATACAAAATACATGAAATTTGTTTAATATAATACAAAATACAAATTATTTTTCTCCACGTATTTAAAATACAAAATACAGATACATTCGTGAGACGTATTTAAAATGCAAATACAAAGTACGTACAAAATATGTATATCTTCATTGTTTAAGAAACAAATACACTGAAAATATTCAATAGCAAAGAACTTATTTCAGAGTTTTCTATTATAGGTACGTATGCATGTACCTAAGTAAATTGAAAAAAAAATCACACTTAATGGCAATGTTTAACATTATAATTCAAAAATAATCCACCTATATGCAATTTATTGTTGAATAAATTTTACTAAAACATTAACTCATAATCCATTTATTTTTATTAATGTAAAACAATCAGCATCAATAATAATCCTATCCCTTCACCCATAAAAAACTACTTTTATATTCATACATATATGCAAACCATTTGTTTCACTTAGATGATAAGTCCTATTTGCAAGAAATTAAAAACAAAAAAGAAGCTAATTGGAAATCATCAAAAGTCAACGCCATGGATGGACAAATGTCAAATAAAAACTCATCCCACTTCCTCCCATTACTTAAAACTAACAGTAAGGATATTCACAAAGATATTCATAAGAATATATATAGAGTTTCAGTTCCCGCTGCAGAAATAACTTGCATTGCAAAGCTGCTAATGGCAGCTATCACTGATGGGGAAGAAGTGGAAGATAACAATGAAACTGATGGTAGTGATGATCGCGAAGATGAGGAGGAAAACGAATGGCAGAATGGAAATATAAAGAATATCAACTCAACAACCACTGACCACTGCCTCCTTCCCGATTCGTTTGAAGAAGTTAACGAAAACAGCCCACCATCCCAAAAAAAACGTAGAAGTAGTAAGTCTAAAATTGTTTAAGATTTTCTAAGTACGGACACAATTTTTAAAATATTTTTGAATACAGTTTCAATTTATCGCAGTTACATATAATTATTACATACTTGGAACTTGTTCGTGTATTCGCATAAATATATTTAAAACAATTTTTAAAACTTTGAATACGACTACAAAATATATATTTTTTTATAACAGCATCTCCTTTTGGCAAAACTAAACGCTTCAGGTGGAGCAAAATTGAGAAGGATGCTATTTATGCTATATTTGGAAATATTCAGCGGTTGGAAAAACTGCCTACGCTGAATGAATGTTTAGATGCCATTTCTCAACAGCCAGCACTACGCAAAAGGACACCCCAGCAAGTGAAATCCTGGATAGACAATCAAAGAAGACATAGAAAGGTATATCAAAACTTTGAAAATTTAAATTTATTTATTAACAAACAAAAGAATATATTAATTACTATTAATTTAAAATTTATCACTGTATTAAGCATTCAAATAATTGTTAGAAAGCTGACTGGTGAATACTTATACATATATTTAATTGAAAGCCTTACTCCAACGTCGACTAATAATATCATTCTTTCCCTTCTTTTCAGCCTGATGAGTCAACCTCTAATATATAAGCAGAAAACGTGACCTTTTTTATTATATCTTTCCTTATTCCATTTCAAATAAATTTAAAAATAAAAAACTTTGTAAAACCGTATGAGAACAGCACATTTTAACTTTATTTTCAACAGCAAAGTACTTTTAATTATTTTTAACAAATTCAGTTTAGTACTACTTGCAGAGCACATGTACATAAATACGTATCATGTGCAAATTTCAGCTCCTTGTCTTTTATGTTTCAAAATGTGCAGCTAGTTGTTACTTTTTGTTGCATTTTTTACTTGTTGCCGTGTTTAGCACTTGTTGTAAAGCATATGTATGTAAGTATGTACACACATTCTATGCAAATTTCAGCCCTCTATCTCTTATAGTTCAAAAGTTACGGCTAATTGGTACATTTTGTATTATTGGGTGTTAGTTTTTGACTTATTGCGTACATAACAAACAGAATTTGTTTTAAGGATCCAAAAAAATATTGTTTACCAACAAAGTTAATATAGATTTTACCATTTCGGGAAATGGACACTCTGACTGTCACTGTCAAATTATTTTATAAATAAATACATAAGTTTGTAAAAACATATAAGAAAGCTATATTATTAATTTTATTTGCAATAGCAAATAATTATTTTAGAAATTGACTGAATGTTAAACTGCAAGAAAATGTTGCTTGCATTCAAACAAATTAATATATGTACTAAAAGTTTAGTATGAAAAACTTTCAAAATTTCCATACAAAATTTTTAATTTGTGGGTAATGTTGCGCTTTGAACACAAGCATTACTTGCTATTCTGTTTTCTTTTTTGTAAAGAATTTGTCGTCTGATTTATTACTGAGTCAAGAACTATTTTTTGTAAAAGTATTTAATGCATTATAATTTGTTTATTTATTCTTGTGTGCCTCTCTCTCTTATTGCTCTTAACAATGAAACTTCTGTTATTTACTTTTGTGATCGATATACATATTTCGAATTTTATCAGTTTATCTTCAGGATGATATCTATAATTTACATTAATTAAAATTAAAATTTAGTAGTTGATTTGAAACGTCCGTCTGTTTAGTTTGTGTGTTTTATCATCTGGTTTATTAAAGAGTATGAGGGCACTACCATTCTTCTTTAAACATTTTTTATTTTTCATTTTTACATTTTTAATTCTTCTCTGCTTTTGAAGGAAAACATATTTATTATTGTTTGTTGATTTAGTATTGTGAAGTTTGGAAATCGTCTGTCAATTTCACTACAGGCAAAATAAAACAGTTTTAGGCACTAGAAATTGGTCAGGCTAGTACAAAATAGGCCATCTTAAGGCAAAATAGGAAAACGTTTTGACATCGGTCATACCACCGAGAAAAAGTGCTTACCGATTTCTCAAAAAGTCGGCCATGTAAGCCAAAAAAACAGCTTTAGGTACTATACATTAGTCGGGCTGGTAAATGTAGCGGACCATCCACTCTCGAGATAAAGCGCCTACCTATTTTTGTAGAAGTTGGTAGTGTAGCCCAAATAAAACAACTTATGGTACCAAAAACCAAAGAGATGCTATTTAGATGCAAAAATTTAAGAGTTTTTGCCACTGGTCTTTAAACACTAGAGATATAGATAGATATATATATATATAAGTTCTTGTAGTTGTCAGAGTGGTATATATAGTATTGCGGTTGTACAGAGTTCTGATTAAAATATACACTTTCTGTATGGAACATCAATCTATCTGCTTCAGTTTACTGTATATTGTAGGTGAAATAAAACTATTTCAATAAATAAGATATTACACAGTGTTTCACATGTAGCAATAAAATTGCTGAGTGTAAAACAATGTGCAGCTTAAAAATACCCTTGTAGTGTTGCTAACTAAGCTGTTCAGAAACAAAGACAAACGTTTAAAACTGATTAGTGAAAATGTGTGATATTATATTTGATTAATTATAAAAACAATATGCACTTTATAAACAACAAAAAACATCTCAAGCATTGCAAATATAACTTTTGGAAAAGTTTTTCCACAGTTTGAGTTTTAAGTTATTGGAATACTCAACATTTATTGCGCTATACATATGTAGACTGGTTTTGCACATTAAATCTCATATTCCGAATTTCACTCTACAACACATATATGTACATATATTTATTAAAAATTTATCACTGAAGCATCGAACTGTTTTTCATATACAGTTATTTCCGCTTAATTGAGTTTCTTAAAACGCACAACTTTTGACGCAATTAAAGGGGAACTCAATTAAGCCATACTCGGTTAATTGAATCGCCGACGAAATTAAACGAAAATCGCCTAATTGAGCAATATGTGTATGATGGAAAATAAAACACATTTCTTTATATTACATATAAGGTTGGAAAATTGTTTAGAGCAATGTTTATAAAGGAACACAATAATGACCTTTTTGCAGCAAAATAATTTTTTTACATTAGTGGAGAAAAAAAAAAATTAAGTAGACGGAATTAATTAAGCGAAATGGAAAAACTTTGTCATTATTTTTTGCTTCTCCTGTAAATAAGCGAAAGTGTAGTTAACGTTCATAGGAAAAATAAAATTTTGCACTAGGGAAAATTAATGGTTCTCCCTTATTTTAAGACTAACAAGTTAAATTTATAAGGTAACTAGCTGACCCGGTCCGCGTTGCTGGCCACCCTTTAATTTTAAAGTTTTGTTGTTGTTTTAGGTATTTGCTATTGTAGAGCATGTGTAAAAACATATCCTGTGCAAATTTCAGCTCTAATTGTTCAAAAGTTACAGCTAAGTTTTACTTTTCAATGTACAGGGTGTTTTCTTTAGCGTCGGGTCTTTGTTGATTTTAGTATTTGTTGTTGTAAAGCATGTGTAAAGAAATATCCTGTGCAAATTTTAGCTCTATAGCTCTTATCTTTCAAAAGTTACAGCTTTATTTTACTTTTTAATGTATAGGGGGTTCTTTGCAGTGCCCTTTCGCCCCCAGACCGAAAATCGAAATTCAGACTTCACAGTGTCAACCGCCAGAATATTTTGAAGACTTCCTGAAAATTTTATCAAAATCGGCCCAGCCGTTTTGGAGTCTATACGTTACATACAAACATACATACACACAAAGAATTTTATATATATAGATGATATAGTAAATATTCGAAATTATTCGGTTTTATAATAAATTAAGTCAAGTACGAGGCTGGCTCGCACTCTTAGGGCTCCGTACATATGTATGTGTAATGTATGTATATTTTATAAATTTCATCTCTCTGTTTTTAAAGCTACTTTATGTTGTATGGGGACACCTAATAATTTTCCACGTGTTGTTGTTGTAAGGCATCTGGGAATAAATACACTGTGCGAATTTCGACTATCTATCTCTTACGGTTCGACAGTTATAGCTATTACTCTACGTTGTAAAGGGACAACTGGTAGTTTTACAGTTGTTGTTGTTTTTAGCAAGTGTTGTTGTGAAGCATATGCGAATACACATATTGTGCAAATTTCATCAATTTGTCTCTCACGGGTCGAGAGTAACGGCTAGTTGTTACTTTACGTTGTATAGGGACACCTGGTAATTTTCGACTTGTTGTTGTTTTTAGCATTTGTTATTGTAGGCCACATGCGAGTACATATATTGTTCACATTTCATCTCTCTGTCTCTTACAGTTTGAAAGTTACGGCTAATGTTTTTTACGTTGTATAGGGACACCTGGCAGTTTTTGACATGTTGTTGTTTTTAGCATTTGTTGTTGTAGGGCATATGTAAACACATATATTCTGCGAATTTCAGCTCTTTGTCTTTTACAGTTTAGCAGCTACGGCTAATTGTTACTTTAGGTTGTATTGGGACACCTGGTAGTTTTTAACTTGTTGTTGTCTTTAGCATTTGTTGTTGTAAAACATCTATAAAAACATACACTAAACAAATTTCAGCTTTCTATCTTTTACCGTTCGAGAGTTATAGCTAATTGCAACTTTTCGTTGTATGGGGACACCTGGTAGTTTACGACTTGTTGTTGTTTTTAGTATTTGTTGTTTTATCGGCAGGGTACAACAACATCCTGTGAAAATTTCAGCTCTCTAGCTCTTACCGTTTCGGAGAATGGACGCTGTGACGGACGGACGTACTTCTCTCCGTAATAGGGTTCCGTTTCACTCTGATGAGTACGGAACCCTAAAAATGAGAAAACCGGACTCAGGAAATTTATTTTTTATTTCTTTTAAATATATATCTGCTAAGTTTTAATTTCGAATATTATAAATATTTTTTTTCTTGTTAGCCCTTGCTTTTTGTATTACGTAAGTTAAAGAAAGGGTTCTTACTCTAAACCGTTTTATAATCAACAATTTGCGATAAAAATCCTAAAATATGCACCTATTTTTTAAGACGACCTCTTTAAGCATATTCATTGTAAAACAAAACCAATGACTATGAAACTTAATATATATATATATACTGTATTACTCATTGATATACAAAATCAAGTCTCACATAATGACCAATGTTTTCAGACCATAAGTATTTTTTATCAAAAATGTATTTCAACACTCCACAACCATTGACAAAAAACATCTTAGTTGGTTTAAGTTGTCATCACTTGTACAATTAAGGTATGCCGAGGGAATAAAACTGAACGCCGTCACCAAATTTTGAAAGATATTAAAAGAAATCTGGCAACATGAAATTCAGTTTACTATTGATATATATTAAGCACATGTGCCAAAACTGTTGGTGTCGTATATGAAAGTGCTTAATATAAGCACAGTGTACATAAGCTTATTATTTCAGCAATTTAATTAACTTTTTTTTTTAAATCGTAATTTATATATAAAATTGTCCTAAGACAATTTGTTTTCACTAAGAAAAAATACATATTTTTGATGTGCCCAATATAGGCTAGCTATATATATATATATATATATATATATATATATATATATATATATATATATATATATATATATATATATATATATATATATATATATATATATATATATATATAGAAACAAGTTGTTCCTCCTTGGTGAGGGGTTTTCTATACAGTTTTTTGGTTTTGAATATTTGTCAAATTACAACTTATACGGGAAAGTGCCGGCAATTCTGAAAATGCAGGTCGTTTTGTGGTCTTTGTCTCTAAATATTTCCGTTTTCAAATTTTGTGAGGAAGAAGTATTTTAGAAAATACAGTAGAAACAAGTTGTGCCTTTGTGGGGTGGGGTTTTCTATGCAGTTTTTTGGTTTGGAATATTTGTCAAATTACAACTTATACGGGAAAGTGCCGGCAATTCTGAAAATGCAGGTCGTTTTGTGGTCTTCTTCTCTAAATATTTCCGTTTTCAAATTTTGTGAGGAAGAAGTATTTTAGAAAATACAGTAGAAACAAGTTGTGCCTCCGTGGGGAGGGCTTTTCTATGCAGTTTTTTGGTTTGGAATATTTGTCAAATTACAACTTATACGGGAAAGTGCCGATAAATCTGTAAATGCTGGTCGTTTTGTAGTCTTCTTCGCTAAATATTTCCGTTTTCAAATTTTGTGAGGAAGAAGTATTTTAGAAATACAGTAGAAACAAGTTGTGCCTCCGTGGGGAGGCCTTTTCTATGCAGTTTTTTGGTTTGGAATATTTGTCAAATTACAACTTATACGGGAAAGTGCCGGCAATTCTGAAAATGCAGGTCGTTTTGTGGTCTTTGTCTCTAAATATTTCCGTTTTCAAATTTTGTGAGGAAGAAGTATTTTAGAAAATACAGTAGAAACAAGTTGTGCCTCCGTGGGGAGGCCTTTTCTATGCAGTTTTTTGGTTTGGAATATTTGTCAAATTACAACTTATACGGGAAAGTGCCGGCAATTCTGAAAATGCAGGTCGTTTTGTGGTCTTTGTCTCTAAATATTTCCGTTTTCAAATTTTGTGAGGAAGAAGTATTTTAGAAAATACAGTAGAAACAAGTTGTGCCTCCGTGGGGTGGGGTTTTCTACGCAGTTTTTTGGTTTGGAATATTTGTCAAATAACAACTTATACGGGAAAGTGCCGGCAGTTCTGAAAATGCAGGTCGTTTTGTGGTCTTCTTCTCTAAATACTTCTGTTTTCAAATTTTGTGAGGAAGAAGTATTTTAGAAAATACAGTAGAAACAAGTTGTGCCTCCGTGGGGAGGCCTTTTCTATGCAGTTTTTTGGTTTGGAATATTTGTCAAATTACAACTTATACGGGAAAGTGCCGGCAGTTCTGAAAATGCAGGTCGTTTTGTGGTCTTTTTCTCTAAATATTTCCGTTTCCAAATTTTGTGAGGAAGAAGTATTTTAGAAAATACAGTAGAAACAAGTTGTGCCTCCGTGGGGTGGGGTTTTCTACGCAGTTTTTTGGTTTGGAATATTTGTCAAATAACAACTTATACGGGAAAGTGCCGGCAGTTCTGAAAATGCAGGTCGTTTTGTGGTCTTCTTCTCTAAATACTTCTGTTTTCAAATTTTGTGAGGAAGAAGTATTTTAGAAAATACAGTAGAAACAAGTTGTGCCTCCGTGGGGAGGCCTTTTCTATGCAGTTTTTTGGTTTGGAATATTTGTCAAATTACAACTTATACGGGAAAGTGCCGGCAGTTCTGAAAATGCAGGTCGTTTTGTGGTCTTTTTCTCTAAATATTTCCGTTTCCAAATTTTGTGAGGAAGAAGTATTTTAGAAAATACAGTAGAAACAAGTTGTGCCTCCGTGGGGAGGGCTTTTCTATGCAGTTTTTTGGTTTGGAATATTTGTCAAATTACAACTTATACGGGAAAGTGCCGGCAATTCTGAAAATGCAGGTCGTTTTGTGGTCTTTGTCTCTAAATATTTTCGTTTTCAAATTTTGTGAAGAAGAAGTATTTTAGAAAATACAGTAGAAACAAGTTGTGCCTCCGTGGGGAGGGCTTTTCTATGCAGTTTTTGTGGTTTGGAATATTTGTCAAATTACAACTTATACGGGAAAGTGCCGGCAATTCTGAAAATGCAGGTCGTTTTGTGGTCTTCTTCTCTAAATCTTTCCGTTTTCAAATTTTGTGAGGAAGAAGTATTTTAGAAAATACAGTAGAAACAAGTTGTGCCTCCGTGGGGAGGGCTTTCCTATGCAGTTTTTTGGTTTGGAATATTTGTCAAATTACAACTTAAACGGAAAAGTGCCGGCAATTCTGAAAATGCAGGTCGTTTTGTGGTCTTTGTCTCTAAATATTTCCGTTTTCAAATTTTGTGAGGAAGAAGTATTTTAGAAAATACAGTAGAAACAAGTTGTGCCTCCGTGGGGAGGCCTTTTCTATGCAGTTTTTTGGTTTGGAATATTTGTCAAATTACAACTTATACGGGAAAGTGCCGGCAGTTCTGAAAATGCAGGTCGTTTTGTGGTCTTTTTCTCTAAATATTTCCGTTTCCAAATTTTGTGAGGAAGAAGTATTTTAGAAAATACAGTAGAAACAAGTTGTGCCTCCGTGGGGAGGGCTTTTCTATGCAGTTTTTTGGTTTGGAATATTTGTCAAATTACAACTTATACGGGAAAGTGCCGGCAATTCTGAAAATGCAGGTCGTTTTGTGGTCTTTGTCTCTAAATATTTCCGTTTTCAAATTTTGTGAGGAAGAAGTATTTTAGAAAATACAGTAGAAACAAGTTGTGCCTCCGTGGGGAGGCCTTTTCTATGCAGTTTTTTGGTTTGGAATATTTGTCAAATTACAACTTATACGGGAAAGTGCCGATAAATCTGTAAATGCTGGTCGTTTTGTAGTCTTCTTCGCTAAATATTTCCGTTTTCAAATTTTGTGAGGAAGAAGTATTTTAGAAATACAGTAGAAACAAGTTGTGCCTCCGTGGGGAGGCCTTTTCTATGCGGTTTTTTGGTTTGGAATATTTGTCAAATTACAACTTAAACGGAAAAGTGCCGGCAATTCTGAAAATGCAGGTCGTTTTGTGGTCTTTGTCTCTAAATATTTCCGTTTTCAAATTTTGTGAGGAAGAAGTATTTTAGAAAATACAGTAGAAACAAGTTGTGCCTCCGTGGGGAGGCCTTTTCTATGCAGTTTTTTGGTTTGGAATATTTGTCAAATTACAACTTATACGGGAAAGTGCCGGCAATTCTGAAAATGCAGGTCGTTTTGTGGTCTTCTTCTCTAAATATTTCCGTTTTCAAATTTTGTGAGGAAGAAGTATTTTAGAAGATACAGTAGAAACAAGTTGTGCCTCCGTGGGGAGGGCTTTCCTATGCAGTTTTTTGGTTTGGAATATTTGTCAAATAACAACTTATACGGGAAAGTGCCGGCAATTCTGAGAAAGCAGGTCGTTTTGTGGTCTTCTTCTCTAAATATTTCCGTTTTCAAATTTTGTGAGGAAGAAGTATTTTAGAAAATACAGTAGAAACAAGTTGTGCCTCCGTGGGGTGGGGTTTTCTATGCAGTTTTTTGGTTTGGAATATTTGTCAAATAACAACTTATACGGGAAAGTGCCGGCAGTTCTGAAAATGCAGGTCGTTTTGTGGTCTTCTTCTCTAAATATTTCCGTTTTCAAATTTTGTGAGGAAGAAGTATTTTAGAAAATACAGTAGAAACAAGTTGTGCCTCCGTGGGGAGGCCTTTTCTATGCAGTTTTTGTGGTTTGGAATATTTGTCAAATTACAACTTATACGGGAAAGTGCCGGCAATTCTGAAAATGCAGGTCGTTTTGTGGTCTTCTTCTCTAAATATTTCCGTTTTCAAATTTTGTGAGGAAGAAGTATTTTAGAAAATACAGTAGAAACAAGTTGTGCCTCCGTGGGGAGGGCTTTCCTATGCAGTTTTTTGGTTTGGAATATTTGTCAAATTACAACTTATACGGGAAAGTGCCGGCAGTTCTGAAAATGCAGGTCGTTTTGTGGTCTTCTTCTCTAAATATTTCCGTTTTCAAATTTTGTGAGGAAGAAGTATTTTAGAAAATACAGTAGAAACAAGTTGTGCCTCCGTGGGGAGGCCTTTTCTATGCAGTTTTTTGGTTTGGAATATTTGTCAAATTACAACTTATACGGGAAAGTGCCGGCAATTCTGAAAATGCAGGTCGTTTTGTGGTCTTCTTCTCTAAATCTTTCCGTTTTCAAATTTTGTGAGGAAGAAGTATTTTAGAAAATACAGTAGAAACAAGTTGTGCCTCCGTGGGGAGGGCTTTCCTATGCAGTTTTTTGGTTTGGAATATTTGTCAAATTACAACTTATACGGGAAAGTGCCGGCAATTCTGAAAATGCAGGTCGTTTTGTGGTCTTTGTCTCTAAATATTTCCGTTTTCAAATTTTGTGAGGAAGAAGTATTTTAGAAAATACAGTAGAAACAAGTTGTGCCTCCGTGGGGAGGGCTTTTCTATGCAGTTTTTTGGTTTGGAATATTTGTCAAATTACAACTTATACGGGAAAGTGCCGATAAATCTGTAAATGCAGGTCGTTTTGTGGTCTTTGTCTCTAAATATTTCCGTTTTCAAATTTTGTGAGGAAGAAGTATTTGAAAAAATACAGTAGAAAAAAGTTGTGCATCCGGGGAGCTGGCGCTATCACGCGCGCTTTCACGCGCGCTATCACGCACGCTATCACGCGCGCTATCACGCGCGCTATCACGCGCGCTTTCACGCGCGCTTTCACGCGCGCTGTTACGCGCGCATTCAGGCGTGATTGCGCGCGTGTGTGCGTGTACGTATATATATATATATATATATATATATATATATATATATATATATATATATATATATATATATATATATATATATATATATATATATATATATATATATATATATATATATATATATATATATATATATATATATATATATATATATATATATATATATATATATATATATATATATATATATATATATATATATATATATATATATATATAGAAACAAGTTGTTCCTCCTTGGTGAGGGGTTTTCTATACAGTTTTTTGGTTTTGAATATTTGTCAAATTACAACTTATACGGGAAAGTGCCGGCAATTCTGAAAATGCAGGTCGTTTTGTGGTCTTTGTCTCTAAATATTTCCGTTTTCAAATTTTGTGAGGAAGAAGTATTTTAGAAAATACAGTAGAAACAAGTTGTGCCTTTGTGGGGTGGGGTTTTCTATGCAGTTTTTTGGTTTGGAATATTTGTCAAATTACAACTTATACGGGAAAGTGCCGGCAATTCTGAAAATGCAGGTCGTTTTGTGGTCTTCTTCTCTAAATATTTCCGTTTTCAAATTTTGTGAGGAAGAAGTATTTTAGAAAATACAGTAGAAACAAGTTGTGCCTCCGTGGGGAGGGCTTTTCTATGCAGTTTTTTGGTTTGGAATATTTGTCAAATTACAACTTATACGGGAAAGTGCCGATAAATCTGTAAATGCTGGTCGTTTTGTAGTCTTCTTCGCTAAATATTTCCGTTTTCAAATTTTGTGAGGAAGAAGTATTTTAGAAATACAGTAGAAACAAGTTGTGCCTCCGTGGGGAGGCCTTTTCTATGCAGTTTTTTGGTTTGGAATATTTGTCAAATTACAACTTATACGGGAAAGTGCCGGCAATTCTGAAAATGCAGGTCGTTTTGTGGTCTTTGTCTCTAAATATTTCCGTTTTCAAATTTTGTGAGGAAGAAGTATTTTAGAAAATACAGTAGAAACAAGTTGTGCCTCCGTGGGGAGGCCTTTTCTATGCAGTTTTTTGGTTTGGAATATTTGTCAAATTACAACTTATACGGGAAAGTGCCGGCAATTCTGAAAATGCAGGTCGTTTTGTGGTCTTTGTCTCTAAATATTTCCGTTTTCAAATTTTGTGAGGAAGAAGTATTTTAGAAAATACAGTAGAAACAAGTTGTGCCTCCGTGGGGTGGGGTTTTCTACGCAGTTTTTTGGTTTGGAATATTTGTCAAATAACAACTTATACGGGAAAGTGCCGGCAGTTCTGAAAATGCAGGTCGTTTTGTGGTCTTCTTCTCTAAATACTTCTGTTTTCAAATTTTGTGAGGAAGAAGTATTTTAGAAAATACAGTAGAAACAAGTTGTGCCTCCGTGGGGAGGCCTTTTCTATGCAGTTTTTTGGTTTGGAATATTTGTCAAATTACAACTTATACGGGAAAGTGCCGGCAGTTCTGAAAATGCAGGTCGTTTTGTGGTCTTTTTCTCTAAATATTTCCGTTTCCAAATTTTGTGAGGAAGAAGTATTTTAGAAAATACAGTAGAAACAAGTTGTGCCTCCGTGGGGAGGGCTTTTCTATGCAGTTTTTTGGTTTGGAATATTTGTCAAATTACAACTTATACGGGAAAGTGCCGGCAATTCTGAAAATGCAGGTCGTTTTGTGGTCTTTGTCTCTAAATATTTTCGTTTTCAAATTTTGTGAAGAAGAAGTATTTTAGAAAATACAGTAGAAACAAGTTGTGCCTCCGTGGGGAGGGCTTTTCTATGCAGTTTTTGTGGTTTGGAATATTTGTCAAATTACAACTTATACGGGAAAGTGCCGGCAATTCTGAAAATGCAGGTCGTTTTGTGGTCTTTGTCTCTAAATATTTCCGTTTTCAAATTTTGTGAGGAAGAAGTATTTTAGAAAATACAGTAGAAACAAGTTGTGCCTCCGTGGGGAGGGCTTTTCTATGCAGTTTTTTGGTTTGGAATATTTGTCAAATTACAACTTATACGGGAAAGTGCCGGCAATTCTGAAAATGCAGGTCGTTTTGTGGTCTTCTTCTCTAAATATTTTCGTTTTCAAATTTTGTGAGGAAGAAGTATTTTAGAAAATACAGTAGAAACAAGTTGTGCCTCCGTGGGGTGGGGTTTTCTATGCAGTTTTTTGGTTTGGAATATTTGTCAAATAACAACTTATACGGGAAAGTGCCGGCAGTTCTGAAAATGCAGGTCGTTTTGTGGTCTTCTTCTCTAAATATTTCCGTTTTCAAATTTTGTGAGGAAGAAGTATTTTAGAAAATACAGTAGAAACAAGTTGTGCCTCCGTGGGGAGGCCTTTTCTATGCGGTTTTTTGGTTTGGAATATTTGTCAAATTACAACTTAAACGGAAAAGTGCCGGCAATTCTGAAAATGCAGGTCGTTTTGTGGTCTTTGTCTCTAAATACTTCCGTTTTCAAATTTTGTGAGGAAGAAGTATTTTAGAAAATACAGTAGAAACAAGTTGTGCCTCCGTGGGGAGGGCTTTTCTATGCAGTTTTTGTGGTTTGGAATATTTGTCAAATTACAACTTATACGGGAAAGTGCCGGCAATTCTGAAAATGCAGGTCGTTTTGTGGTCTTTGTCTCTAAATATTTCCGTTTTCAAATTTTGTGAGGAAGAAGTATTTTAGAAAATACAGTAGAAACAAGTTGTGCCTCCGTGGGGAGGGCTTTTCTATGCAGTTTTTTGGTTTGGAATATTTGTCAAATTACAACTTATACGGGAAAGTGCCGGCAATTCTGAAAATGCAGGTCGTTTTGTGGTCTTTGTCTCTAAATATTTTCGTTTTCAAATTTTGTGAGGAAGAAGTATTTTAGAAAATACAGTAGAAACAAGTTGTGCCTCCGTGGGGAGGGCTTTTCTATGCAGTTTTTTGGTTTGGAATATTTGTCAAATTACAACTTATACGGGAAAGTGCCGGCAATTCTGAAAATGCAGGTCGTTTTGCGGTCTTCTTCTCTAAATATTTCCGTTTTCAAATTTTGTGAGGAAGAAGTATTTTAGAAAATACAGTAGAAACAAGTTGTGCCTCCGTGGGGAGGGCTTTTCTATGCAGTTATTTGGCTTGGAATATTTGTCAAATTACAACTTATACGGGAAAGTGCCGGCAATTCTGAAAATGCAGGTCGTTTTGTGGTCTTTGTCTCTAAATATTTCCGTTTTCAAATTTTGTGAGGAAGAAGTATTTTAGAAAATACAGTAGAAACAAGTTGTGCCTCCGTGGGGAGGGCTTTTCTATGCAGTTTTTTGGTTTGGAATATTTGTCAAATTACAACTTATACGGGAAAGTGCCGGCATTTCTGAAAATGCAGGTCGCTTTGTGGTCTTCTTCTCTAAATATTTCCGTTTTCAAATTTTGTGAGGAAGAAGTATTTTAGAAAATACAGTAGAAACAAGTTGTGCCTCCGTGGGGTGGGGTTTTCTATGCAGTTTTTTGGTTTGGAATATTTGTCAAATTACAACTTATACGGGAAAGTGCCGGCAGTTCTGAAAATGCAGGTCGTTTTGTGGTCTTCTTCTCTAAATATTTCCGTTTTCAAATTTTGTGAGGAAGAAGTATTTTAGAAAATACAGTAGAAACAAGTTGTGCCTCCGTGGGGAGGCCTTTTCTATGCAGTTTTTTGGTTTGGAATATTTGTCAAATTACAACTTATACCGGAAAGTGCCGGCAATTCTGAAAATGCAGGTCGTTTTGTGGTCTTCTTCTCTAAATATTTCCGTTTTCAAATTTTGTGAGGAAGAAGTATTTTAGAAAATACAGTAGAAACAAGTTGTGCCTCCGTGGGGAGGGCTTTTCTATGCAGTTTTTTGGTTTGGAATATTTGTCAAATTACAACTTATACGGGAAAGTGCCGGCAGTTCTGAAAATGCAGGTCGTTTTGTGGTCTTCTTCTCTAAATATTTCCGTTTTCAAATTTTGTGAGGAAGAAGTATTTTAGAAAATACAGTAGAAACAAGTTGTGCCTCCGTGGGGAGGGCTTTCCTATGCAGTTTTTTGGTTTGGAATATTTGTCAAATTACAACTTATACGGGAAAGTGCCGGCAGTTCTGAAAATGCAGGTCGTTTTGTGGTCTTCTTCTCTAAATATTTCCGTTTTCAAATTTTGTGAGGAAGAAGTATTTTAGAAAATACAGTAGAAACAAGTTGTGCCTCCGTGGGGAGGGCTTTTCTATGCAGTTTTTTGGTTTGGAATATTTGTCAAATTACAACTTATACGGGAAAGTGCCGGCAGTTCTGAAAATGCAGGTCGTTTTGTGGTCTTCTTCTCTAAATATTTCCGTTTTCAAATTTTGTGAGGAAGAAGTATTTTAGAAAATACAGTAGAAACAAGTTGTGCCTCCGTGGGGAGGGCTTTCCTATGCAGTTTTTTGGTTTGGAATATTTGTCAAATTACAACTTATACGGGAAAGTGCCGGCAGTTCTGAAAATGCAGGTCGTTTTGTGGTCTTCTTCTCTAAATATTTCCGTTTTCAAATTTTGTGAGGAAGAAGTATTTTAGAAAATACAGTAGAAACAAGTTGTGCCTCCGTGGGGAGGGCTTTTCTATGCAGTTTTTTGGTTTGGAATATTTGTCAAATTACAACTTATACGGGAAAGTGCCGGCAATTCTGAAAAAGCAGGTCGTTTTGTGGTCTTCTTCTCTAAATATTTCCGTTTTCAAATTTTGTGAGGAAGAAGTATTTTAGAAAATACAGTAGAAACAAGTTGTGCCTCCGTGGGGAGGGCTTTTCTATGCAGTTTTTTGGCTTGGAATATTTGTCAAATTACAATTTATACGGGAAAGTGCCGGCAATTCTGAAAATGCAGGTCGTTTTGTGGTCTTTGTCTCTAAATATTTCCGTTTTCAAATTTTGTGAGGAAGAAGTATTTTAGAAAATACAGTAGAAACAAGTTGTGCCTCCGTGGGGAGGGCTTTTCTATGCAGTTTTTTGGCTTGGAATATTTGTCAAATTACAATTTATACGGGAAAGTGCCGGCAATTCTGAAAATGCAGGTCGTTTTTTGGTCTTTGTCTCTAAATATTTCCGTTTTCAAATTTTGTGAGGAAGAAGTATTTTAGAAAATACAGTAGAAACAAGTTGTGCCTCCGTGGGGAGGGCTTTTCTATGCAGTTTTTTGGTTTGGAATATTTGTCAAATTACAACTTATACGGGAAAGTGCCGGCAATTCTGAAAAAGCAGGTCGTTTTGTGGCCTTCTTTTCTAAATATTTCCGTTTTCAAATTTTGTGAGGAAGAAGTATTTTAGAAAATACAGTAGAAACAAGTTGTGCCTCCGTGGGGAGGGCTTTTCTATGCAGTTTTTTGGCTTGGAATATTTGTCAAATTACAATTTATACGGGAAAGTGCCGGCAATTCTGAAAATGCAGGTCGTTTTGTGGTCTTTGTCTCTAAATATTTCCGTTTTCAAATTTTGTGAGGAAGAAGTATTTTAGAAAATACAGTAGAAACAAGTTGTGCCTCCGTGGGGAGGGCTTTTCTATGCAGTTTTTTGGTTTGGAATATTTGTCAAATTACAACTAATACGGGAAAGTGCCGGCAATTCTGAAAAAGCAGGTCGTTTTGTGGTCTTCTTCTCTAAATATTTCCGTTTTCAAATTTTGTGAGGAAGAAGTATTTTAGAAAATACAGTAGAAACAAGTTGTGCCTCCGTGGGGAGGGCTTTTCTATGCAGTTTTTTGGCTTGGAATATTTGTCAAATTACAATTTATACGGGAAAGTGCCGGCAATTCTGAAAATGCAGGTCGTTTTGTGGTCTTTGTCTCTAAATATTTCCGTTTTCAAATTTTGTGAGGAAGAAGTATTTTAGAAAATACAGTAGAAACAAGTTGTGCCTCCGTGGGGAGGGCTTTTCTATGCAGTTTTTTGGGTTGGAATATTTGTCAAATTACAATTTATACGGGAAAGTGCCGGCAATTCTGAAAATGCAGGTCGTTTTGTGGTCTTTGTCTCTAAATATTTCCGTTTTCAAATTTTGTGAGGAAGAAGTATTTTAGAAAATACAGTAGAAACAAGTTGTGCCTCCGTGGGGAGGGCTTTTCTATGCAGTTTTTTGGTTTGGAATATTTGTCAAATTACAACTTATACGGGAAAGTGCCGGCAATTCTGAAAAAGCAGGTCGTTTTGTGGTCTTCTTCTCTAAATATTTCCGTTTTCAAATTTTGTGAGGAAGAAGTATTTTAGAAAATACAGTAGAAACAAGTTGTGCCTCCGTGGGGAGGGCTTTTCTATGCAGTTTTTTGGCTTGGAATATTTGTCAAATTACAATTTATACGGGAAAGTGCCGGCAATTCTGAAAATGCAGGTCGTTTTGTGGTCTTTGTCTCTAAATATTTCCGTTTTCAAATTTTGTGAGGAAGAAGTATTTTAGAAAATACAGTAGAAACAAGTTGTGCCTCCGTGGGGAGGGCTTTTCTATGCAGTTTTTTGGTTTGGAATATTTGTCAAATTACAACTAATACGGGAAAGTGCCGGCAATTCTGAAAAAGCAGGTCGTTTTGTGGTCTTCTTCTCTAAATATTTCCGTTTTCAAATTTTGTGAGGAAGAAGTATTTTAGAAAATACAGTAGAAACAAGTTGTGCCTCCGTGGGGAGGGCTTTTCTATGCAGTTTTTTGGCTTGGAATATTTGTCAAATTACAATTTATACGGGAAAGTGCCGGCAATTCTGAAAATGCAGGTCGTTTTGGGGTCTTTGTCTTTAAATATTTCCGTTTTCAAATTTTGAGAGGAAGAAGTATTTTAGAAAATACAGTAGAAACAAGTTGTGCCTCCGTGGGGAGGGCTTTTCTATGCAGTTTTTTGGCTTGGAATATTTGTCAAATTACAATTTATACGGGAAAGTGCCGGCAATTCTGAAAATGCAGGTCGTTTTGTGGTCTTTGTCTCTAAATATTTCCGTTTTCAAATTTTGTGAGGAAGAAGTATTTTAGAAAATACAGTAGAAACAAGTTGTGCCTCCGTGGGGAGGGCTTTTCTATGCAGTTTTTTGGTTTGGAATATTTGTCAAATTACAACTTATACGGGAAAGTGCCGGCAATTCTGAAAAAGCAGGTCGTTTTGTGGCCTTCCTTTCTAAATATTTCCGTTTTCAAATTTTGTGAGGAAGAAGTATTTTAGAAAATACAGTAGAAACAAGTTGTGCCTCCGTGGGGAGGGCTTTTCTATGCAGTTTTTTGGCTTGGAATATTTGTCAAATTACAATTTATACGGGAAAGTGCCGGCAATTCTGAAAATGCAGGTCGTTTTGTGGTCTTTGTCTCTAAATATTTCCGTTTTCAAATTTTGTGAGGAAGAAGTATTTTAGAAAATACAGTAGAAACAAGTTGTGCCTCCGTGGGGAGGGCTTTTCTATGCAGTTTTTTGGTTTGGAATATTTGTCAAATTACAACTAATACGGGAAAGTGCCGGCAATTCTGAAAAAGCAGGTCGTTTTGTGGTCTTCTTCTCTAAATATTTCCGTTTTCAAATTTTGTGAGGAAGAAGTATTTTAGAAAATACAGTAGAAACAAGTTGTGCCTCCGTGGGGAGGGCTTTTCTATGCAGTTTTTTGGCTTGGAATATTTGTCAAATTACAATTTATACGGGAAAGTGCCGGCAATTCTGAAAATGCAGGTCGTTTTGTGGTCTTTGTCTCTAAATATTTCCGTTTTCAAATTTTGTGAGGAAGAAGTATTTTAGAAAATACAGTAGAAACAAGTTGTGCCTCCGTGGGGAGGGCTTTTCTATGCAGTTTTTTGGTTTGGAATATTTGTCAAATTACAACTAATACGGGAAAGTGCCGGCAATTCTGAAAAAGCAGGTCGTTTTGTGGTCTTCTTCTCTAAATATTTCCGTTTTCAAATTTTGTGAGGAAGAAGTATTTTAGAAAATACAGTAGAAACAAGTTGTGCCTCCGTGGGGAGGGCTTTTCTATGCAGTTTTTTGGTTTGGAATATTTGTCAAATTACAACTAATACGGGAAAGTGCCGGCAATTCTGAAAAAGCAGGTCGTTTTGTGGTCTTCTTCTCTAAATATTTTCGTTTTCAAATTTTGTGAGGAAGAAGTATTTTAGAAAATACAGTAGAAACAAGTTGTGCCTCCGTGGGGAGGGCTTTTCTATGCAGTTTTTTGGCTTGGAATATTTGTCAAATTACAATTTATACGGGAAAGTGCCGGCAATTCTGAAAATGCAGGTCGTTTTGTGGTCTTTGTCTCTAAATATTTCCGTTTTCAAATTTTGTGAGGAAGAAGTATTTTAGAAAATACAGTAGAAACAAGTTGTGCCTCCGTGGGGAGGGCTTTTCTATGCAGTTTTTTGGTTTGGAATATTTGTCAAATTACAACTAATACGGGAAAGTGCCGGCAATTCTGAAAAAGCAGGTCGTTTTGTGGTCTTCTTCTCTAAATATTTCCGTTTTCAAATTTTGTGAGGAAGAAGTATTTTAGAAAATACAGTAGAAACAAGTTGTGCCTCCGTGGGGAGGGCTTTTCTATGCAGTTTTTTGGCTTGGAATATTTGTCAAATTACAACTTATATGGGAAAGTGCCGGCAATTCTGAAAATGCAGGTCGTTTTGTTGTCTTTGTCTCTAAATATTTATGTTTTCAAATTTTGTGAGGAAGAAGTATTTTAGAAAATACAGTAGAAACAAGTTGTGCCTCCGTGGGGAGGGCTTTTCTATGTAGTTTTTTGGTTTGGAATATTTGTCAAATTACAACTTATACGGGAAAGTGCCGGCAATTCTGAAAATGCAGGTCGTTTTGTGGTCTTTTTCTCTAAATATTTTCGTTTTCAAATTTTGTGAGGAAGAAGTATTTTAGAAAATACAGTAGAAACAAGTTGTGCCTCCGTGGGGTGGGGTTTTCTATGCAGTTTTTTGGTTTGGAATATTTGTCAAATAACAACTTATACGGGAAAGTGCCGGCAGTTCTGAAAATGCAGGTCGTTTTGTGGTCTTCTTCTCTAAATATTTCTGTTTTCAAATTTTGTGAGGAAGAAGTATTTTAGAAAATACAGTAGAAACAAGTTGTGCCTCCGTGGGGAGGGCTTTTCTATGCAGTTTTTTGGCTTGGAATATTTGTCAAATTACAATTTATACGGGAAAGTGCCGGCAATTCTGAAAATGCAGGTCGTTTTGTGGTCTTTGTCTCTAAATATTTCCGTTTTCAAATTTTGTGAGGAAGAAGTATTTTAGAAAATACAGTAGAAACAAGTTGTGCCTCCGTGGGGAGGGCTTTTCTATGCAGTTTTTTGGTTTGGAATATTTGTCAAATTACAACTAATACGGGAAAGTGCCGGCAATTCTGAAAAATCAGGTCGTTTTGTGGTCTTCTTCTCTAAATATTTCCGTTTTCAAATTTTGTGAGGAAGAAGTATTTTAGAAAATACAGTAGAAACAAGTTGTGCCTCCGTGGGGAGGGCTTTTATATGCAGTTTTTTGGCTTGGAATATTTGTCAAATTACAACTTATATGGGAAAGTGCCGGCAATTCTGAAAATGCAGGTCGTTTTGTTGTCTTTGTCTCTAAATATTTATGTTTTCAAATTTTGTGAGGAAGAAGTATTTTAGAAAATACAGTAGAAACAAGTTGTGCCTCCGTGGGGAGGGCTTTTCTATGCAGTTTTTTGGTTTGGAATATTTGTCAAATAACAACTTATACGGGAAAGTGCCGGCAGTTCTGAAAATGCAGGTCGTTTTGTGGTCTTCTTCTCTAAATATTTCCGTTTTCAAATTTTGTGAGGAAGAAGTATTTTAGAAAATACAGTAGAAACAAGTTGTGCCTCCGTGGGGTGGGGTTTTCTATGCAGTTTTTTGGTTTGGAATATTTGTCAAATTACAACTTATACGGGAAAGTGCCGGCAATTCTGAAAATGCAGGTCGTTTTGTGGTCTTCTTCTCTAAATATTTCCGTTTTCAAATTTTGTGAGGAAGAAGTATTTTAGAAAATACAGTAGAAACAAGTTGTGCCTCCGTGGGGAGGCCTTTTCTATGCGGTTTTTTGGTTTGGAATATTTGTCAAATTACAATTTATACGGGAAAGTGCCGGCAATTCTGAAAATGCAGGTCGTTTTGTGGTCTTTGTCTCTAAATATTTCCGTTTTCAAATTTTGTGAGGAAGAAGTATTTTAGAAAATACAGTAGAAACAAGTTGTGCCTCCGTGGGGAGGGCTTTTCTATGCAGTTTTTTGGTTTGGAATATTTGTCAAATTACAACTAATACGGGAAAGTGCCGGCAATTCTGAAAAAGCAGGTCGTTTTGTGGTCTTCTTCTCTAAATATTTCCGTTTTCAAATTTTGTGAGGAAGAAGTATTTTAGAAAATACAGTAGAAACAAGTTGTGCCTCCGTGGGGAGGGCTTTTCTATGCAGTTTTTTGGCTTGGAATATTTGTCAAATTACAACTTATATGGGAAAGTGCCGGCAATTCTGAAAATGCAGGTCGTTTTGTTGTCTTTGTCTCTAAATATTTATGTTTTCAAATTTTGTGAGGAAGAAGTATTTTAGAAAATACAGTAGAAACAAGTTGTGCCTCCGTGGGGAGGGCTTTTCTATGTAGTTTTTTGGTTTGGAATATTTGTCAAATTACAACTTATACGGGAAAGTGCCGGCAATTCTGAATATGCAGGTCGTTTTGTGGTCTTCTTCTCTAAATATTTTCGTTTTCAAATTTTGTGAGGAAGAAGTATTTTAGAAAATACAGTAGAAACAAGTTGTGCCTCCGTGGGGAGGGCTTTTCTATGCAGTTTTTTGGCTTGGAATATTTGTCAAATTACAACTTATATGGGAAAGTGCCGGCAATTCTGAAAATGCAGGTCGTTTTGTTGTCTTTGTCTCTAAATATTTATGTTTTCAAATTTTGTGAGGAAGAAGTATTTTAGAAAATACAGTAGAAACAAGTTGTGCCTCCGTGGGGAGGGCTTTTCTATGCAGTTTTTTGGCTTGGAATATTTGTCAAATTACAATTTATACGGGAAAGTGCCGGCAATTCTGAAAATGCAGGTCGTTTTGTGGTCTTTGTCTCTAAATATTTCCGTTTTCAAATTTTGTGAGGAAGAAGTATTTTAGAAAATACAGTAGAAACAAGTTGTGCCTCCGTGGGGAGGGCTTTTCTATGCAGTTTTTTGGTTTGGAATATTTGTCAAATTACAACTAATACGGGAAAGTGCCGGCAATTCTGAAAAATCAGGTCGTTTTGTGGTCTTCTTCTCTAAATATTTCCGTTTTCAAATTTTGTGAGGAAGAAGTATTTTAGAAAATACAGTAGAAACAAGTTGTGCCTCCGTGGGGAGGGCTTTTCTATGCAGTTTTTTGGTTTGGAATATTTGTCAAATAACAACTTATACGGGAAAGTGCCGGCAATTCTGAAAATGCAGGTCGTTTTGTGGTCTTCTTCTCTAAATATTTCCGTTTTCAAATTTTGTGAGGAAGAAGTATTTTAGAAAATACAGTAGAAACAAGTTGTGCCTCCGTGGGGTGGGGTTTTCTATGCAGTTTTTTGGTTTGGAATATTTGTCAAATAACAACTTATACGGGAAAGTGCCGGCAGTTCTGAAAATGCAGGTCGTTTTGTGGTCTTCTTCTCTAAATATTTCCGTTTTCAAATTTTGTGAGGAAGAAGTATTTTAGAAAATACAGTAGAAACAAGTTGTGCCTCCGTGGGGTGGGGTTTTCTATGCAGTTTTTTGGTTTGGAATATTTGTCAAATTACAACTTATACGGGAAAGTGCCGGCAGTTCTGAAAATGCAGGTCGTTTTGTGGTCTTCTTCTCTAAATATTTCCGTTTTCAAATTTTGTGAGGAAGAAGTATTTTAGAAAATACAGTAGAAACAAGTTGTGCCTCCGTGGCGAGGCCTTTTCTATGCAGTTTTTTGGTTTGGAAGATTTGTCAAATAACAACTTATACGGGAAAGTGCCGGCAATTCTGAAAAAGCAGGTCGTTTTGTGGTCTTCTTCTCTAAATATTTCCGTTTTCAAATTTTGTGAGGAAGAAGTATTTTAGAAAATACAGTAGAAACAAGTTGTGCCTCCGTGGGGTGGGGTTTTCTATGCAGTTTTTTGGTTTGGAATATTTGTCAAATTACAACTTATACGGGAAAGTGCCGGCAGTTCTGAAAATGCAGGTCGTTTTGTGGTCTTCTTCTCTAAATATTTCCGTTTTCAAATTTAGTGAGGAAGAAATATTTTAGAAAATACAGTAGAAACAAGTTGTGCCTCCGTGGGGAGGGCTTTCCTATGCAGTTTTTTGGTTTGGAATATTTGTCAAATTACAACTTATACGGGAAAGTGCCGGCAGTTCTGAAAATGCAGGTCGTTTTGTGGTCTTCTTCTCTAAATATTTCCGTTTTCAAATTTTGTGAGGAAGAAGTATTTTAGAAAATACAGTAGAAACAAGTTGTGCCTCCGTGGGGAGGGCTTTCCTATGCAGTTTTTTGGTTTGGAATATTTGTCAAATTACAACTTATACGGGAAAGTGCCGGCAGTTCTGAAAATGCAGGTCGTTTTGTGGTCTTCTTCTCTAAATATTTCCGTTTTCAAATTTTGTGAGGAAGAAGTATTTTAGAAAATACAGTAGAAACAAGTTGTGCCTCTGTGGGGAGGGCTTTTCTATGCAGTTTTTTGGTTTGGAATATTTGTCAAATTACAACTTATACGGGAAAGTGCCAGCAATTCTGAAAATGCATGTCGTTTTGTGGTCTTTGTCTCTAAATATTTTCGTTTTCAAATTTTGTGAGGAAGAAGTATTTTAGAAAATACAGTAGAAACAAGTTGTGCCTCCGTGGGGAGGGCTTTTCTATGCAGTTTTTTGGTTTGGAATATTTGTCAAATTACAACTTATACGGGGAAGTGCCGGCAATTCTGAAAATGCAGGTCGTTTTGCGGTCTTCTTCTCTAAATATTTCCGTTTTCAAATTTTGTGAGGAAGAAGTATTTTAGAAAATACAGTAGAAACAAGTTGTGCCTCCGTGGGGAGGGCTTTTCTATGCAGTTTTTTGGCTTGGAATATTTGTCAAATTACAACTTATACGGGAAAGTGCCGGCAGTTCTGAAAATGCAGGTCGTTTTGTGGTCTTCTTCTCTAAATATTTCCGTTTTCAAATTTTGTGAGGAAGAAGTATTTTAGAAAATACAGTAGAAACAAGTTGTGCCTCCGTGGGGTGGGGTTTTCTATGCAGTTTTTTGGTTTGGAATATTTGTCAAATAACAACTTATACGGGAAAGTGCCGGCAGTTCTGAAAATGCAGGTCGTTTTGTGGTCTTCTTCTCTAAATATTTCCGTTTTCAAATTTTGTGAGGAAGAAGTATTTTAGAAAATACAGTAGAAACAAGTTGTGCCTCCGTGGGGTGGGGTTTTCTATGCAGTTTTTTGGTTTGGAATATTTGTCAAATAACAACTTATACGGGAAAGTGCCGGCAGTTCTGAAAATGCAGGTCGTTTTGTGGTCTTCTTCTCTAAATATTTCCGTTTTCAAATTTTGTGAGGAAGAAGTATTTTAGAAAATACAGTAGAAACAAGTTGTGCCTCCGTGGCGAGGCCTTTTCTATGCAGTTTTTTGGTTTGGAAGATTTGTCAAATAACAACTTATACGGGAAAGTGCCGGCAATTCTGAAAAAGCAGGTCGTTTTGTGGTCTTCTTCTCTAAATATTTCCGTTTTCAAATTTTGTGAGGAAGAAGTATTTTAGAAAATACAGTAGAAACAAGTTGTGCCTCCGTGGGGTGGGGTTTTCTATGCAGTTTTTTGGTTTGGAATATTTGTCAAATTACAACTTATACGGGAAAGTGCCGGCAGTTCTGAAAATGCAGGTCGTTTTGTGGTCTTCTTCTCTAAATATTTCCGTTTTCAAATTTTGTGAGGAAGAAGTATTTTAGAAAATACAGTAGAAACAAGTTGTGCCTCCGTGGCGAGGCCTTTTCTATGCAGTTTTTTGGTTTGGAATATTTGTCAAATTACAACTTATACGGGAAAGTGCCGGCAATTCTGAAAATGCAGGTCGTTTTGTGGTCTTCTTCTCTAAATATTTCCGTTTTCAAATTTTGTGAGGAAGAAGTATTTTAGAAAATACAGTAGAAACAAGTTGTGCCTCCGTGGGGAGGGCTTTCCTATGCAGTTTTTTGGTTTGGAATATTTGTCAAATTACAACTTATACGGGAAAGTGCCGGCAGTTCTGAAAATGCAGGTCGTTTTGTGGTCTTCTTCTCTAAATATTTCCGTTTTCAAATTTTGTGAGGAAGAAGTATTTTAGAAAATACAATAGAAACAAGTTGTGCCTCCGTGGGGAGGGCTTTCCTATGCAGTTTTTTGGTTTGGAATATTTGTCCAATTACAACTTATACGGGAAAGTGCCGGCAGTTCTGAAAATGCAGGTCGTTTTGTGGTCTTCTTCTCTAAATATTTCCGTTTTCAAATTTTGTGAGGAAGAAGTATTTTAGAAAATACAGTAGAAACAAGTTGTGCCTCTGTGGGGAGGGCTTTTCTATGCAGTTTTTTGGTTTGGAATATTTGTCAAATTACAACTTATACGGGAAAGTGCCAGCAATTCTGAAAATGCATGTCGTTTTGTGGTCTTTGTCTCTAAATATTTTCGTTTTCAAATTTTGTGAGGAAGAAGTATTTTAGAAAATACAGTAGAAACAAGTTGTGCCTCCGTGGGGTGGGGTTTTCTATGCAGTTTTTTGGTTTGGAATATTTGTCAAATAACAACTTATACGGGAAAGTGCCGGCAGTTCTGAAAATGCAGGTCGTTTTGTGGTCTTCTTCTCTAAATATTTCTGTTTTCAAATTTTGTGAGGAAGAAGTATTTTAGAAAATACAGTAGAAACAAGTTGTGCCTCCGTGGGGAGGCCTTTTCTATGCAGTTTTTTGGTTTGGAATATTTGTCAAATTACAACTTATACGGGAAAGTGCCGGCAATTCTGAAAATGCAGGTCGTTTTGTGGTCTTCTTCTCTAAATATTTCCGTTTTCAAATTTTGTGAGGAAGAAGTATTTTAGAAGATACAGTAGAAACAAGTTGTGCCTCCGTGGGGAGGGCTTTCCTATGCAGTTTTTTGGTTTGGAATATTTGTCAAATAACAACTTATACGGGAAAGTGCCGGCAATTCTGAGAAAGCAGGTCGTTTTGTGGTCTTCTTCTCTAAATATTTCCGTTTTCAAATTTTGTGAGGAAGAAGTATTTTAGAAAATACAGTAGAAACAAGTTGTGCCTCCGTGGGGAGGCCTTTTCTATGCAGTTTTTTGGTTTGGAATATTTGTCAAATTACAACTTATACGGGGAAGTGCCGGCAATTCTGAAAATGCAGGTCGTTTTGTGGTCTTCTTCTCTAAATATTTCCGTTTTCAAATTTTGTGAGGAAGAAGTATTTTAGAAGATACAGTAGAAACAAGTTGTGCCTCCGTGGGGAGGGCTTTCCTATGCAGTTTTTTGGTTTGGAATATTTGTCAAATAACAACTTATACGGGAAAGTGCCGGCAATTCTGAGAAAGCAGGTCGTTTTGTGGTCTTCTTCTCTAAATATTTCCGTTTTCAAATTTTGTGAGGAAGAAGTATTTTAGAAAATACAGTAGAAACAAGTTGTGCCTCCGTGGGGTGGGGTTTTCTATGCAGTTTTTTGGTTTGGAATATTTGTCAAATAACAACTTATACGGGAAAGTGCCGGCAGTTCTGAAAATGCAGGTCGTTTTGTGGTCTTCTTCTCTAAATATTTCCGTTTTCAAATTTTGTGAGGAAGAAGTATTTTAGAAAGTACAGTAGAAACAAGTTGTGCCTCCGTGGGGAGGCCTTTTCTATGCAGTTTTTTGGTTTGGAATATTTGTCAAATTACAACTTATACGGGAAAGTGCCGGCAATTCTGAAAATGCAGGTCGTTTTGTGGTCTTCTTCTCTAAATATTTCCGTTTTCAAATTTTGTGAGGAAGAAGTATTTTAGAAGATACAGTAGAAACAAGTTGTGCCTCCGTGGGGAGGGCTTTCCTATGCAGTTTTTTGGTTTGGAATATTTGTCAAATAACAACTTATACGGGAAAGTGCCGGCAATTCTGAGAAAGCAGGTCGTTTTGTGGTCTTCTTCTCTAAATATTTCCGTTTTCAAATTTTGTGAGGAAGAAGTATTTTAGAAAATACAGTAGAAACAAGTTGTGCCTCCGTGGGGTGGGGTTTTCTATGCAGTTTTTTGGTTTGGAATATTTGTCAAATAACAACTTATACGGGAAAGTGCCGGCAGTTCTGAAAATGCAGGTCGTTTTGTGGTCTTCTTCTCTAAATATTTCCGTTTTCAAATTTTGTGAGGAAGAAGTATTTTAGAAAATACAGTAGAAACAAGTTGTGCCTCCGTGGGGAGGGCTTTTCTATGCAGTTTTTTGGTTTGGAATATTTGTCAAATTACAACTTATACGGGAAAGTGCCGGCAATTCTGAAAATGCAGGTCGTTTTGTGGTCTTCTTCTCTAAATATTTCCGTTTTCAAATTTTGTGAGGAAGAAGTATTTTAGAAAATACAGTAGAAACAAGTTGAGCCTCCGTGGGGAGGGCTTTTCTATGCAGTTTTTTGGCTTGGAATATTTGTCAAATTACAACTTATACGGGAAAGTGCCGGCAATTCTGAAAATGCAGGTCGTTTTGTGGTCTTTGTCTCTAAATATTTCCGTTTTCAAATTTTGTGAGGAAGAAGTATTTTAGAAAATACAGTAGAAACAAGTTGTGCCTCCGTGGGCAGGGCTTTTCTTTGCAGTTTTTTGGTTTGGAATATTTGTCAAATTACAACTTATACGGGAAAGTGCCGGCAGTTCTGAAAATGCAGGTCGTTTTGTGGTCTTCTTCTCTAAATATTTCCGTTTTCAAATTTTGTGAGGAAGAAGTATTTTAGAAAATACAGTAGAAACAAGTTGTGCCTCCGTGGGGAGGGCTTTCCTATGCAGTTTTTTGGTTTGGAATATTTGTCAAATTACAACTTATACGGGAAAGTGCCGACAGTTCTGAAAATGCAGGTCGTTTTGTGGTCTTCTTCTCTAAATATTTCCGTTTTCAAATTTTGTGAGGAAGAAGTATTTTAGAAAATACAGTAGAAACAAGTTGTGCCTCCGTGAGGAGGGCTTTCCTATGCAGTTTTTTGGTTTGGAATATTTGTCAAATTACAACTTATACGGGAAAGTGCCGGCAGTTCTGAAAATGCAGGTCGTTTTGTGGTCTTCTTCTCTAAATATTTCCGTTTTCAAATTTTGTGAGGAAGAAGTATTTTAGAAAATACAGTAGAAACAAGTTGTGCCTCTGTGGGGAGGGCTTTTCTATGCAGTTTTTTGGTTTGGAATATTTGTCAAATTACAACTTATACGGGAAAGTGCCAGCAATTCTGAAAATGCATGTCGTTTTGTGGTCTTTGTCTCTAAATATTTTCGTTTTCAAATTTTGTGAGGAAGAAGTATTTTAGAAAATACAGTAGAAACAAGTTGTGCCTCCGTGGGGAGGGCTTTTCTATGCAGTTTTTTGGTTTGGAATATTTGTCAAATTACAACTTATACGGGGAAGTGCCGGCAATTCTGAAAATGCAGGTCGTTTTGCGGTCTTCTTCTCTAAATATTTCCGTTTTCAAATTTTGTGAGGAAGAAGTATTTTAGAAAATACAGTAGAAACAAGTTGTGCCTCCGTGGGGAGGGCTTTTCTATGCAGTTTTTTGGCTTGGAATATTTGTCAAATTACAACTTATACGGGAAAGTGCCGGCAATTCTGAAAATGCAGGTCGTTTTGTGGTCTTTGTCTCTAAATATTTCCGTTTTCAAATTTTGTGAGGAAGAAGTATTTTAGAAAATACAGTAGAAACAAGTTGTGCCTCCGTGGGGTGGGGTTTTCTATGCAGTTTTTTGGTTTGGAATATTTGTCAAATAACAACTTATACGGGAAAGTGCCGGCAGTTCTGAAAATGCAGGTCGTTTTGTGGTCTTCTTCTCTAAATATTTCCGTTTTCAAATTTTGTGAGGAAGAAGTATTTTAGAAAATACAGTAGAAACAAGTTGTGCCTCCGTGGGGTGGGGTTTTCTATGCAGTTTTTTGGTTTGGAATATTTGTCAAATAACAACTTATACGGGAAAGTGCCGGCAGTTCTGAAAATGCAGGTCGTTTTGTGGTCTTCTTCTCTAAATATTTCCGTTTTCAAATTTTGTGAGGAAGAAGTATTTTAGAAAATACAGTAGAAACAAGTTGTGCCTCCGTGGCGAGGCCTTTTCTATGCAGTTTTTTGGTTTGGAAGATTTGTCAAATAACAACTTATACGGGAAAGTGCCGGCAATTCTGAAAAAGCAGGTCGTTTTGTGGTCTTCTTCTCTAAATATTTCCGTTTTCAAATTTTGTGAGGAAGAAGTATTTTAGAAAATACAGTAGAAACAAGTTGTGCCTCCGTGGGGTGGGGTTTTCTATGCAGTTTTTTGGTTTGGAATATTTGTCAAATTACAACTTATACGGGAAAGTGCCGGCAGTTCTGAAAATGCAGGTCGTTTTGTGGTCTTCTTCTCTAAATATTTCCGTTTTCAAATTTTGTGAGGAAGAAGTATTTTAGAAAATACAGTAGAAACAAGTTGTGCCTCCGTGGCGAGGCCTTTTCTATGCAGTTTTTTGGTTTGGAATATTTGTCAAATTACAACTTATACGGGAAAGTGCCGGCAATTCTGAAAATGCAGGTCGTTTTGTGGTCTTCTTCTCTAAATATTTCCGTTTTCAAATTTTGTGAGGAAGAAGTATTTTAGAAAATACAGTAGAAACAAGTTGTGCCTCCGTGGGGAGGGCTTTCCTATGCAGTTTTTTGGTTTGGAATATTTGTCAAATTACAACTTATACGGGAAAGTGCCGGCAGTTCTGAAAATGCAGGTCGTTTTGTGGTCTTCTTCTCTAAATATTTCCGTTTTCAAATTTTGTGAGGAAGAAGTATTTTAGAAAATACAATAGAAACAAGTTGTGCCTCCGTGGGGAGGGCTTTCCTATGCAGTTTTTTGGTTTGGAATATTTGTCCAATTACAACTTATACGGGAAAGTGCCGGCAGTTCTGAAAATGCAGGTCGTTTTGTGGTCTTCTTCTCTAAATATTTCCGTTTTCAAATTTTGTGAGGAAGAAGTATTTTAGAAAATACAGTAGAAACAAGTTGTGCCTCTGTGGGGAGGGCTTTTCTATGCAGTTTTTTGGTTTGGAATATTTGTCAAATTACAACTTATACGGGAAAGTGCCAGCAATTCTGAAAATGCATGTCGTTTTGTGGTCTTTGTCTCTAAATATTTTCGTTTTCAAATTTTGTGAGGAAGAAGTATTTTAGAAAATACAGTAGAAACAAGTTGTGCCTCCGTGGGGTGGGGTTTTCTATGCAGTTTTTTGGTTTGGAATATTTGTCAAATAACAACTTATACGGGAAAGTGCCGGCAGTTCTGAAAATGCAGGTCGTTTTGTGGTCTTCTTCTCTAAATATTTCTGTTTTCAAATTTTGTGAGGAAGAAGTATTTTAGAAAATACAGTAGAAACAAGTTGTGCCTCCGTGGGGAGGCCTTTTCTATGCAGTTTTTTGGTTTGGAATATTTGTCAAATTACAACTTATACGGGAAAGTGCCGGCAATTCTGAAAATGCAGGTCGTTTTGTGGTCTTCTTCTCTAAATATTTCCGTTTTCAAATTTTGTGAGGAAGAAGTATTTTAGAAGATACAGTAGAAACAAGTTGTGCCTCCGTGGGGAGGGCTTTCCTATGCAGTTTTTTGGTTTGGAATATTTGTCAAATAACAACTTATACGGGAAAGTGCCGGCAATTCTGAGAAAGCAGGTCGTTTTGTGGTCTTCTTCTCTAAATATTTCCGTTTTCAAATTTTGTGAGGAAGAAGTATTTTAGAAAATACAGTAGAAACAAGTTGTGCCTCCGTGGGGAGGCCTTTTCTATGCAGTTTTTTGGTTTGGAATATTTGTCAAATTACAACTTATACGGGAAAGTGCCGGCAATTCTGAAAATGCAGGTCGTTTTGTGGTCTTCTTCTCTAAATATTTCCGTTTTCAAATTTTGTGAGGAAGAAGTATTTTAGAAGATACAGTAGAAACAAGTTGTGCCTCCGTGGGGAGGGCTTTCCTATGCAGTTTTTTGGTTTGGAATATTCGTCAAATAACAACTTATACGGGAAAGTGCCGGCAATTCTGAGAAAGCAGGTCGTTTTGTGGTCTTCTTCTCTAAATATTTCCGTTTTCAAATTTTGTGAGGAAGAAGTATTTTAGAAAATACAGTAGAAACAAGTTGTGCCTCCGTGGGGTGGGGTTTTCTATGCAGTTTTTTGGTTTGGAATATTTGTCAAATAACAACTTATACGGGAAAGTGCCGGCAGTTCTGAAAATGCAGGTCGTTTTGTGGTCTTCTTCTCTAAATATTTCCGTTTTCAAATTTTGTGAGGAAGAAGTATTTTAGAAAGTACAGTAGAAACAAGTTGTGCCTCCGTGGGGAGGCCTTTTCTATGCAGTTTTTTGGTTTGGAATATTTGTCAAATTACAACTTATACGGGAAAGTGCCGGCAATTCTGAAAATGCAGGTCGTTTTGTGGTCTTCTTCTCTAAATATTTCCGTTTTCAAATTTTGTGAGGAAGAAGTATTTTAGAAGATACAGTAGAAACAAGTTGTGCCTCCGTGGGGAGGGCTTTCCTATGCAGTTTTTTGGTTTGGAATATTTGTCAAATAACAACTTATACGGGAAAGTGCCGGCAATTCTGAGAAAGCAGGTCGTTTTGTGGTCTTCTTCTCTAAATATTTCCGTTTTCAAATTTTGTGAGGAAGAAGTATTTTAGAAAATACAGTAGAAACAAGTTGTGCCTCCGTGGGGTGGGGTTTTCTATGCAGTTTTTTGGTTTGGAATATTTGTCAAATAACAACTTATACGGGAAAGTGCCGGCAGTTCTGAAAATGCAGGTCGTTTTGTGGTCTTCTTCTCTAAATATTTCCGTTTTCAAATTTTGTGAGGAAGAAGTATTTTAGAAAATACAGTAGAAACAAGTTGTGCCTCCGTGGGGAGGCCTTTTCTATGCAGTTTTTTGGTTTGGAATATTTGTCAAATTACAACTTATACGGGAAAGTGCCGGCAATTCTGAAAATGCAGGTCGTTTTGTGGTCTTTGTCTCTAAATATTTTCGTTTTCAAATTTTGTGAGGAAGAAGTATTTTAGAAAATACAGTAGAAACAAGTTGTGCCTCCGTGGGGAGGGCTTTTCTATGCAGTTTTTTGGTTTGGAATATTTGTCAAATTACAACTTATACGGGAAAGTGCCGGCAATTCTGAAAATGCAGGTCGTTTTGTGGTCTTCTTCTCTAAATATTTCCGTTTTCAAATTTTGTGAGGAAGAAGTATTTTAGAAAATACAGTAGAAACAAGTTGAGCCTCCGTGGGGAGGGCTTTTCTATGCAGTTTTTTGGCTTGGAATATTTGTCAAATTACAACTTATACGGGAAAGTGCCGGCAATTCTGAAAATGCAGGTCGTTTTGTGGTCTTTGTCTCTAAATATTTCCGTTTTCAAATTTTGTGAGGAAGAAGTATTTTAGAAAATACAGTAGAAACAAGTTGTGCCTCCGTGGGCAGGGCTTTTCTTTGCAGTTTTTTGGTTTGGAATATTTGTCAAATTACAACTTATACGGGAAAGTGCCGGCAGTTCTGAAAATGCAGGTCGTTTTGTGGTCTTCTTCTCTAAATATTTCCGTTTTCAAATTTTGTGAGGAAGAAGTATTTTAGAAAATACAGTAGAAACAAGTTGTGCCTCCGTGGGGAGGGCTTTCCTATGCAGTTTTTTGGTTTGGAATATTTGTCAAATTACAACTTATACGGGAAAGTGCCGACAGTTCTGAAAATGCAGGTCGTTTTGTGGTCTTCTTCTCTAAATATTTCCGTTTTCAAATTTTGTGAGGAAGAAGTATTTTAGAAAATACAGTAGAAACAAGTTGTGCCTCCGTGAGGAGGGCTTTCCTATGCAGTTTTTTGGTTTGGAATATTTGTCAAATTACAACTTATACGGGAAAGTGCCGGCAATTCTGAAAATGCAGGTCGTTTTGTGGTCTTCTTCTCTAAATATTTCCGTTTTCAAATTTTGTGAGGAAGAAGTATTTTAGAAAATACAGTAGAAACAAGTTGTGCCTCCGTGGGGAGGGCTTTTCTATGCAGTTTTTTGGTTTGGAATATTTGTCAAATTACAACTTATACGGGAAAGTGCCGGCAGTTCTGAAAATGCAGGTCGTTTTGTCGTCTTCTTCTCTAAATACTTCCGTTTTCAAATTTTGTGAGGAAGAAGTATTTTAGAAAATACAGTAGAAACAAGTTGTGACTCCGTGGGGAGGGCTTTCCTATGCAGTTTTTTGGTTTGGAATATTTGTCAAATTACAACTTATACGGGAAAGTGCCGGCAGTTCTGAAAATGCAGGTCGTTTTGTGGTCTTCTTCTTTAAATATTTCCGTTTTCAAATTTTGTGAGGAAGAAGTATTTTAGAAAATACAGTAGAAACAAGTTGTGCCTCCGTGGGGAGGGCTTTTCTATGCAGTTTTTTGGTTTGGAATATTTGTCAAATTACAACTTATACGGGAAAGTGCCGGCAATTCTGAAAATGCAGGTCGTTTTGTGGTCTTTGTCTCTAAATATTTTCGTTTTCAAATTTTGTGAGAAAGAAGTATTTTAGAAAATACAGTAGAAACAAGTTGTGCCTCCGTAGGGAGGGCTTTTCTATGCAGTTTTTGTGGTTTGGAATATTTGTCAAATTACAACTTATACGGGAAAGTGCCGGCAATTCTGAAAATGCAGGTCGTTTTGTGGTCTTTGTCTCTAAATATTTTCGTTTTCAAATTTTGTGAGAAAGAAGTATTTTAGAAAATACAGTAGAAACAAGTTGTGCCTCCGTAGGGAGGGCTTTTCTATGCAGTTTTTTGGTTTGGAATATTTGTCAAATTACAACTTATACGGGAAAGTGCCAGCAATTCTGAAAATGCAGGTCGTTTTGTGGTCTTCTTCTCTAAATATTTCCGTTTTCAAATTTTGTGAGGAAGAAGTATTTTAGAAAATACAGTAGAAACAAGTTGTGCCTCCGTGGGGTGGGGTTTTCTATGCAGTTTTTTGGTTTTGAATATTTGTCAAATAACAACTTATACGGGAAAGTGCCGGCAGTTCTGAAAATGCAGGTCGTTTTGTGGTCTTTTTCTCTAAATATTTCCGTTTTCAAATTTTGTGAGGAAGAAGTATTTTAGAAAATACAGTAGAAACAAGTTGTGCCTTTGTGGGGTGGGGTTTTCTATGCAGTTTTTTGGTTTGGAATATTTGTCAAATTACAACTAATACGGGAAAGTGCCGGCAATTCTGAAAATGCAGGTCGTTTTGTGGTCCTTGTCTCTAAATACTTCCGTTTTCAAATTTTGTGAGGAAGAAGTATTTTAGAAAATACAGTAGAAACAAGTTGTGCCTCCGTGGGGTGGGGTTTTCTATGCAGTTTTTTGGTTTGGAATATTTGTCAAATAACAACTTATACGGGAAAGTGCCGGCAATTCTGAAAAAGCAGGTCGTTTTGTGGTCTTCTTCTCTAAATATTTCAGTTTTCAAATTTTGTGAGGAAGAAGTATTTTAGAAAATACAGTAGAAACAATTTGTGCCTCTGTGGGGTGGGGTTTTCTATGCAGTTTTTTGGTTTGGAATATTTGTCAAATAACAACTTATACGGGAAAGTGCCGGCAATTCTGAAAATGCAGGTCGTTTTGTGGTCTTCTTCTCTAAATATTTCCGTTTTCAAATTTTGTGAGGAAGAAGTATTTTAGAAAATACAGTAGAAACAAGTTGTGCCTCCGTGGGGAGGCCTTTTCTATGCAGTTTTTTGGTTTGGAATATTTGTCAAATTACAACTTATACGGGAAAGTGCCGGCAATTCTGAAAATGCAGGTCGTTTTGTGGTCTTCTTCTCTAAATATTTTCGTTTTCAAATTTTGTGAGGAAGAAGTATTTTAGAAAATACAGTAGAAACAAGTTGTGCCTCCGTGGGGAGGGCTTTTCTATGCAGTTTTTTGGTTTGGAATATTTGTCAAATTACAACTTATACGGGAAAGTGCCGGCAATTCTGAAAATGCAGGTCGTTTTGTGGTCTTCTTCTCTAAATATTTCCGTTTTCAAATTTTGTGAGGAAGAAGTATTTTAGAAAATACAGTAGAAACAAGTTGTGCCTCCGTGGGGAGGGCTTTCCTATGCAGTTTTTTGGTTTGGAGTATTTGTCAAATAACAACTTATACGGGAAAGTGCCGGCAATTCTGAAAAAGCAGGTCGTTTTGTGGTCTTCTTCTCTAAATATTTCCGTTTTCAAATTTTGTGAGGAAGAAGTATTTTAGAAAATACAGTAGAAACAAATTGTGCCTCCGTGGGGAGGGCTTTCCTATGCAGTTTTTTGGTTTGGAATATTTGTCAAATTACAACTTATACGGGAAAGTGCCGGCAGTTCTGAAAATGCAGGTCGTTTTGCGGTCTTCTTCTCTAAATATTTCCGTTTTCAAATTTTGTGAGGAAGAAGTATTTTAGAAAATACAGTAGAAACAAGTTGTGCCTCCGTGGGGAGGGCTTTTCTATGCAGTTTTTTGGTTTGGAATATTTGTCAAATTACAACTTATACGGGAAAGTGCCGGCAATTCTGAAAATGCAGGTCGTTTTGTGGTCTTTGTCTCTAAATATTTTCGTTTTCAAATTTTGTGAGGAAGAAGTATTTTAGAAAATACAGTAGAAACAAGTTGTGCCTCCGTGGGGTGGGGTTTTCTATGCAGTTTTTTGGTTTGGAATATTTGTCAAATAACAACTTATACGGGAAAGTGCCGGCAGTTCTGAAAATGCAGGTCGTTTTGTGGTCTTCTTCTCTAAATATTTCCGTTTTCAAATTTTGTGAGGAAGAAGTATTTTAGAAAATACCGTAGAAACAAGTTGTGCCTCCGTGGGGTGGGGTTTTCTATGCAGTTTTTTGGTTTGAAATATTTGTCAAATAACAACTTATACGGGAAAGTGCCGGCAGTTCTGAAAATGCAGGTCGTTTTGTGGTCTTCTTCTCTAAATATTTCCGTTTTCAAATTTTGTGAGGAAGAAGTATTTTAGAAAATACAGTAGAAACAAGTTGTGCCTCCGTGGGGAGGCCTTTTCTATGCAGTTTTTTGGTTTGGAATATTTGTCAAATTACAACTTATACGGGAAAGTGCCGGCAATTCTGAAAATGCAGGTCGTTTTGTGGTCTTCTTCTCTAAATATTTCCGTTTTCAAATTTTGTGAGGAAGAAGTATTTTAGAAAATACAGTAGAAACAAGTTGTGCCTCCGTGGGGAGGGCTTTTCTATGCAGTTTTTTGGCTTGGAATATTTGTCAAATTACAACTTATACGGGAAAGTGCCGGCAGTTCTGAAAATGCAGGTCGTTTTGTGGTCTTCTTCTCTAAATATTTCCGTTTTCAAATTTTGTGAGGAAGAAGTATTTTAGAAAATACAGTAGAAACAAGTTGTGCCTCCGTGGGGAGGCCTTTTCTATGCAGTTTTTTGGTTTGGAATATTTGTCAAATTACAACTTATACGGGAAAGTGCCGGCAGTTCTGAAAATGCAAGTCGTTTTGTGGTCTTCTTCTCTAAATATTTCCGTTTTCAAATTTTGTGAGGAAGAAGTATTTTAGAAAATACAGTAGAAACAAGTTGTGCCTCCGTGGGGAGGGCTTTTCTATGCAGTTTTTTGGTTTGGAATATTTGTCAAATTACAACTTATACGGGAAAGTGCCGATAAATCTGTAAATGCAGGTCGTTTTGTGGTCTTTGTCTCTAAATATTTCCGTTTTCAAATTTTGTGAGGAAGAAGTATTTTAAAAAATACAGTAGAAAAAAGTTGTGCATCCGGGGAGCTGGCGCTATCACGCGCGCTTTCACGCGCGCTATCACGCGCGCTATCACGCGCGCTTTCACGCGCGCTATCACGCGCGCTATCACGCGCGCTTTCACGCGCGCTGTCACGCGCGCATTCAGGCGTGATTGCGCGCGTGTGTGCGTGTACGTATATATATATATATATATATATATATATATATATATATATATATATACATATATATATATATATATATATATATATATATATATGCATTTCGTTTATATTAAGCACATTTCCTCAGTCAACGGCACCGAACAGGTACATTTGCATATATTAAGCACAGTGCTCAAACTAATCATTAACCAGTAGCATATTTTCGGCACAATATAGTTTAGGCACACTTTTTTTACATTTTGACTTTTTAATATATATTTTTAGCACTATATTATTGCTTTCATTTTTTCTTGGATTTTTTTCTATAGACTCACAATGAGTACCAGATATAATTATTTAAATAATAAATTTTTGCTTACTGTGTTGCCATACTTAGTATATAATACACATCTTAATCTGCCCCAGTTGGAAAATTAAAACGCCGTTTGGAATAAGTGATGTATTGACTTCGACATTCAAATTTATTTACTTCGTAAAAAGTACATAGAAAGCAAGATCACTAACAAAATAATGAGACAAAATATTATTTACCATAAAAAAATGTTTAGTAATCTGAGCAACAGTATATACATTTGTATGTAAATAAAATCTAAACCTCAATTTCGGAACAAATTTAAATCTGCCAAAAGTCTTATTTTCTTGTAGAAGGGGAAAAAAATAATGGTCCACATCTCCAGACATCTTGGTGTACATATCTAAATTTGGAGCAAGCAAATTTCGAAACTTTTTAATTGTACGTTTGACCTATATCATGGCGTCTATGCTGAAAGTAAACCTTTAAACTCAGTAGCGAGAGCGGGAAATACAAAATAGCATCCAGGGATCCGGTTATCAATGTAAAACTGCACTGATATACCTCAAAATATGTGTACCTGTACAACTTTTCATACAAAACTGAATGATGTGCAAACAACTAAAATGTGTTTACTTCTTAGACTTCTGGAAGCATACTTGTGATATTAAAACTAAGTCCGAGTTATGCAAACTTTACTGATGTAAGGAAAATGATTCCAATTTATTATACCTAATGTTGTTTGTAAAAAGTGAAAGTTGTTTCTAACAAAGCAAAGTAAATGAAGCCTTATAATACTACAAATTCAATATGGCCTGATAACTAAAAGTTAATTTTTTTTAACAAAACGGCTCCATTTTATGGAGACTACGATTTGTAAGTAAAAAAGATTGCTTAAATCAACCTGCAGGACCAATACGTTGAAAACTTAGTTTGTGATGTCCTCTACTATTCTTTTTTTGTAGACTTCTACCACTTGATTATAATTTCAGTAACAAATACTGTTAAGATTACTCACAGTTCAAAAACTGTGAGTTTGTAGGTTGCGCTACATTGTTTTATTTGGATTATCTGATTTCTTTAAAAATCAGGAGACGCTATATGGGGCGATTTCAAAAGTTCTTCGATTTTTGGAATTTAATGGGCATTAAAAATGAAATGGCTAACTTTTTACGGATACAATTTTTAAAAAAAATCACTATTGATTCTGATCCACAATATACATACATATATACTTTATGGGGTCTTAGATGGTTGTTTCATGCCTTACAAACGGAATCACAAACTTATATATACCCTTACACATTTTTGTGAAGGGTTTAATGAATAGCCTAATTTCTTCATTTCTTGCTACTCATATATGTATGTACATATGTATGTGTATGTAGAAATTTTTTAATTTCTTGATCTTGATACTGAATATTTTCTTTGTATTTGTTTTTTAAACAATGAAGATATGTATATGTACATATTTACATTCCTTGTTGATGATCTGTTGCGTAGAGCCTAATACACATGTGTATGTATGTAAGTTCGTAGGCAAAAACAACATCTTTTTTGTGTGTGAATTATTTTTAAGACGTAATTGTTGAAAAAAATTCCATTGAGTACTTTTTTCAACAACTTTTGTCAGCACTTTCATGTTCAAACTCGTGTATACACATTTTAAACAAAACCAAAAAAAATTGTTTATGCTAACCTACTTACATACATACACACAACATACATACATACATGCATGCTCGCAAATAATTTCGAATTTTGTTTTTAATCATTATACCTACCTACTTACTTAGGTACATATGTACATACATACATAGGTACATATGTACATACATACATACGTACATGCATACATACATACACACATACGTACATGCATACATACATACATACATACAAAAGTTGTTTTATTTGGCTTTTAATGGCGACTTCTGGAGAAATCGTGAAGAGCGTTATCTGGGGTGCATATGGGCCGATGTCCAAAAATTTTCTAATTTTGCCCCTAAACAGCCTGTATGTACCATTCCGACAAATATTTAGTGCAAAAAACTGTTTCGTTTAGCTTCGAGGGCCGACTTCTTGAGATATCGGGAGGCGCTATAGCTCGAGCATATATGGGCCGATGTCAAAAAATTTTCCACTTTTGCTTGTGACTAGCCTATATGTATTATTCTGATTGATTTTTGGTGCAAAAGGTTGTTTTATTTAGCTTATACAGCCGATTTTTTGAAAAACCGGGAGACGCTATATCTCAGGTATATATGGACCGATTTCAAAACTTATCAAATTTTGCTTCTAAACACCTTATATGTACCATTCTGACCGATTTTTGGTACCAAACGTTGTTTTGTTTGGCTTTTAGAGCCGACTTCTTGAGAAAACGGGAAGCGCTATATCTCGAGTGCATATGGGCCGAAGTCAAAAAATTTTCCACTTTTGCCTCTAAATAGACTATGTGCACCATTCTGTTTAGTTTTTGGTATCAAAAATTGTTTTATTTGGCTTATAGAGCTGATTTATTGAAAAATCGGGAGACGCTATATCTCAGGTACATATGGACCGATTGCAAAAATTTTCAAATTTTGCTTTTAAACACCTTATGTGTACTATTCTGACCGATTTTTGATACCAAAATTTGTTTTGTTTGGCTTTTAGAGTCGACTTCTTGAGAAAACGGGAAGCGCTATATCTCGAGTGTATATGGGCCGAAGTCAAGAAATTTCCACTTTTGCCTCTAAATAGCCTATATGTACCATTCTGTTTGATATTTGGTGGCAAAAGTTGTTTTATTTTGCTTAAAAAGCCGATTTCTTGAAAAATCGGGAGAAGCTATATCTCGGGTATATATGGGCCGATTTCAAAAATTCTTAAATTTTTGGGATTCAATGGGCATTAGAAATGATATGGCTAACTTTTTAAGAAAAAATTTTTTTCAAAAATCTGACCAAATACATAGCACAAAATACCCCTCAAAACCCGGTTTCTTGGATATAGTATCTCGGCTATTCGTGGACCGACCTTACTGAATTTCAATAGCAGACCCACTACCGGGGCTTAACACATTCTAGCGAATGTGTTTTCTCAGAAACAGTATTTCAACGACTACAGACGGTCATCGCTCAATCGTAATCGCTATTGATTCTGATCCAGAATATATATACTTTATGGGGTCTTAGATGGATATTTCAATGCGTTACAAACGGAATCACAAATTCATATATACCCTTACACATTTATGTGAAGGGTATACATACAAATTAAGTGGCAAATTTCACGCCAACCCATAGTTACAGACCTCTAGACCTTTCGTACATAAGTAGGTATACATATGAGTGACTCAATGACTTCTTGCACTGCATTTTTTGCTTTATATTTATATTTTAATTTTCTATCGATCTCTGCATAATTTTTTGAAATTGTTGATCCTTATTACAGAAATGCAACAGAAAATCTTTTCTACATATGTACAACCATGTGTGAAAACTTTACAGGTCCATAGCTTGGAAGCCATTGGATTCCAATATGTATTGCACTTTGGCTTCTTATTTCTTATTTGCTATGTACAATTTTTTTATATTGGACTTGTGTGCATGAAATGAACTTGTTTATTGTAGTCAGCTTTACGGTAGATCGCTTTAACATTTTTATTTTAGATAACTCATAAGTTACAATTTAAGTTAATTTTAGTATTTGTAGTAGTAAGAAGCAATGCAATAACTTATTCTGTGAAAATTGGAGCTGCTATTTGCTAAGCGGGTGCTGTTATGTTGCACGACATTGTCAAATCAAAATACGGCTGAGGAGCTTTTCGAAAACTGTATTCTTCTTCTTGTGTGGGAGTCGCCTAGTGATATACTACCGCCAGTACTCCTCGCTAAGTGTTGAAGAGTGGCGGCGCCTCTGGTCGCATACAATCTTTTATGATGACTATTCAACAATATGTAATTTATGTCTATAATGTTGTTGTTGTGTTGGCTGTTGTCCCATATTTGGAAACAATTAGCTGCATCAGCACGCAGAATAATCTTCAGCATATTTACCATTGCGTCCGGACGATCATTTAAATCATTTTAAATGAAAAGCTTAATCTAAAGTTTGGAAACAATTAGCTGCATCAGCACGCAGAATAATCTTCAGCATATTTACCATTGCGTCCGGATGATCATTTAAATAATTTTCAATGAAAAGCTTAATCTGAAGATAAAATGATAATGATGGATTTATTTATTATTATTTATTTCGTTTTGTAGTCAGCTGTTATGAATTCGCTTTGATTCATAGTCGTATTTTACATTAGGCAATTTCGCTTTGCTGTGTAGGAGTATTTTACATTAAGCACAATTTCAACAAAAAGCAAATATTATATGAAAACTTGGGTACAAAAGAGTAATAAAATTTCGCATATGGGCAGCCCTTCTGATGTATGAATCTACTAAGGCAGGATTTTTTGAAATTCGCTTCGGAAGGGGGTAAAATCGGTAACTCAATATCTCCGGACTTTGAGCAAGTAGCACAAAAATTGAGAAAGCTTCCAAAAGTATAATAAAAATAAACGGACAGATATCTGGTACTTTTTTCATATTTTGAGTACTAAAGGGATAAAACGGGTAAAAACTAATTTTTTGTATTGGATATATCTATGGAAATTGTAGAAACAAGAAAAAACTATAAACTGAATAGTACCCATTAAAAAATTCTCGATATGACTTCGTCCCTTTTTCTATAATTGGACATTTAGGTGCCGAAAATGGGTAAAAAAGGGATAAGTCTGTAATTCTACATCTCCGGTCCTAACACAAGTAATTCAAAAAGTGCCTGAAAGCCTACTAAAAATCATCGAAAGATCTCTGGTACTTTTTTGAATTCCTGAATTTCAGGGGGATAAAACGGGTAAAAGCAGAATTTTGGTACTTTTTTGAATTTGGAAGACAGATGGGAGCAGGTAGGAAGTAAAACAAGAATTACACTCGTAAGAACAAAAAGAACACTCGTAAGATACAATTTTTACCTTGATGGGAGCAGGAGAGAAGTAAAACTAGAGTTACGCTCGTAAGAACAAAATGTCGGATGGCATATGCAACTTTTTTTAACTTCCTGAACGTTTAAGGGGAAAAAGGAGTAAAAAAGGCTAAATCCATAATTCTTTATTTGCATAAATTTAAATAACGTAAGTAAATAAGAACTGACAGTAATAGTGTTAACTTGCCATGTGAGCATTGATTTTTGTGTTTTGAGAAAAAATTTTTATCTAAAAATGAACACAGCCATAATTAACCTTGTTTACACATAGGATTTTTTGCATATTTACATACGTTAAATGATTTTTGTGCTATATTACATTCACACTTTTCAAACTATAGACTGATTAGTTGTCAAATAAGTAAATGAGTTGCTGTCAACTGGTATATTTTAATATAAAACCAAAGATTGCTTCGTTTTCTTTAGGTTTTAATTCTAATACTTTCAAATAATATAAAATGAGAAATATTTGCATCATAGATGCCATTAGAATTATAATAAATAGTTTTTGTAAGCATTCGTTCATGTGATGAAATTGCTAACGTAATTTTTTTTTAAATTAAATCGTTTTCTTCCGGAATCGGTTAAAGTTTTTATTGCATTTGCATGCGAGTACTAGTGGCAGCGTTAATTTCTGCATCAAAGTGCAAGGCAAATCCAATATTCCATATGTGTGGCAACGACCTTTGCTAAATTCGCAGACAAGCTAGGCGAATTCAAGCTAACGGTATATGTTTTTTTCAAATGGTAATACGTACAAAACTGAAGATTTCATTTAAAGTGCAAAAAAGAAGCGAGTGGACGCATTTATTTAACAAGAAGCGGTAATATATGTACATACATAAGTATATGTATATGAGTGCATTGAGTTTGATAATTTTTTTTAAAAAGCGAAGTTATTCAACACTTTTAAGATTTGCAAAACGAAATCGTCATACAGGTAAGTTTTCAGCATTATTATTTTCTTTAATTAATTAAAATATCTTCAACATCGATGTACGTATATATGTATGTGCGTATGTACATATGCACATGGTTTTTAAAGAAACGGGGCAATTTAGTTTGAATATGAGTTCTACATAAGATACTCTTTTAAAAAAATATTCATTTGCTGAATTGGTTGTATAAAATATTTTAAATGTCGTGTGCATGTGTACATAACCTAAAACAAAGCAAGAGAGTTATTTTCGGCTGCAACGCATCTAATATATTTTTCACAATGGTCACACACTGCCTATATGTACCATTCTCACTTAGGTTTAGTTACCAAAAGTTATTTTTTTGGCTTACAGGGCCTACTTTCTGAAAAACCTCAAGAGGCTATATATCCGGTGTATACATTTGTACATGTACACCGATGTTCCAAAACTTAAAATTTTTTAGTGCTAGATTTTTTTTTTGCTTCCAATGTTGACTTTTTTAAAAATCGGTTGAAGCTATATCCCGAGTATATATGTATGGTCGATTTCCAAAACTTTTCAAATCTTTTGGCCATTTCAAACGATATGGACTTTTCAACATTAAACATTTTTTCAAAAACTTTCTCAAAAAACTGTCTACAAATTTCCTTAGAACCCGGTATTTCAGATATTTCTCAGCTATCGGTCGGCCGCTCCTTCTGAATTTCAATAGCAATATATTAGGAAAAAGAACGCAGTTTCTAAGTGAGGTCGTTTTCTCAGAAACGTATTTCAACGACTTCAGACGGACATCGCTTAATCGTATTTTCTATTGATTCTGAACCAGAATATACATGTACACTTTATGAGGTCTTAAGTGGATATTTTGCGTTACACACGGAATCACATATATATGTACATATATTCTTACAAATTTTTATGAAGGCTTTGGAAATATCATACATACATCGTACATATGTACACATAGAGTATACTAAGGAATAATGCTTAAGACTTCTCTTGTTTAGGTCATACATTTTTAAATCTGTTTGAGCTGGCTTGAGCGTATAAAAGTAAGTAATCATATAATATTGAACAATATGTGTATTCTAACGCATTTTCTTTTTATGTACTAATATATGTAGATGTTTTCACTTGTTGCATTTCACAATGGAAGACATTCTGTGGTGCCTTCAAAGAATGTAGAAGATCTGAAGAGAAGGATGTGTATTGTTAAATACAATGGCGCCAAATACTCTGCGTTCTTTATTAAAAAAAGCGGTAAGTAAAATTAAGTAGTTTTATGTTCTCTAATTCCTTTGAAAAACTTGATTTTAAAGAGTACCCTTTTATTCCAAAAATTAGTATACATTTCATATCCAAATTAAATAATTTTTGCACGGAAATTTTCATATAAAACGTACACATACATACTTATAATAAAGACTTCAACACAAGAAGATTACAAGCAATAAAATTTTTTGCCAAGATTGTCTAGTGTTCACATCAAACCATTCCTAAAAGTCATACCGTCTAATTCATAAAAATTATAACAGGTTTATAAAGCTCTTATTTAACCTGTTATAATTTTTATGAATTAGGGGGATAGTCTATACACAAACCAGTAGAATATTTCTTAACGTATCAAATAGACAAATCGCAGCGTTCGATAGAAATTTCTTTCAAATCAAAACAAGTTGTTTGTATTTTAGTGCGAACAAACAAATCTTCTATATACATATGTACATACATACATATGTATATAATAATTGGCAAGTGTTTTTATTTTTGTTATCCCTTATGTGCAACCTGTATGCGACAGATTTTGGGAAAACTTGTAGGTTTGAAAGTTTCGTTTTCACAGGCTTTTATAATATAAATAAATGTTTTCAAAATCAGTTCAGAATGTAGGAGCTATAATTATTAAAAAACTTCACTAAAAGAATCATATAAAACATGCGTATCTATGTAAAGCCAAAACAAATTCATGTACATATGTACATATATACACATGTACATACATATGTGTGTATTTCGTTGTTAGTTCTTTATGGCAATAAATAAGAGCAAATGTGCCTGTGTTATATTTCTGAATTGAGACAATAGCATTACAACTATATGTACATATGTATGTGTGTATGAATGTGCATATCATATCTTAGGAAAATTGTTAACTGAACTAAACGTATATCTTTATATTATTTGATCTTTATATTGTTATATGTATTAATTATTCAAGCTATTGATGTTTGGTTATAAAAATAATATTAAAGAATTATTTATTTATTTTCAATATTTCGCCAACAATTTGTTGGCATCTTCAGGAAAATAATTATAAAATTCAAAAACCAAAACAAATTATTGAAAAAATTTTATTAATCAATGTTTATTAATAAAATTTTTTCAGTAATTTGTTTTTGTTTTTGAATTTTATAATTATTTTCCTGAAGATGCCAACAAATTGTTGGCGAAATATTGAAAATAAATAAATAATTCTTTAATATTATTTTTATAAAAAAACCAAAGATCAATAGCTTGAATAATTAATACATATGAACTAAACGTATTTAAGACGTTGATATTACAATCAAGGATAGGCAGTATTGGAAATACACGTATTTAAAATACAAGTATCTATTTTGATTTGTATTTTAAATACGTCTCATGAATGTATTTAGTTTTTGTATTTTAAATACTGAACGCTTGAGTATTTTTTATTTCAAACACTTGTGCTCTCAAAATACATTTTTCCAAATACAGTTTTAGTCTATGGTCAAATGTTTTTTATTGTCACTTACTTTTCAATTTCGTTATTTCTCTTTTGATGAAATATCGATTTCTAATAAGAAATCAGTGAGATTTTGTCGATAGCTGGTTAAGTTCATTCGCCATCAAGAGGCTGTTTGTCACATTTGAAAAATTGGTGCTTATGAATGGAAATAAAAACTTTTTGTGTATTTTTTATTTTATATGCATGGAGTAAAAAGTATTTGCATGTTGTATTGTAAAAACATCAGAGCATGTATATTGCCCAACACTGATTACAATGTGCATGAAGATAGATTTTAAAGTGTTTAACCCCAGACACACTAACTTGCACTAAAAATGCATTTAACATTAAAATTATGGAGAAAAAAAATTAAATCGATTATATAAAAAAAATTACTTTATTAAAAATTTTCTAAAATGCAGCCATAAAAGCTTGAAATGAGCCCAAAAAATGGAATTTTGAAATTTTAAAAAGGGTTTTGCAAAAACTGTAGGATATGAGCGAATAAAAACTATTTTGGATCATTTTAGGAGGAATCTAAATCAATAGATTTAGATAAAAAGTTCTAATGGTGCGTTTTTTGTGAAAATTAGAGTCATTTTTTGAAAATCGTCTCTTTTATAGAGGATTTCCGTCTTTTTGCAAAACAGTAGGAGATAGGCGTTCTAAAACTACTTGCAGTAGTTTTGCTTCAATCACCTCTTCGTCAAAAGGACTAAAGACCCCTTCGACATTTAAAACGTGCAACTTTTAAAATTTTTTTTATAATTTTCACAAAAACCCTTTAGCAGTTTTGGCTCTTCACCATTAATATGGATGCGTGCTAAACTGATCTCCAGTGGTCCATTTCAAATTTTAACAAAAAGGCTATTATTTCCACAAAAATTCTTGTTGATAGTTTGGTATATTTCACATTGATAAAAATGCGTCCTAAAATTATATGCAGTCGATTTTATCAGCATATTTCACAGCTGAAATATGCTGATAGGCTATAATTTTGACTAAAAGCCAGTCAAAATTATAGCCATTTTTCAACAGTTTTTATACCCTTCACACGAGTTTGAGCATGAAAGTGCTGAAAACAATTGTTGAAAAATATTGGAAACAATTGTTGTTTTTTTAAGCAACGATAATTCACACAAAATAAAGATGTTGTTTTTGCCTACGTACTTACATACATACATACACACATGTGTATAAGGTTCTACGCAACAGATCATCATCAACGTGCCCAAGAAAAAACAACCATTTCGTAACCAGTGCTGGGCAAAATACATGCTTTGATGTATTTAAAATACAAAAAAAAAGAAATTTGTGTAATATAATACAAAATACAAATTCTTTTTCTCCACGTATTTAAAATACAAAATACATGAAATTTGTGTAATATAATATAAAATACAAATTCTTTTTCTCCACGTATTTAAAATACAAAATACAGATACATTCGTGAGACGTATTTAAAATGCAAATACAAAGTACGTATTTGTATTTTAAATACCTATTTCAAATACATGTATTTCAAATACTGCCCAGCCCTGTCCGTAACAACAAGGAATGTAAATATGTAAATCTTCATTGTTTAAGAAACAAATGTACTGAAAATATTCAATAGCAAAGAACTTATATCAGAGTTTTCTATTATAGGTACGTATGCATGTACCCAAGTAAATTGAAAAAAAAAATCACACTTAATGGCAATGTTTAACATTATAATTCAAAAATAATCCACCTATATGCAATTTATTGTTGAATAAATTTTACTAAAACATTAACTCATAATCCATTTATTTTTATTAATGTAAAACAATCAGCATCAATAATAATCCTATCCCTTCACCCATAAAAAACTACTTTTATATTCATACATATATGCAAACCATTTGTTTCACTTAGATGATAAGTCCTCTTTGCAAGAAATTAAAAACAAAAAAGAAGCTAATTGGAAATCATCAAAAGTCAACGCCATGGATGGACAAATGTTAAATAAAAACTCATCCCACTTCCTCCCATTACTTAAAACTAACAGTAAGGAATTATCTTATAATGAATATAATAGGACATCGTTCAAAACTGACGATGATCAGCCCTCTAAAGAGAGCAGTTTTGTTAGTTTATGTAAAGGCAGAGAAAAGCCAAATAATCTTTCATCGACTTGTAACATTAATCAAGATAGCTTTACCTCTAAGAGTGGAGTAAAAAACTTCTATGGAAATTTTCCGAATGTTGACAGTGTACAACCTCCTGGCTATAGTTCTAAGGGCAAAAAAGCTCAGAGTAAAATTAAAGAAACCAGTAATAATGTAGTTATATTTGATGGCGATGAATTACAAAATGATCTCTCATCTGCTAACGTTGATCAAGATAGCCAATCTTTTATAGGCAGAGTAAAAACCTTTTCAACCCAAATGCCGAAAGACAATGAAATCGGCACAACAACTAATGCTGTTAGTACCCAGCTCCAAACACTGATTTATGAGACAGAGTTTCAAAATGAGTCTTTTGAAATAGATCCTTTGAATATTGAAAACAAAACTGCACAACGAAATGAAATATCTTTTTCGGTTTCGATAAATTCAGCAGTAAACGAGAAAAACAGCACAATGTTGTCAGAAATGCAAACAAGTAAAGAAAATGTGGCCGATTTTTCTTCAGTTAATTTAGAAGAGAGTACAATTTCGGAATATATTGTGGACTCTTCTGTTGATGCGAGTAGAGATTTGGAAAACTCAAAGGTACTTTCAGAGAACAACAAAAGTGTTGATATAAACGAAATACCAGTGGACGTAACAAAAATCATTGTTCCCAACACGAACCCCAAGTATAAAAAACATTTTTGCATTTTTTGCCACACACTACAATGTAAGATAAGTAGACATATCTTCTTAAAACATAAAAATGAACCATTAGTAAAAAGAGCGTCACTCTTACCCAAAAAATCTGCTAAACGCTTAAAAATTATAGCAGATTTCAGAAAAAGGGGAGATTTTGTACACAATACGTCCGCTGAATTTAATAGTGGGATTTTAATTGTACCTAGACGCCAGCAAACAAAATTCAAGAACTCAGCTGATGACTATATATGTTGCAAGAAATGCAAAGGATTTTTTTCGAAAAAAACATTAAGAATTCATGTTTCGAAATGCACGTCTTCTAAAAACAGTCGTACTAATTTCATTGAAAGTCGAAGACTAACACAGTTTATGCATCCGGTGGCAAATGCAGTTCTCAAAAGCAAGGTTTTTCCAACTTTACGAAATGACAACATTACTAAAGCTATAAGATACGACGAGCTTGCCATTAAATTTGGTAACAAGCTCACCGAAAAATATTCAGCACAACATATGTATGATATGATTCGCGCGAACTTGCGCTTACTTGGCCGTTTTAAAATACAAATGAATAAATTGGAACCAGAATTAAATGAGTTAAAGCAGATTTTTCACCCTAAATATTTTGACAAATGTATTGAGGCTGTGCGGGCCACTGCTCATTGGGACGATGAAATTATGGGATTTAAAACTCCTGCGGTTGCACAAAACATTACATCTTTAACAAAAAAGTGTGCCAAAAAACAACGAGCAGAGCTGATTAAAGAGCAAAACGAAGACTCAAAAGTACATCTGGACAATTTCCTCTTGTTGTGGGAAGAAGAAACTCCCACGCTTATAAATAGAAAAGCTCTCGAAGATCAAAGTAATCAAAAAAGGATCAAAAAGGTTATTGTTCCAACCAAAGAGGACATAAACAAATTGTATTTATATTTAAAAACGTTTATTGACAAATCCGTGAAAATACTAGAGAGTGGATTTTGTTTATCAGCCTGGACAGAGCTAGTTAAATCTACTCTAATATTAATACAAATATTCAATCGCAGACGAGCAGGAGAAATTGAAAGGTTAACAATAGAAAATTTTTCTATTAAAGAGTCCATAACTGATACAGTAGACAAAGATGTCTTAAAACATCTTTCAAGTCAGTCGGTAAAGTTTGCAAAGCAGTATGTAAAAATTAACTTACGTGGTAAACTTGGAAGAACTGTCGCTATTTTGTTGTGCCCTATGAGCATTAATGCAATTGAAATTATTTTGAAATATCGATCAGAGGCTGGAATAACAGAGCTTAACAATTTTATATTTAGTAAGCCCACAACATCAAAACTAGCGAAACAATATTACAGAGCTTGTCCCCTACTAAGAAGATTTTCACAAGAGTGTGGCGCCCAAATACCGGAAAGCCTTAGAGGTACTAATCTTAGAAAACAAATAGCAACATATACCTCATTGCTAAACGTAGAGGAAGCATCGGTTGACAAACTAGCAAACTTCATGGGCCATCACAAAGATATTCATAAGAATATATATAGAGTTTCAGTTCCCGCTGCAGAAATAACTTGCATTGCAAAGCTGCTAATGGCAGCTATCACTGATGGGGAAGAAGTGGAAGATAACAATGAAACTGATGGTAGTGATGATCGCGAAGATGAGGAGGAAAACGAATGGCAGAATGGAAATGTAAAGAATATCAACTCAATAACCAGTGACCACTGCCTCCTTCCCGATTCGTTTGAAGAAGTTAACGAAAACAGCCCACCATCCCAAAAAAAACGTAGAAGTAGTAAGTCTAAAATTTTTTAAGATTTTCTAAGTACGGACACAATTTTTAAAATATTTTTTAATACAGTTTCAATTT